>CM068960.1:15590271-15608075 GCA_035128595.1 Eptatretus atami
CTCTCTTCATGATCGTTACTGATCCCAGGACGGCTTCCAACTGTAGTTCGTTTGCAGTGATATTCCCAGGGATGGTTTTTGGCCACGTCGCGTTGCGAACGCTGGCTCTAAGAGAGCTCCGCATTGTTCTCCTTCTTCTTCTTGTTCTGGTGAAGACAAAACCTTTATGATGCGGCTCTTGGACACATTTGTACTTGTTTAATATCTTTCTGTGAGGTTCTTCATCATCACTGGTACAACTTTGACATTCTTCAGCTTCCAGGATCTTTCACTTCATGCTTGAGGTCTTGGTATTTGGTCATTTTCTTGATTTCTGCATCGTTAGTCCAAAATCACCTTAACACCTCAATTAGCAATGCCTTCTTCTCTCTTTTTTTTGTACCTAAGTATGATATCTAGTCGCAATGCTTTGTTGTCGATGTTCACGCCTCATGGAATCATGAGGTCGTACGTGAGCGGTTGGTACTTCCATGTTTTCAGTGATTACTTTTGGTTCATGTCCCCACAAATTCTCTGGAACTGAGATATCAAAGTAGTTGCAGATGTGGCAGCAGAATACCTATCAAACTCTGTTGTGTCGTTGAGTGTACAGCTGTTCTGATATGTTTTTATTTATTTATTTATTTTTGTGTTCGGTCATTAAGCATAACATATGATTCTCTTTTGCTATCACCGACATTTGTCACTTTAATACTTGATATTTTTTTTTTGTTTGTTTTTCCTTTTTGTTTTTTTTGTTGGTTCTTTTTTCGTTTTGTTTTTTTTTTTTTTTTTTTTGTTTTTTTTTTTATTTTTGTTGTATGTATTTTTTTCTTTATTGTTTTTTTTTTTGTTTATTTTTTTTTTTTTTTTTTATTTTGTTTTTTATTTTTTTGTGAGTGATTTTTTTCTTCTCACAAGATTACTCAGAGCCCTATGTTTTCTTTTTTTTTTTGTTGTTGTTTTTCTTTTGTTGTTGTTTCTGTATCCCTCTCTCTCTCGCGACGCTCCCTGAATTTCCTCCATTCCTGCTCGCTCCTGCTCCGTCGATCTCGTCGGTTCCTCTCTCTCTCTCTCTCTCTCTCTCGTCTCTCCTCTCTTCTCTTCTCTCTCTCCCCTCCTCACATCACTCCCCAATCATCCCTCCTGCAGTGTAGAGTAAGCTTGGTGAGGCGTTTTCTCTCCCCCCTTTTCCTTGCTCTTTTCCTCTTCTAGCTTCCCCTCCTCAGTCCTCTCCTCTTCTCTCCCCCCCCCTCCGTCCTCTCCTCTCCCTTCCTCCATCCTTTCCACTCCCCTCCCCTCCGTTCTCCCATCTCCTTCTCTCCCTTTCCTCCATCTTCCTTCCATCCTCTCTGCCTCTCCCTCCTCTCTCTCCTCCCACTCTCCTCTCTTTCCTTTCTCTCCTCCCCTCCCTCCTCTCTCTCTCTCTGCCAACCCCCTTAACACCCCGTCAGCGAAGCAACTGGTTTTTTTGCTCGTAAGAAATAAGCTTTGGGATTAACACCTGCATTGCGGCACAATATACTGCTTGAGAATTACTGTGAGCTCGTGACTCAATAAAGATTTGAGAATTACTAACGAGCTCTCTGTGCTCATCTGATAGATCTCATATATATATATATATATATATATATATATATATATATATATATATATATATATATAACAGTCATGCGCCACTTAACGACGGGGTTACGTTCTGAGAAACGCGTCTTAAGCGACGTCGTCGTTGTGCGAACATCTTTTTTTTGTTTCGTTTTTTTTCCGAACATCGTACTTCACAAACCTAGACACCTAAGCTATATGGTATAGCCTATTGCTCCGGATACAAACTGTACAGCATGTTACTGTACTGAATACTGTCGGCAATTGTCACACATCCAAGAGAGACGGAAGAAACGTTAGATTTACCTTTGTGCTGTTCATGACGGCCATCGGTGTTGTTAGCGGCTGCTTACAATCTCCTTCGCATCATTATAGAAAGATGAATAAATAGCGTTTGGATTTTATAAATACGTAATCATTGCATCGATGTTATAATTTATAAATGAAGAAACGAGCTCCTGTCAATTGTGATATATATTTTCGGAACAGTGCGATTGTTTTAACAACATGAAAAGCTTCACCAAAAATAATATTTGTGTTTTAATTTCGACTGTACACGATTTATTCGCGGAATTCTTCAATTAAAGGTAATTTACTTGCTCGAAGGTAAACGTGCAAACATTGGTTCAGTTTGAAAGCCGATTTCCTTGAATCCCGATTTAGCACGACCTGCTTTTTTCGCGATGACATTTTATGGACCTCAACGTCGCATTATAACAGGGCCACACTGTCGTTTATTATCATTATGAAGTATTATGTACTGTACAGCGTACATAATGTGTGCTATTTTTATACGACTGGCAGCGCTACGTCGGCTACATCATCGGCGATAGGAATTTTTCAGCTACATTTTTTTATTCATTTTTTTTTTTTTTCAGAGCTGGCAGATCCGTCGTATATGCGATCCGTCGTTGCCCGGAACGTCGTTAAACGGCGCATGACTGTATAATATTATATATATATTATTTTCTCAGAGTTGTTCGATCCATTAACGTGTCATGTCATTGTTCATATTGTGTTTCATACAAGTTTGAAGTCATCCGTTTATGCTGAATTTATGCTGAAGGTTATATGCTGAAGGGTTATACTGGGTGGTTTGTGCATTGCGTTTCCAGCATTGTTTGTCCATGATCTATCCCTTTAAATGCTGAGCGTCAGACAATGAAGCAGAATGTACCATTAATAAATTTTTGGTGTGACTCGGCCGGGTTTTGAACCACCTACCTCTAAGACTCTGAGTTGATGCTCGAACCATTGTGTCACCAAGTCTGGTCAAGTTTCATTGCATACTGTCTAATTTGTACCTGATGTCACCTCTCCGAACTTTCCCTCTTCCGTAGCCGTGAGACGCACAAGATTGCTGTGTTCTACATAGCAGATGGCCAAGAGGATAAAGTGTCTATACTTTCCAATGGATGTGGGAGCCATGCCTTCGAGAATTTTGTGGCAGGTCTTGGATGGGAGGTGAGAATAAATTAAGGACTATTTTCCATCTGTTTGGGACAAACTGGAAACCAATATTAGTGGCAACAAGCTTGCATACCCTCAAAAACAATCACTGTTTGGTTGCATCATGCACGTTTTTCACCACTAACTTAAATAGCTGGGTGGTTTCCACCATGTTTGTTTGTGTGATATTGTGGTCGGTAATCCATTAGGTTTCACCATTGTTTATTTCCATTGTTCCGATAGTTCACATTTGATAGCTGATGCTTGATGAGCCCTTGTGGGTAATAAAGTACAATTTCACTTTGCCATTTGGAAGGAGGTACTCCAAAGCAGTGGATCAGATCTAAACTGGGCTATCCAATAGGATGTTTATCGTGAGATAAAGGGTTTTGTAATTCGGGTACATTTACTGACATCACAGGTGTACTGACTGATCTTGAGAGATTGCTTTGGTGAACTTGACTCAAATTGATTCTGAAAGTGAGATAGCCTGGTTTACTTCTCAGGGGCTGCTCTTGAACCTGCTCTGCTGTTCTTGCACATCCTTTTCCTGCTCTTTTCACCCTATCATTTGCTCTAGTTCATCGTCCATATGCTCGGAAATCAACCAACATCACTGCATTACATAAAAGGTGCAAAAGCTGATCCCCTTAACTTCAGACCTATCAGCTTACTTCCAGTCATCAGCAAGGCCATGTAATCCATCACCACAGTTGATATGAAATCCTTCCTTTACTCCAATGGCCTAATCTTGGATCACAAATTTGGATTCAGACCAGCTCACTCTACTTGGATATGCTGCTCCTACTCTCCCAACAATGGATGGAGGCCCTCGATGTCAAACATGAGATCAGAGCTGTTTCTCTGGACATACAGCATCTTGAGCTTTCGATACAGTCTGGCATCCTGCCTTACTCTCCAAACTCTCTGCTTAAGGCATCCAAGGCTAACCACACTCTTGGATTACTGACTTCCTCCACTCACGTAGCCAACGTGTGGGTGTCAATGGAATCCTTTCGTCTCTTCTCCTTGTTAAAGCTTGAGTCCCCAAAGGCAGTGTTCTGGGCCAGTTATATTCCTGAACTTCATAAATGATCTCTCTGACTCTGGAAAATCCTCTGTATCGATTTGGTGATGACTCCACCCTCTGTGGTGACATCCCTAATCTTTCAGAGAGGCAGGAAGCAGCTTCTTACCTCGCTTCTAACCTTGACAAAATCACAAGCTTGTCAAACACTTGGAATATGTCTGTCAATTCTGAGAAATCTCACACTCTCACTCCCTCTTTTTCTCTCCAAAGGACCATATGGCATCCACTCTCCCACAACTCCACCCTTCCCCCAATCTACTTTCTCAACAATCCTCTTGAGGAAGTTCATTGACTCAAACCCTTGGGTCTCACTATCAGCCACAATCTCTCTTGGACAAACCACATTTCAAAGTTGGCCTCCAAAGCCAGTCACCGACTGGGCGACTTATTATTGGAATCTCCCCTGATGAAGCTGAGTTGATGAGCTTATCACTTTCCTATCGCAAACAGGGTGATGGTCTTTGTCTTGTACCACATCCTTTCTGGTCGTCTACCCTCTGTTCTTTCTGTGCATTGCCTCTCCACCCCTTTTCTGCAGAGCGCATGTGGTCCACCATCAACCCCCTTCTGGTAAAATCCCAAAAATCTAGGATCACTGCTCACCTCTGCTCATTCGTTCATCGCTTTCCTGCCTGTGGAACCTCATTCTTCCCTCTCTAAGTCTTCAAAACAACTGTTAACCACCATCTCTGATCACCCCCCTCCAATCAAAAGCCATGGTCTTTTCTACCCCCGTCCCCCCCCACCTCCAAGCTAAACCCATCCCTCCTGAGAGTTGGCTTCTGTATCCACCTTATCCACCCTTGCGTCCTCTCCGAACCTCATTCCTTCCACACCCATTATTTGTCCAAGTTTCCCTCCATTTTGTCCTTCAACCCTGCCGTTGATGTTTCCCCCTTTCTTTCTGCTGTTTCTTTTGTTCTGTTGCATCCTGATCCGTTCGGTGTTAGTGTGTTTGCTCTTCCACGAGCCTTGACTCTGTATACAAAAGCGAGGGTGGGGGGGGGGGGGGAGCTCTAATTAATCTGAAGTTTATTAACCTCCGCCATCGAAGATCGAGAGTTAATGTTTTCACCCCTTTCTGTTTGTTTGTTTGTTTGTTTTGTTTGTTTGTGAACAGTATTACGGAAAAACTCCTCGACGGATTTCGCCGAAACTTGGTGGGGGGGGGGGGGGGTTAGGTATGGTCCAAGGATCATGCCATTAGATTTTGGACTTGGTCCCCCCCCCCCCCAACCAAAAAAAATTGTTAGAGAATTTTTTTTTTTTTGCATTTCTACATGTTTTAAGTGATTTCAACCTCCCCCCAAAAAAATTGTTACCCCCCCCAAAAAAATTAAGAGAATTTTTTTTTTTGCATTTCTACATGTTTTAAGTGATTTCCAACCCCCCCCCCCAAAAAAATTGTTCCCCCCCCCCAAAAAACAATTGTTGAGAAATTTTTTTTTTTTGCATTTCTACATGTTTTAAGTGATTTCCAACCCCCCCCCCCAAAAAAAATTGTTAGAGAAAAAAATTATTTTTTTTTTGCATTTCTACATGTTTTAAGTGATTTCAACCCCCCCCCCCCCCCCCCAAAAAAAATGTTGGAGAAAAGAACTATAACTGTCAGCACTGTTGACATCATATTTATGAATAAGATATAAGGTTCACTTGAGTGACCCAGCAGTATGGGCGGCGGAGGTTTTGCACTCTCCCGAGTGCTCCCCTCGAAGATGGATGGAGGTTACTGTTTTCACCCCTTTCTGTTTGTTTTGTTGTTATCTTGCCAAAACGAAGTTTTTGCAAGATATGTTAGTCAGTCTGTATGTATTTTTTTTTTTTTGTCTGTAATCACGAAAAAAAAATTCTGCAGAGCACAGTTTTCATTGGAAATTTTTGTAACTTCGCATATCAGAGGCCTATGGAGGTCCCTTTCAGCGCATAAAATTTTGAAGGTCAAGGTCAAGGTCAAGGTCACTTTGTCGCAAATCAGGGTAATCGACAAAACCCTTATTTTTTGAGTAATTTTGATCGGATCGTCTTCAAACTTCATGGGAATATAGTTCATGGTCTGGCGCTCAGCTGATTAATTTTTGGTGGCGATTGCCTTGACCTTCATGTGTTTTTTTTTTGTTTTTTTTTTGTCTGTAATCACGTATAAATCACTCTGCAGAGCACAGTTTTCATTGGAAATTTTTGTAACTTCGCATATCAGAGGCCTATAGAGGTCCTTTCAGCGCATAAATTTTGAAGGTCAAGGTCAAAGGTCAAGGTTACTTTGTCGCAAATCAGGGAGTCGACGAAACCCTTATTTTTGGAGTAATTTTGATCGGATCGTCTTCAAACTTCATGGGAATATAGTTCATGGTCTGGCTTCAGCTGATTAATTTTTGGTGGCGATTGGCCTTGACCTTCATGGTTACGCCTAAGGTCAAACATATTTGACCCAAGGTCAAATTTTCAAGTTTTAGGAACCATATCGTGTAGTACCTCAAATTGAACACCTCGATGAGTGCTTTCTAGATATATCAAGCTTGAGACATTATGACGTGTATTTGGTGACGTTATGAGGCAAACGCATATTTTTCATGGTTACTGGAACGATTCTCATCGGAATCTCTCGTAGGCAGATATTCCTCAAGGAGTCTCTCCTGGTGGATAGCAGCTCTGTTCACCTCAGTGTGACCTTAAAGAAGTCACACGTGGTCACCTTTGGCAAGATACGGATCACCCTACGGGTGACATTGGTTTTATTTGTTGTTTGTTTGTTGTGAACAGTATTACAGAAAAACTCCTCGACGGATTTCGACGAAAACCTGGTGGGGGGTTAGGTCTGGTCCAAGGATCATGCCATTGGATTTTGGACTTGGTCCAAAATCCAATATGGCCGCTATGGCGGCCAATTTGAAAAAAATTTGAATTTTTTTTTTTTGCATTTCTACATGTTTAAGTGATTTCCACCCCCCCCCCCCCAAAAAAAATTGTTAGAGAAAAAATTTTTTTGCAATTTTTTTCAACAAAATTTCGATTTCTTTTGTTTGCATTTCTACATGTTTTAAGTGATTTCCAACCCCCCCCCCCCCCCAAAAAAAATAGAGAAAAAAAAATTTTGCAAATTTTTTTCAACAAAATGTAGATTTTTTTTTGCATTTCTACATGTTATAAGTGATTTCCAACAAAAAAACATGCCAAAATTATAATTGTGGCTGATTTTGGAACTTCAGGTGGATATACCACGTAAAATCATTTCTGTCTCAAGGAATCTAGTTATGACGAATGAATTGAGTATGTAAAAGTTAAAAGTAAAAGGGAAAGTTGCAAATATAACTGTGAGCCTGTTGACGTCAAATTGAATGAATAGGATATCAGGTTCACTTGAGTGACCTAGCAGTATTGGCGGCGGAGGTTTTGCACTCTACGTGCTCCCCTCTAGTTTAATTGCTACTGTAATGCTTTAATTGATTCTTGCATATGATTAATTTACGATTTCTTTTTTTTTTTACCTCTTTGCTACTGGTTTATCACCACTAGGTTCATCTTTGACAAAACTTTGCCATGAACATATTCATTTCTCGATCCGCATCATGATTTTGGTTCAAGTAATCCTGACACGCTCTCTTTAGTGAGGAAAGCCTCAGTATGCAATGGCTGTTCCAAACTAATTTGTAGATTATTGGTAGTTGTCTTGTTTTGAGAGGGTTAGTCTGAAATAATTGGCTCCTGATATATTGCTTGCTCACTTTAAAGTGACTCCAAAAAATCTCATTTAATCCATGAATTCCAGACTGTGGCGTACTGGTGAGAGCGTCCTCCCTGGGTCTGGGGACCTCCTCAGCCGAGTCGTGTCAAAGACGTTTTGAAAACGTTCTGCATGCTGCTTTCTTGCTTGATGCTCAGCATTTCAAAACGATGGAACATGGACAAATAACCATATGTTGGCAACCATTATGCCGACTCGATTGCTATAATGGCCTCTTGCATTGAAGTTCTTTGTAATGGAACTTGTACTTTACAATCAGAACTTTTCTTTCCCCTCCATATGTTATAGAATATAGAAAAAAATTCACGAATCCTTATACATTGGGAGTCGCTTCAAAGTTTGTATCCGTGACAGTAGAGTACCTCTCATTTACTGAAACAAGGCATGAATTTTGATGAAACCCTTGTGGTTATGTTGTTTTTGCTTTCCCTTCCAGTGTATGTATGGTGCATCCTGCTGTGTTTAAATATGTTGTCAGTAAGCATCTTGTTTGTTTTCTGCTGCACATATGCGAGAGTGCTCATGCTTTCTATTTTCATCCCACACCATAGGTAGATTTGAGTTCTCATCAGGGCTTCATGGGGGGTCTGCAGCACAATGGAAGCAATGGCTCTACATCTCCATACTTTGCCACCTCTTCGCTAGAAGTCATGTTTCACGTGGCCACACGCATGCCATGCCAAGAGGCTGACGCCCTGACAAAAAAGGTGTTCACTTTTATTTCTTTGATTCTTGCATTTTTTTTCTGATATCAAATGCTCTTCCTCTTCTTCTACCTTTGATCCATCACTTGTTTGAAATGCCCCTTCACACCCTCCATTTGCTTCATTCTTGTGCATTACTGCCCATCTTGACTCGCCTCATCTTTACCGCCTCGCTCCTTCTTCCCCTGACATCGTCACTGTGCACTGTTCCAATTGCTTTTCTCGTTCAATTTTTGTCCCAGCTTCGACATTTAGGAAATGATGAGGTGCATGTGGTGTGGTCGGAGCACAGCCGGGATTATCGCCGTGGCATTATCCCGACGGAGTTCGGAGACGTCCTCATTGTGATCTACCCAATTCATTGTCACCTCTTTCGTATTCAGGTTATCCAGCGGTCAGGGGTAATTATCAGCTGTGTACAGTACTGCAAAAAAAAATCTTGATTATAGATTACATTTTGGGTATATAGTTTAATGGAAAAGACGACTTGGCATCGGCGAGGTTATGGGTTCAAATGAGAGAAGACGACCTGCTAGTTTTGGGATTACAACTGTTATCGGAATCAAATTATGGTTAAAAAGTCATCTGGCTCACTAATGACCACTCTGAAGGGGACAATCTATCTGCCTGATCACCTGATCTGCTCCACATGTCACAGTGACGCACATCTTGTGATTAGTCTCTTTATCCACTCAGGGCAATTTGGGGGTAAAGACAGCGCTGGATGTGTGCACGTGCGTGCACATCTGCATGATATATAGATTAGCAAAAATATCTGGCAACTCTCCCCGATGTATTTTCAAGCATTAAATCAGCAGAATTACAGCAAAACCTCAGCTAGCTGGATAACAAGTAGCCAACATAGATTGATATCGTGCAAACATTTTGGATAACAAAAGGACTCCACAGAGATGGAATCGTCACCAAGTGATATACACCTGTGTACTCTCTCTCCACATTACAGGTACCTCTGCTTGGACCCCTGTTCGACGGAGCCATCGTAGGAACGAAGCTGGTGTCCACACTTGTGAGATCTACTGCAATCAATGCCAGCCGTGCCCTGAAGCGTTGCAACCCTCTCTACCAGAATGCGTATCCTTCTCAGCATGCACTGCACCAAATACAAGTCCCATTTGTCTCTTCGAAAGAGGTCTACTCCATAGGTGCTACATACCTTATATACATCACTAAAACCTATGACGAGTGCCATTGATGCCTTTGATTTTTATTATCTGTTTCATTTTTAGACGGAGGTTCCGGCGCTAAAAAATATTCGTCTTACTCTTGAGTTTTGGTATTTTGTATGCTTCCTTTATTTTTTTTTTTCGTATTACTGCAGAAGCTGGAAAATTACCCCCCGTGTATAACCGAGAGCACAGAACCAATGAACCACTGTTCATGATTTGTCTAATTTGTATATACTGCGTGCGTGCATGATTGTTGTTTGCATTGGTTGAATAGTACAAACAACCATCATCTGAATGCAAATGATCACAGAAGGACATTTGGTATTTCCAAAATACATCATGCCATTTGTCCAAGTTTGGACCGAAAGGTTCAAAGCTTGAGGTATTGGTGAAGATCGCCAAAGGCAGGTGTCAACTGGGTTACCTAGCTGTCTGTCTGCACAGAATTGAAATCTTTCACTTCTTCATTGTGAGTCGAGGAGGAACCATTCGAATTTGCTGCAATTCGGCATTTGCTTGATGAAGGTTTCATGTTGATACCGTAGGCCTATCAAGGGATTCGTCTGCACAACATGTCCTTAATGACATGAAGTTTTCCAAATTACTCTCCGACATCCCCAGAATGCAAATCGAAGTAACTTGAAGTTTTCCACATGCCCTCACAGAAGGACATTTGGCATTTACAAACTGAGGAATGCCATTTGTCGATTGTGTAGTGGAGATTGTAGTGAACAAACCGTGCTCGACTTTCAACCTATTCAGCAGTGTATCTCCGCAAAACTATGGCCAATGAGATCTAATAAGTAGGAAATGTATTGAGTCTCGACAGTTGTTGAGTGTTTTGATTGTGCTTTTGGGTTTGAGTATGCAGAAGTCTCCCACTCATCAGGCTATGAACATCTCTTTCATTTGTACGATCTTTGTGGGATGATTCAAGAGCCTTGTTTGTTGAGAAACCTGAGCTAGGTACCTGCACTTTTGAAATTAGTTTCTTCGTGACCTATTTTCTCATATTGTTTAACAATCTGTGGGTTTTTTTATAGCCAAACCTCCCTCACCCCCCCCCCCCCCTCTCTCTATCCCCCCCCACCCCCTTCTCTCTCTTCTCTCTCTTCTCTCTCTCTCTCTCTTCTCTCTCTCTCTCTCTCCATCTTTCCCTAACACCTTTTATTTCTGGGCAGTGTGTCTTTTTTCTGTTTTTATGCTGTATACTTTACCTTATTCAGACTATCTAATATAATTGCTTGTTGTTTGCTTAGCAAAACAATTAGACCACCAAAGGCCATCTGCCCACTGCAGGAATTGCACAGGCCATGGAACCGTGGGAACTTGCTTTTGCAGAGCTTGTGCTATGATGTCCTTTTGTTCTCCGAGTATCGTGCAAGGACACGATAGCAGACTTGGGTCGATCGCACCAGCTGGGAGCGTCGGTCAGGTTATCGAACCCATGCAGTGAATCGTAGGGTGGGCGGCATCTCTGAGCACCGTTGACCCCCAATTGTGCCGTGCTCTAATTGGATAGACGATGATGGTTCTTAATTCAAATGATTGTGCCTCATAATTTTGCTCTGGCTATCGTGTTACCGAAAACGAGGTTCTGTGCAAATTCTGGCAACTCTTGTGTCTAAAATTCCAAGCACAGCAGATGTGGGTCTTGCGTTTCCATACATGTAAAGTCAAACAATGATGGGTTTGAATCTTCATGCAATCCTTGCACTGTTGCTGTGAAATAGGAAAACGTTGACCTACCTCCCATTCACTCAGTCTCTTTTGCGTCGGTCACTCTACCTTGTGCATTCTTATTATTAATTTTCAGATGATCCATGCTCCGCTTTTAGCTCTGTGCTGTCTAATCATATATTTGTTGAGCTTGAGAGTTCGTGTTTTCCTTTTTACCTCCGTCACCGCAGGTGGATGGAGGTTATGTTTTCACCCGTTTGTCTGCCTGTCTATCTGTCTGTCTGGCTATGTCTGTGAGCAAGATATCTCAAAAAAGTTACGGATGTATTCGGATGAAACTTGGTGGACAGGCTGTGTGTGTAATCAGGACCAATTGATTCGATTTTCGTGATGATCCAGATTCAGATCCGGATACTAGAATTTCTTCAGTGATTCTTCACCATTGAGAGATTGTACATAGCAAAAAATGATGCAGAGCATATCTCAAGAAGTTGTGGACGAATTATGACAAAGCGAGGTGGATGAGTTGGCTCTGAGACATGAACAAGCCAATTAGATTTTGGTTCAGGTCCGGATGCAGATCCGGCCAAAAAGTGCGATACAAAACATAAACTGTTCAGACTGGCGGAGTTATGTGCTCTACCGAGTGTCGTTCGTTACTTTATTTATTGCTGTGTTTTATTTACCGGAAAGCTCAAGCAGTCAATATTGTATCTGGTACATGTTGCTCCCAGGAGTTTCCCATGCCTTGTTTCAGACAAATGCACAAAGGCAGAATTGTTTGTGATTTAATGTTCCCACCGACAAACTCTGTTTTCCAAATATTTTAAAACACCAAAAAAAATTGTCTCACCGTCCACCTTCCACACCCTATTTTCGCTCTGAGAGATGGCGAAGGAATATATCACGTATCAGATGACTTATTTATCTGTTTTCCCATTAACAGATTTGGTGGAGTCCTTTCATGATGTCCACCAGACGCAGGTCTCCACCAGATGTCATCGAAGACGGTCCCTTCGGGTGGGTGCCTGGAATGTCCTATCCCTAAGAGAGGATGATCACCTGTCTCTGTTATCTGAGCTCAAGCGTTTGGACATCGGTATTGCAGCACTCTCTGAGGTTCGGAGACCGGATTGTGCCGAGATCATGGTGGGTGGTTACACCTATTATTGGTCTGGTCGCTCTGATGGTTACCATACTCAAGGAGTTTTGCTGTAGCTGTGTCCAAAAAGCTGACTCCAATGATAAGTGAGGTAACACTGGTCAATAGGCGTATTATGAGACTAAGGATTCGTCACTCCTTGGGTGTCGTTTCCCTGGTCTCTGTATATGCTCCGACTGAGTGATCTCACCGTGAAGGACGCATTCTATGAGGAGTTTGCGAACAGACTGAGTAGAGATTGGGGGTCTGAAGTGTTGTGGAGTGCCTTCAAGACCACCATCCTTGATGTTGCCGGTGGATATCTTGGAACTCACCGTGGGGCGAAGAAGAATTTTGTCTCTCAAGGGACACTGGATACCATTGACCAGAGTCGCAGGGCCAGGCTGAATGGCAGAGCTGAGCTGTTCAGGGAGCTGAGGCTTAAAACTGTACATGCACGAGGGGTGGACAAGGAGGCCTATGTGTGAGGAATCTCTGAGGGGGTAGAGCATCACCTGTGGTCAAGTGATTCTCGTCCTGCTTACAGGGAATTCGCGCATTGCTTTCCTCCAAGCCCATTCCTCCGTGTAGAGGGTAGTGGGCTCTTGACAGAGTAGTCCGAAGTGAAGGCCCGCTGGGCCGCTTGCTTTGTGCGGCTGTACCAGGCTGACCCACCAGCTGTCGATTTGGATGTCAGGGGTGTTATTATCCCTATTGCTGACCCTCCAATCAACAGTGGTCCACCTTCGTTTGTGGAAACAAAGACTCCAGTGAACCAGTTGAAATGGGTAAAGCTCCAGGGATCTGAGGCATCCATGCTGAACTTCTCAGGGCTGGTGGAAATGCTGTACTTGTGTCGTTGCATGCAGTTCTGTGGTCTTCCTGGAACACAGGCATCATCCCAACTGACTGGAAGATGAGCCTTGTTGTCCCTCTCTGGAAAGGGAACAGTGATCGCCAAGATTGCAACAACTACCGAGGGGTTACGCTGCTTTCATTGCCAGGCAAGGACTTTGCTCGGATAATTCTTGATAGGGTTCGCCACCATCTGCTTGAGCACCAGCGTCCAGAGCAGTCAGGCTTTACACCAAAGAGGTCAACGATTGACCGTATCCTTGCTCTTCGGGTCCTCACCGAACGCAGACGAGAGTTTCTGCAGAAATATCATGCACGTAATTGCCATGGGGGTGGAGCACAGCAGCCGTAGATAGGTCAATAAAGAAAACGCACAAAATGAAAGAAAATTTCGTGCATAAGGAGGGCTCAGTGAGAGCAAGGTGGAACAGCATCGGACGTAAATGGGGCAGTGAGGGAAAGGCAGACATGGGACGAATGGACAAACAATCACAAATTGCAGATAAGAGGAACCAATAAAGGTTGTGTGGAAGAAGGAGATTTATAAAATCGTGAGTGCAGAAGCGTTAATGGGTAAGGGTGGTAGATGGCATAAGATGGTGGTTTTCCGCATCCTTGAAACACTGGATTGAAGAGAAGGATTATATTTCCACAGGGGTGTTATTCTGCAGGTCAATAAAAAGAGCTACAAAGCACTACAGGTGTGTAGCAAACATAGACTTGGGTTAATGATGATTGAGTTACTGGAAGATTGTGTGCATTCTGGCAGAGTAGAGAAGGGATTGAGAGTTGAAAGGGCATGGGATGCAAGAACAAATGAGGATCAGTAAAAGGCTGAGATCCTGCCTCACCTGCGATGATGGCAAGGCCACTGCGACCACGAGGCAAAATAGATGGTCGTCAAGAGCAGCAAAATTTGGGAGTGGCAAATAATGAATGAAAGAACGATTCATGACATTACAAAAGTAAACTCGAAGTCACTCGGTGGAGCGCATACCTCTGCCACGTAATGCCTGATCCACGAGAACATTTCGGGCTCAATACATTTTTGAAATATCATGCCATATATCGTTATTCGCCCTATCTCTCAGTGGTAAAGAATCACTTTAAAAATTAATTAATTCTCGTACATTCTGGCAGATCACGAATTGCTACCATACCACAACCAAGTACTCATCTGGCCCGCTCCCCTAGCTCTTCTGCAATCCCACACACTAACAAACATTCTCCTTACCTCCCCCCCCCTACTCCTCCCTTGTCCTACCCTCCCTCTGCCCCCCCCCCTGCACCCAGCGCCTCTTCCCTCCCTCTTCTTTAACAGTGTGGACTCAAACATCTGGGGCCTTCGCTCAAACCTGACAGATCTTTCCATACAGGTTGTCACTGACAAACCAAATTTAATCTGCTTAACAGAAACCTCCTCCTTCAAGATGTCCCTGACTCCTAGTATCTTCCCTGGTTACTCCCTTCTCCGGAATGACAGACCTGAGCCTCGTCCTGGTGGCGGAGTTGCTCTCTTCATCAAAAACTCTATTCCCCACTCTCCATTCACTGCCCTCTCTCCTCCCACACCCACAGGAATACCTCTGGCTACAGCTTACCCTCCACTCCCACCTCATGTTTATATGTGTGTTATACCGTCCACCAAACAGTGACGACTCCATTTACATCTCGCTCACCGAAACCATGGACCAACTTCTATCCTCTCATCCGAACTCTCTCTTCGTCTTATGTCCTGACTTCAATTGTCATCATGCCAGTTGGCCAGGTGTGGGTACCTCTCTCACCTGTCATTGAACTTCAGCAAAAGACTTCTGCGACTCATTGGAACTGACACAATGTCAACTTCCCGACCCGGATCTCAACCAGCGGTACTCCTTCTCTTCTGGAACTAGTTTTGACCAATTTCCCTGAAAATATCTGCTGTTCTTCCTCTGCTCCAATCGGTTCTTCTGACCATGTGCTTGTCAACGTAAACATCTCTCTGGCTGTTATTAGAGAACCACCTCAGCACCGTCGAGTCTGGCATTACACTCAGGCTGACTGGCAGGAACTTTAAGCAGCCATCAAACTTCTAGACTGGTCTCCCATCTCTACTTTCTCCGATATCAACTCGTCCTGGGAATTCTTTCAAAGAAATTTGCTTTCTCTCATGGACAGATTTATCCCATCTCGTCTTCACTTGCCCTACCCTTCCTCCCACCCGTGGGACACTGAAGCTTGTGGCGAGGCAGTTGTCCTGAAACAACTTGCCTTCACTTCATGGAAGGCTAATCCAACTGAAGGAAATCTCAGTTCCTTCCACAAAGCTCAGAACAAGTGTGTGTCTACCCTCAGGAGAGGAGGAAAACAACATCTTTCTCATCTCAAATCTGAACTCTCGAACCTCTCTCCCTCCTCCAAATCCGGATGGTGTCTAGTTACATCTGTTTCTGGTGTATGTCCCCCCTCCATCCCCTCACTTACCTCAAATGGCCGCACAGTTGACAATGCACATGAAAAGGCTGAATACCTAAACTCAGTGTTTGCTTCTAAATCTTGTGTCCCAAACCCAACACTTTCTGTACCCACCTTACCCAGTCGCACCCAGCGGCTCCTGGACTCTGTGTACTTTTCTTCTGACAAGGTGGAGAGTTTGCTGTTAAACCTCAACTCAGATTCTGCAACCGGTCCAGACGGCATCAGCCCACGTGTCCTAAAAACCTGCTCCTCTGCTCTTGCTCACCCTCTCTCTGTTCTATTCACTCACTCGTTTGCTCAAGGTCATCTGCCATCTGCTTGGAAATCAGTAAACATTACCACCATGCATAAAATGGTGCAAAAACAGATCCCTGCAACTACAGACCAATCAGCTTTCTCCCAATCATCATTGAGGTTATGGAATCCATCATCGCTTCAGACATTAAATCCTTCCTCTTCTCCAATGGCCTGATTTCCGATCATCAATTTATATTCTGACCAGGTCACTCTACCACGGATATGCAGCTTCTCCTTTCCCAACAATGGATGGACATCCTCAAATTCCAAACATGAAATCAGAGCCATCTCCCTAGACATATCGCATGCTTTCGATACGGTCAGGCCCCCTGCCCTGCTCACCAAACTCCATTCCTATGGTATCCAAGGACATCTCCACTCATGGCTCGCAGGCTTCCACTCCTGTCGCAGCTAACGTTGGCTATTATTAATGATTCTCTCTTCCCCTCTTCCTGTCCAGGCTGGAGTTCCTCAAGGCAGTGTTCTGGGCCCTGTTCTTTTTTTATTCGTATTCATCAATGATCTTTCTGACTCTCTGGAAAATCCTCTTTATCTCTTTGCTGATGACTCCACCCACTGCCATACCATCTGTCATCCCTCAAATCGGCAAGCAGCAGCTCCTTTGCTCTCTGCAGATCTGCATATAATCACAAGCTGGTCCAATGAAAACAAAATCACAAGCTGGTCCAACACGTGGAACATGTTCTTCATTCCTCACAAATCTCACACTCTCACTATGCCTCTCTCTGAAAGAAAAAGCCCCATCTTGGGGGACGCCCACCCCCCACCCCCCCCCCATCTACTTTCTAACAATCCTCTTGAAGAAATCCATTCATTCAAGCTTCTGGGTCTCACTATCTGCCATGATCTTTCAAGGGAAAGCCACATTTCCAGGCTGGCCTCCAAAGCCAGCCATCAACTGGCATCCTCCGTTATGCAAAGCCCTTCCTAGGCACACCTGAGCTCCTGACCACACACGAAGCTTTTGGCTGCAGCCTGATGGAGTACTGCTCTCCCTTCTGGTCCGGTGCTCCCACCTCTCACTTTATCGGCTTCACGCTGTGGAAACCAAGGCATTTAGGATCATTGGTATCTTTCACGATGAGGCTGAGTCCTTGGGTCTCTCATTCACTCACCACAGGCAGGTCGCTGGTCTTTCTGTCTTCTATCGTCTCCTCTCTGGCCTTGCCCCCCCCACCCCCACTCTATCTGTGATATTCCCCCCCTCCCCCCGCCTCCATATTTCCGCATAGCGCTCAAGGTCCTCCAGCAACCCCCTCTGCTCTAAAACTATCAAAATCAAGAATCACTGCTCATGTTCACTCTTTCATTTCTCTTTTTTCTCAGCTTTGGGAAAAAACAAACTCCCACACTCTCTTCAATCCCACTCTTCTCTCCAGGTCTTCAAAATGGCTGTTCACCACCATCTCTTGTCTTCTCCCATACAAAACCACACGTTAATCCACCCCAACCCCACCTCGTTCAAATTTCCTGCTTTCCTTCATGAAATTCCCTGTCGTGTCCATCTTGTATTCCCCATGTTCAATGCCCCATCCCGCTTCCTTCCACAGATCTCATGTCTCTGTTCCCCACTGTTTTGTCCTTCCCTCTCCCG
>CM068960.1:15610461-15624910 GCA_035128595.1 Eptatretus atami
GCCAAGGAGACTGCTTTGGCAGCACCAACGCTCTGCACAGAGTATGGTCTCATTGGATGGATGGATGGATTCCGTTTATGTTCAGGGCTTTTTTTTTCGACCATGTGAAGGAGTGAGAGATGGGAACCTGGGGCACCAGTCCATATGGAGCAGGGCAATACTCCATTTTATTGTGTACAAATAATGTGTAAGCTGTCCGTAGCTCAAAGGTATTGAGTGAGGACTTTACTCGGTCAAGAATGTTCAGCCTGCAGCTTTCTTTTTGGAAGCCAGCTCAGAAATACATATATTCTGCTTGGGACATAATCATGTCTGATGTTAGCACTTGGGTGTTGAAAGGATGTGACTTTCTGCAGCAGATGACTGCCCACGTAGACAGGTGGGTTGCCTTTCTGGTCCTTTCAGATCAATAATGATGAATTGTAAGACTCCATATTGCACAAGCGGTACCCTTCATTGTGTTGCTTGATTATTATTTGATGGTAATGACCATTGAGCATGTGTGTTGCATGAACATGTGCTTTGTAGTCTCCCCCTGAAGGGGTTGAAGACGATTGAAACACCCCTGGTCTGTGTGTGTGTGTGTGTGTGTGTGTGTGTGTGTGTGTGTGTGTGTGTGTGTGTGTGTGTGTGTGGTGTGTGTCCACATCTATATATTTTTCACTTTCATTTTTTTTTCTCTCTGAAACTACTAATCCGATCATGTAAAACTTTAAACTTTGGGGCACTCCCGATGGACGATATTTCATTGATAACTCCTGCGTCAAAAGTCACATGGTATGGCAGCCATATTGGATTAAGAAGCACCATTTTCTCCAAAACCGCTTCACAAAAAAAATTGGTATGTCATCAGCTACCCATGGGCAATACTGGTTGATGATGATGATGTCATCGGTGAAGTGGTATTCCAGCCATAATTGGTTGAATTGAAATTTTATTCAAAAAAATTTGAAACTTCGTATATCTGATTGATCTTTGACACGGTGTGAGTGGAGAATTTAACTTATGACATTCATAACCCATGCCAAAAATCGATGTGACATAATAGTGTGCATGGATGATACAGGTGTTTGGGCTGCAATCGCAGTGGGTAATGATAGTAGCGGGTTCAGTTAACGATGGTATTTTTGTGTGCGAGGTGAGACCATGCGCTCTGTGAGTGCCGTTATAGTCATCAATTGCTTTCATGATTTCCACTTAAAGTACAAGTTGATAATGTGCCAAAACCCAAGCTTGATTTGACTTGTTTAGACTTCATTTATCTTAGTAGCATGTGAAGAAATGATTTAACCTTTTTTTGGGGGGGAGGGGGTAGCACATTTTGATCTGAGCACATGGTTCATGGTGTTGGGATCCCAGTTTTATATCCCTCAATCTGTTTATTTCTACATCATCTCCTAATTTCCTTTGATATGTAAAAGCTCCCTCCATGAGCTTCAAACACAACCCATGTGCACCTTCATGGTGGGACTAGTGATTGTTTAAATTTATTTGCAAGCTAATATTTCGCACATTTGAGTAGTTGCTGCGCCACATGTACAGAGAACGCTTTCACATGGAAATGATGAAAACAAAATTTTCCATCTCTTTAATGCATATTTACCTTTGAACTCTGATCGTCTAACTTGTCTCCACTGCCCCCCCCCCCCCCCCCCCCCCCGTTTGCTCCTCTTTCATGCCGGTCATCCTCACCCCACCCGACGCCTCCCCGCCATTCACAGCACCTGTCTGTGTCCGATAACGGCTGAGCACAAAGGCCCGTTGTGGCCTGCTTGTAAGGACCCATGATTTCTAGTTGTCTGCAGCAGCCACAGCAAGTCTGTGAGCATCGTGCGGTGGAGCAATCCTGTGAGGATGTGCTAGCATGACGCACATCCAGATGTCCATGGCAATGCAAGCAAGGCAGACAGAGTTGTATACGTAATAGAAGCAGGCATGTGCCTGTTTCTTTCATGTTTTAAAATGAATTTAATTATCTGAATACTTTGTAAGTATGTTAATCCAATCCATTGGTGCTAAAAATTTGTCCAATTCAGTCCACTCTGTTCTTCGCATTGGTGCTGCCTTAAGCCTTCTGTAAGTAGAATACACATTGGTGGTTTTGATTTGCCTTTTGCACTGGTTTGGGCGGGGATGTTGGAATTTGGCCAGGGTGTCAGCACACAATCACCTACTCTTGTGATAGACATTGGGGTCTTTAATATCCACCAGCAAAGGTTCGCAGATGGGACACACGACTGACGTCCCTCTGAAAAGCGGTGCACTCATTCTTTCAATGCCCTGCCTGCGAAGCATGACAGTTTGTATTCAGTTCGGGAATCAAACCCCAGACAAGACAGCTCAAAATGTGAGAGAGTACGTCACCTTTGAGATACCCTGTCACCCCGATAACATTCATTTTAGCCTTTAAATGACGTGTTTGTGCAAGTGTCTGCCGAATACGAGTGTTGCGATTTGTGCTTCATGTTGTCTCTCGTGCACTTGTGCAACAATCGCTAAACGTGCTTGCCACGTATACTTGCTTAACACAAAAAGCTGGCTTTTCTTTCATCAGCCAGCCCCTCTGCTCACCACCATGAACCTCAAAAGCTTGTGTGGCCATGATCATCTTCTCTTTCTTGGACACCTGTGTTTTCATCGATTCAGTCACGAAGGTATCTGGGTTATTACCACCCAGCCTGCATTATGGGTAATGCTAATTAATGTCCTTGGAGTTACGAGTGTTTGCCAAGCTCTAACCAATGGGATGCCTGTTTAAGTGCCTTCCTGCATTGTCTGAATCCACTGCATGCTCACCCTGCTGCGGCAAATTACACTAACCCTGACGTTCTGGCATCGTTTTGATGCAAATGTGATGATTTGCAAAGGGAAAGAACAGAAACAAAGAACTCGATTCGTGAGTGCCTTGTAGGCAAGTTATTAAGGTATTCACAGGAAGCTTTCCAGAAAGGGATGAAAGATCCAAGTTCTTTTTTTTTTTTGAAGTGTCTTCATCTTTTAAAGCATGCCCCTCATGCAGGTTATTAACGTAGCATCTCAATTATGCTCGACTGCTCCCTCTCAACACGACTCTGTTAAAGAGGGCACCTGCTTCCATAAAGCTTGAAATTAGCATTCACGGGTTGATTTTGATATTTTGTGGCACAGAGTACAACATTGCCATCATTTGTGATGTATATTCTCGAAGATGCTTGTCGTCGTCTGCTGTTCTATCGAGAGGACCAGCAACCGGGCGTTTTAGGATGCTTCATAAACACAAAAGATGAACGGACAGGTAGAACGAGTCCTTCGGTCGAAGATATCGGAGAGATTAGATGTTGCACAGACGTTGTACACCGTATACGATTGCCAGCATGTGTACGTTGTGCGGTAAACCGGTTGAATGTGTACTGCAGCTGCCCCCAAACTTTCCTGCTGCTATGCACATTGCTGCCCTGCTGGAGATGGCCTTATTACCAATCCCCCCCCCATTCCCGACCCCTCCACATGCCCAATTTTTGCCAGCCTCACGACTGCACATCCAAATTGGCCAGCTGAGGCAGCTGGTTGCTAGAGCGCAGTGGCCCGGGGCCAGGATTAACTCCCTGGCCAAGCCACCTAACGGCCACAATAACGCAACTTTCCGTCGCAGAAAGCCACTATTGTAATGCTTTTCGAGTGATAGAGTTTTTAGGAAATGGAAGCAGTTCGAGAAGATGCGATACTCACCCCTCCACAAGCTGAGTAATCAGTAGGAGGTAGACAACACCATGCGTCAATTTAACATGACCTTTGTATACATACGCAGAACCTTGACCCAAGCACGCCCTCTGTAAAAACCCATTAATTATCAACATGAGACAGATGTCCTTTGGCATTGGCACAGTGGAATAAGGAATCGTTATCTCATTTACCAGATGGGGAATGTTAAGACATCAGCACTAAAACCATGCACCAGGATCAGGCTTTTTTGTGCGCCATTAGTGGGGTATTAGTGAGATCTGCTGTTTACGGCAGGTTAGCCGTGAACATGCAATTTGCACAGAACTGTGTGTGTTAGCACATGAGGCCCAATTATGATCATCTTGGTACTGTAATACGTTAAGTAATCTTAATTAGATAACTTGAGAAAGTAGTTACATACCTTCCCCAACTTGCAACTGGCAATGTGTTCCAGTCCTCTCCGGAAAAAAAGTCATATATAACTCCATCATGGGAATATGGTAATAGCATGGCTCCACAGAAGATGCCTTTATGAGAACTAATCCCTGTACAGTTGAGATATTCCATCAGTTTTGCCTTTCATGAGATCAAGACGACCTATAGTGAAGATCCATTCCATGTGATGTTGTTTTCACTCGACTGCGCAGCACCTGCTGAATTCGCTTGAGTTCCATCACTGATGTTGATATCTCTGCTTGTAGGGGTTTGCAAGAGCAGCTTTGAGTGGTGGTTGCTATGATAGTGGTTTGGTCCTATGCAGCTGTCATCGGTATTTGTGTTGCTTAAAGAATTGGCTAGGCTTCTCGGAGCCATTGTTTGTGTTCTCGTGGTTCCAGTGTGGTTACACCCAGTGAGCACCGGATACCAGCTCCTGAATACACGCATCCATTTCTGCATGAGCCAGCATACCACTTTTTATTTTACCCAACCTTTTGCAAAATTAAAAGATGCAGCCATAAAGGTTCCAATGGGACGTTCTTCATCACAACGATGGCTGCCTCCTTTGTCCCGTCATTTTCGGCCAAACATTTTCCGTGCTTTAACCATGAGGAAGGTTGAACACCTGGCCATATTTGCTTTCTTTATTCAACAAATCTTGAACAAAGCAGATGGAAACGTTTGCTTGGTACCAGCCTGTGCAGACATCCTCGTGACAACATTTGCTCAGGTCGGGTGAGCCGTGAGTGCCTCACCTTGTGTTCATAAAGCTGCTCCATTTGGTGTTCCGGTTCAAGTCACCAGGTGCAATTACCTACTTTCAAAATAACACGATCTTTTTGATGAGCCTTGTTCCGACTCGATTATGTGCAAATGTGATCGGGCGTAGACCATCATACCTGGTTTTCCAGGCTCATGCGTACTGGAGGTGGAATCACTGTTTAGGGTTGTTGTCCTGAGGGTACTTGTAAACACGAACAGTGTAAACAACACGAAATGTGCAACACTATCTGCTCTCCATGCATGGCTTGCTCATTGATTCATGGCTTTCTGCTGAAACTGAAGCCAGTCTTGATGCAAGGCATGGCTGTTCAATCAAGCTGAATGGCACAGGCTGTGCGTTCTGCTCTCTCACTGAAGCAATATCGTCGAACCTTTCTTCTGCTTCCAACATGGACATCGTTGATCCCACTTGATTTTAACACTCGTTTCATTTTTTTTCCACCAATCATTGTTGCCTATTGCAGCTCTCCTGCCCTTCTTCCAAGCAATAATATAATGCAATCAAGAAACTTGTGAATCCCACTTTGGAAGGCCAACCCAACCAGGTTATATAACCATTGGTCATGACTCTTGAAAATCTGGAAGGTCAGAGGTCCGATTCCATTCACATCTGCAGACTTGTATTCTGACAAGGTTTTCTTTAAGAGCTCGTAGACTTCTTCTTCTTGCGTATGGCAGCTTGGCTGCTGGGTAGCTATCATTTTGTTGGGGCATGACTATGCCACTGATGCTGAGCCCCCATACCAGTACACTGGTACTCATTTCACTGACCTCAGAAAGATGACAGTCGACCCCACCTGGTGTTAATTCAGCAGCCAACGGGGCTCGAACTCAGGATCCTAAGATCCCAAGCCAGCCACCCTCGCCGCTAAACCATCACCAGGCTTATAGAGCTGGTAGTAGTTGGTGGTTTTATGTCCATCGTGTGTTCCATCTTGGATGTATAACACAAAACAAATGTACATTGCAATTGTTTGTGAAAAAGCTTGAATATACTGTATGAACAAAGTTTTTGTCTCAAAAGGTCATCTCTTCAACTTATCTCTCTCAGCAGAATGAAGAACTAGTCTTGCCGGTGAAGGCTCGTATCGATCTGCATCAGCGAACACGCAGAACAATGGATGAAATCAACAGGATGTTCATTGAGATATTCTAACCAAAATGTGATGCAGCGTTTTGGGCATTAACCTTTTGTCAGAGCAAAAGATCCTCTTCTGGCTCTGATGAAGGGTTGACTCCTGAAACGTCAGCTTCTCCTTGCTTGCCAAAGTGGTTAGCATCCTTAAATTAACGTCCTGTTGATTTTAGCCATTATCTCTCAGCACACTTACTAGTTGCTACCTCCTCACAGCATCTACGTAGCTTGACCAATTTAAGTATTTTCCCTCGAGGAAGTGAACAAAGCCCTGGGTTGGCCTTGGCACCTTTTTACCGCCAGAGCAGGTGTCATCAGTACTCAAATTCTCAGGTCTTACTCTAGTTCAGCTGACCTTGTTTGATCCACTGCCTACCGAGTTATCATACCTCCTCCACATGCATAAACAGTTTGTTACTATTCACGGCTTCTTATCATCTACTCGGCCTTTGGAAGTTGATGTCGTGTTCTGGACCTGTTCCGTTTTTTTGGATGATCTGCCCAAATAACATCGCTGCGTCCTTTCATAACCCTGAGGATTGCACAGTTTTTCATTCATGCAAGATGCGACTGGATACATCTGTCAACCAAATTAAAATTGTGACTGTCATTCAAAACAGGAACCTTGCTTTAAATTCAGGTAACTCTTCCTTCCCTAACTCGAGCTCAGAAGAGTTCCCTGGCAAATCTCCTCCATATTATTCTGTGGTCAAATGCTTTTTGGATTCCAATTTTTGTAGACCCTTTACCCCCATCAGTAACCATGATCATTCCTTTGAAGCCCACATTTCCAAGCTGGTCTGAAGAGGCATGATTTGCCATCTTCTGCAGGGTCAAGTCATTTATTGGTGACCATGGCCATTGGTAGGGCATATTTTTGTCATACCTTTGATAGTGGATTCTAGCCCCCACAATTCCACCTTTCCACTGGTTACCTACACCACCGAAGGTGGACAGATGTTGTGTTTTCATCCTTGTTTGTCTGTCTGTCTATTGTTACCTGCAAAATAGAAGAAGAGAAGAGAAGAGGAGCATCAAAGGAAATGCAAACGCTTTTGAGGCTTAGGCACAGCGTTTGCTGCTCTCACCAAATACAGGTTGTCAGCTGTCTCTCGAGACGCATTTCGAGCGTATAACAGTACAGTCGGGCACTCTGCCTTGCTTACCATTCCCTCAGGCTACGGCATGGAAGGCTACCTCCTCTCTTGGTTCATTGAAATCCTCCACTCTCATGGTTAACATTTACTCTCAATGGAATCTCTCATCTTCTTTTGTCGAGGCTGAAGTGCTACAAGGCAATGTCTTGGGTCCAGCACCTCCTGTTTATCAACAATCTTTCCGATTTTACTGGTAGACCTTCCTCACCTGTTTTACTGATGATTCCCCACTCTTCTGCAGCATAACTCATCATTCTCTTCGCCCTCGACAGACCTTGATAGCCATGTACCATGGCCATGTATCATCAGCCATGATCTCTCTCGGTTCAAAACACCTATCGGTTGGCCTCCAAAGTCAACTGCCAACTGTTAATCCTTTGTCTTGCCAAGTCTTTTCTTGGCAAATCTAAACTTCTAGCAATGCACAAGGCCTCCATCCACAGTCCGATGGAATACTGCTCCTTTCTCTGGTCTGGTTCACCTGCCTCACTTCTTTCACATATTGATGCCGTGGAGACCAAGGTCTTCAAAAAAATCACTGGAATCTCCTGCAATGAGGCTGAATCAATGGGCCTGATTTTCCCCCATCAAAGACAGATCTGTAGCCTCTTTGTCTTGTACTACTTCCTTTCTGGTCTTGCACAATCTGCACATTTTATTGTCTGCCCCCTCCCCCCCCCAAAAACAGGTTTATTCAGGGTACACATGGCAAAATCCCAAAATGCAGAAATTCAGGCTCATTGCTCACCTCCACTCACTTATTAGTCCCTGCCGGTTTTACCAGAGTTTGCTCCCATCTGTCTGTCTGTCTGTCTGTGTCCGTCCGTCCCACCTGTGGTTTTTCAGACTTTTTTGCCATACCCTTTAACATGTTCAACTGAAACTTTGTACATGGCTTTATGTTGATAAGTTACAGAACAAGTTCGAGTTTCAGTGTGCACCCTTCCTTCCTTTGTTGATATTTTTTGTTCCATTGCTGTTTCATCTCTGGTTTTCCTTTCCTGTTCTTTCAGCACCCTTCTTGTGAGCTTTGGGCTTGTATCCAACTTGTTAACCCCCTGTATCCTTCTCTCCCTCCACTTAATTTCTCATTTTTCCACTCGCCAATTCTTTCGCCAAGTGTCGCTATACGCTGATATTGGTGTGTTTTCCCACATCCCACTGGTTACCTCCACCAACTAAGGTGGACGGTTGTGTTTTCACCCCTGGTTTGCCTGTCTGTCTCAGTTTGTTACTTGCAAAATCAAAGATTTGCAAGAATATTGATCGGTCTGGTCTGTGATTCTGTCTGTTTGTCTGTCTGTCTGTCTGTCAATCGCCTACAAGTCACAATTCTAAACCGATCGTCATGAAACTTTACCAAGTTGTAGATGTAGTCTCATCTGAGAAGCCGATTGATGTTGAGGTCAAAGTTGAACAGGATTTGCATATTGCGTCACTGAATTGGGAAACCAACTATTTTTGAGATCAAAAGGTCAAAGGTCAACTAAGGGGCAAACATCTAAAATCAATTTTCAACTGAAAAATCATCAATTTACATCCTATTAACTTGTGGATAAAACAGCAATTGCATAGTCCATCACCAACTGTTTTTGACGTCAAAATGTCAAAGGTCAACTCGAGGTCAAACTTCTGAAATCAATTTTCATCTGATTGACCTGAGCTTTGATTAAGATTGTCAATTTTAATTTTAATGAAATGGACCAATTGATGTATCCATGGCAACCTTTGGAGAGGGGAGGATTTTGCAGTATCGTGCTTTGCACGACATCTTTTTCTTGTTTGTGTGTTTGTTTCTCTGTCTCTCCATTTGTATGTCAATCGCCTACAGGTCACAATTTAAACGTATTCTTCACGAAACTTCACCAAATGGTAGAGTTGGTCATAAGCAAGAAGCCTATTGATTTTGAGGTCAAAAGGTCAATGTAGGCAAAGGTCAATAACTTAGGAGCAATTTCTAAAATCCTAAATTTTTCATCCAATTGACTTTAAATTTGAACAAGATGTTGCATTATCAGGTCACTGAATTCAACCACCATTTATTTTTGAGGTCTAAATGTTAAAAAGTTAACATAGGCCGAATTTCTAAAGTCATCAATTTTCATCCGATTTGCTTGAAAGTTGAACAGGGTTTGTATATCATGCCGCTCAATTCAACCACCCATTATTTTTGAGGTCAACATGGGCCAAAGGTCAACTTCGGTGGAATTTTTGAAATCATCAATTTTGATCCGATTGACTTGAAATTTGAGGAGGATATGCAGATCAGGTCACTGAATTCAACTACCAATTGTTTTTGAAGTCAAATTTGTTAAAGGGATTTTGCACATATCGTGATTCTTGTTTGTTTGTTTGTCTGTGAGCAGGACATCTCAAAAAGTTATTCACAGATTCAAACTTCATGGATGAGATGGGTCGGTGACGAAAGCAAGCCGATTAGATTTTGGTTCAGGTCCGGATGCAGATCTAGCCTATCAGTGGGACACAAAACATAAACTGTTCAGCCTGGTAGAGGTATGCGCTCTACCATGTGCCAATCTAGTTAGCTATACCATTATTGGAAATGGGCATATCTTTATTTCGTAGGAAGGCAAACCGATGTCATCACATGGAAATACCATAAAATACGATGTATTGATGGAGATGGGAGTGAGCAGTATTTGTTTGTGGAGAGGGAATCACATATGTGGGTGGCATCATTGATTGGGGAAATGATGACATCAAGTGTCAAAAAACCGAAACGTTTTTCTTACAAAAGCTTAAAATGTGTTATAGATATTTCAACGTATCGGGGGAGGATGAAAGATTGTCGGTAATGCCATTTTCTACATTCTTGTAAGGTACATAAAACGAGTACAGGTGCTGGGGGTCATATTACGCCGCTCCCCCACCCCTATGTTTGCTCTAATCAACTTCACAGAAATTTCTCTATCCTTAGATTAGACCTCCACATTGAACTGAGGCACAATGAGTTTCAGACTGGCTTATTGAAGTGCAATTTCGTCATTGCATTAAAATGCATGTCATTCTTTGCGCACGCCACATCTTGTTGGGGACATCAATGCACCCGATTCATCTGATTTGGATGCTTGTTTGACAGCATCTTTAACATGAAATTAGTCATTGTATGCAGGTGTCTCAACCGCAATCCAATTACTAGAGCTGCATTGGCTTCCAAATGATGTAGGCATCATCACAGAAATATTCAAAGGAAGCCGACAGCATTTGCTGAGCCGGTGAAGTGCATTTTGTAATACTACACGGATGGTAATATGCGATGTATTAATGTGTAAGAACACTTTATTATGCTGTCGGTGAACAATCAATTCAATCTGTATGTCTATTTCCCACCAAGGTGAACTCCCGCTGCCCCTTGTTGAATATTCAAAATACTAGCAAACGTTATTTTGCATCCCTGCTTGGGTCATTAGCCAGCCACCTTGGAAGACCGACAGCCCACGAGGGAGCTCTCTTATCTTTGCCATTCAAGCATACGAGTGAGCGTGCAGCACGCGGTCATTGTGGTAGGCCACCAGGGAGCGAGCCTGGTGCGGGACATGGAATAAGGCCTCAGCTGGCTCGGGCTCTGCTCGCAGCCAGGCCTTTTCAACAATTTGTCACAGGCTTCGCTTGGCATGCTTGCTCCAGCACGGCACGTGCTGTTCGACCATTGGGAGTCGTGAGCCACCAGTAGTGAAGAGAAGGGAGGGTGGAAATGGCAATGAGTTTGCCTTTTTAAAATCTACTGTGGCTCAGGATAGGACCATGAATTAGGTCGCCCCAGATGCCTTGGGTGTTCAATGAATAGCTCTCTATCGGGATTGGTGTGTGTGTGTGTGTGTGTGCTTTTTTAATTTACTACAAAATATAATCGTATAAATGTAGGAAAATGTGTGTTGGATGCCTGACACAGGTGCCTAGAACAAGGAATTGAGACTCCGCTATCGAGTTTCCTTTTGTAACGACATGAGCGATCTACACATACTGTGTGGGGAATCAATTTAAATGATTACTTGCCTGTTCAAACATGTTGATTACAGAATTATTCCAACTTAACAAATTTCAAAGCATACAATTTATTTGCGGACACATCTGCCTTTCCGTTTAATGTTGAATTTTGCCAATGTGTGGAGATAATATATTTTGGGAAATGACAGTCTCACTCTTGAGATTTACCTCTGATGTCATTGTCTTCCTACATTTGTTATTATCTGCAGCATTCAAAGGAAGTATTTAATGGATAGCAAACAGTGACGCTAAATGAAGTACATTGTGCACACTTCCATTTATAGTGACGGACAATGGGAGAGGTGAAGGAGATAAGAATGTTTAAGGTTGGATCTTGACAGAGTGGATGACAGCTATGAGGAGCGTGCTTCGTATGTGGAAGCCGCAGCCAGGCGCCATTGCAAGCCCTCCACGTTTGAAGAGTTCTCTGTCCAAGTCTTCAACCCCATGCTGGAGAAACGGTGGTCCAAACAGTCAGGTACACTTTTGAGTTGTCTAATAATAGTCTCAGTAGGCAAGGCCTGGGAATGTATGTAAGAATGTAAGACACTCATTTGCAGGACTGTTTTATAATGGAATAGAGAGCACAGTGTTATGGTGTAGCATCCATTACACTCAACGAAGCAGACATGAAAATGATCCAACACACATGTCGATACTTACCAAACTCCAGGATCAATATTCCTTACACACTCATGCCAAAAGATTGCAAAGGAAATGAGGATTTGTTTTTATACTTCAAAAGTCTGACGTGTATCAGACCGTGAGTGTTCGAAGCACCCACTGAGAATATAGCTTTTGTTTTAAATGAGGAGCAATGGTGTGTTGCTGTACTTGGCAGGGTCTGCAGCTGCAACATGTGTGTTCGGGGAAAGTAGCAGGGAAGAACCCGAGTCGAATCCCTTGGCCTTCCAGGCAGGTGTGAAGTTCCGCCGCACGCATCGCCCGCATCGCTTTAACAGCGCAATCTCCAAGCCATAACAATGGCCCAGACTGGTGTGGCGTTTTCTATTGCTGTGCAATTTGTTGTTGTTGTTGTTAGGAGAGATCTCAGTGCCTGTTTTATGATCCACAAGTGCCTATTTCTGATTGTTTCTTGCCATCAGGCTTGAGACTTAATCGTCATTTTGATACCGGGAATGGAACACATAACGGATGTGTCTGCATCCCTTAGAGATCTCAAATACGTTTCTTCCTTGAAAATTTTTGAGGAAATAACGAGTTAAAATGTCTCAATTTTTTGAACATCTTGTCTGGAGTTACAGAATTTGTGGACCAAGTTTTAATTTTCTTATTATTCTGAATCTTCAAATCGTTACAACACCAAGTCGTGTCATTTCCAGAACCCCCACTCTCTTGTTTTACAACAAAAAGTTCTTAATTGTTAAAAGGAACAAGGGAAATGTATTTAGCTGTTGATTTTAAAGAGTACAGGTTTGCGTTGCCAAATCGCAACATTGTCCAAAACACAATCTCTCCAAATGAAGTGTTGTTTAAAGATATTAATCATTTCTTTACCACCAGAGTAACTTTACACTCTTGCACTGCGTCACTGCCTGAAAACAGGAACAACACTAGAAGTGGCCTAAAACATGCACCTCAACATTGTCACTTTGAACTCCACTTCGATGATTACCCCTCCCCTTACTCCCCTGCCCCTTCCGACCTCCACATGCGAAGGTCACTGTTCCAGTGGGCTCAGCAGCTCACCTGGAAAGTGCTGACAAAGTTGGTCTCAAAAGATTTCATGCTAGTTCATTCTTTGAAATTCCCCCGTTTGTGGGCTCGTCAACTCCGGTTCATTGTGATCTTACTTAAAGATGCATGTCATCAACCTTAAGTTAAACGACCCATCATATATGTAAAGTCCATTAAACCTTGCTGTACCGATCATTTATTTTTTACAAAAAGAAGATTTAATACGATTATTTATAATTTTGTGTCACCGCGACGCTCAACTCCAGGCTTCCTATTTAGCGGAAGCAAATGGTGCCCAGTGCCCTCCACCTGACAATCCGTGCTGCTCAGAAAAGTTCTCAGATTCGATCCATCCAACTGCACGCTCCCTGATGAGGAATGCATTGTTTTTGCTCGAAAATAAAACAAACAATAAAACCAACATCTTGTGTAGCTTTCAGTTCTCATTTGTCAAATTTACCTTTTAGCATGTTGCTATCGCTGAGATTTGTTCACGTTTGCACTTTTCTACAATTGTGACATTTTTGGGATATGTTTAATGTGGGTTTGACAGATGATCAGTAATCACATTCCTGGGTCTTGGTTGTTCATTTGAGCCTTTTGCCAAGACAGGATGGATGAAGAAATATTTTTCTCTGCGCTTAGACTATACGACTGGCAGAATGCTATAGATGTGCTGGGTATTCACGTGAAGGTTGTTACCACCTTGTTTTGTCTCATCTGCGAGCAACGACCGATCTAGTGGTGAAGTTTTATGATTGCTGGCTGTCAAGTGCCGAACTTTGTTCTTACCTACATACAGTACATACATGATTCAATGTAGCAAAGGCAGAATCCTCATGAGATGTTCCCACAGCAAAGACACAAGGGTCATGTCACGAGTTTGTTTAAAATTATCTTGAAGCAGTCCAGATTTATGAGATTATTTATTAATTTGTCATCCTGTCTATCATTACCACTTCTTCAGAAGTGATGTCATGAATGCAAAGCAGACCGTTTTATACGTGTTCTCATAATGAGAACATTTGCCTCTCTTGGATTACCGAGCGTCTCGATCCGAGAGCTTTTGGAATACATCTCAAGCGGTATTTCGGTTCTTGGAAATATTAATGCCAATTTGGGGTTATCACCAAGTTCTCAAAACGAATATATTTTTTAAATGTTCCAAATATGTATGTTTTTTTTTCTTAGTTCTGTTGTCCTATAATCGCACTATTGTTTTTCCTTTTCCTTGTTTCTGACATTTGTGTTTGTTATTTCACTTGCTGAAAAACAATAAACAAAAAGTGCACTTTATGGAATTGCTTTTGGCTTGATTTTATCAAATGCTTATCCCACTGTAGGAGTGGAGATAAAAACAATGCATGAAATCCCTTTGACAACTAAGTTACTATTCAACTTGGTTGTGCTGGTAGGATCGTCTCGAGGTGTGCACACTAACCTCTCAGCTGTCTAGCTTGGGTTTTAATGTTGATCCACCTATAAACTGTCGTCGCAGTGTTTCACATGCAGGTGGAGGTGTGTGTGT
>CM068960.1:15650303-15660649 GCA_035128595.1 Eptatretus atami
TTTCATTTGCCCACGTTGGCTGCAAAGGGGAGGGAGGGGGAGTCTGCGAGCCATGAGTGGAGATGGCCTGAGTACCAAGGAAGAGAATTTGGTGAGCAGGGGCAGGGTACCTGACCGTGTCAAAAGGCACGAGACATGTTCGGCATTGGCTCTGATTTCATGTCTGGCATTGAGGACCTCCATCCATTGTGGGGTGAGCAGAAGCAGCATATCAAGGTAGAGTGACCTGGTCTTGAACAAATTAATATCGGAAATAAGCCATTGAAAAAGAAAGATTAATGTCTGAACTGATGATGGGGGGAAAAGCCGATTGGTCTGTAGTTGCAGGGATCTGTTTTGCACCTTTTGATGCAGAGCTGTATGTTTGCTGATTTCCGAGCAGATGATGACTGAGCAAATGAGAGGGTGAATAGTACAGAGAGAGGGTGATCAAGAGCAGAGGAGCAGGTTTTTAGGAACTGGGGTGATGCCTTCTGACCGGTGGCGAATCTGAGTCGAGATTTGACAGCAAACTCTCCACTTTTGTCAGAAGAAAATGACACAGAGTCCAGGGACGCTGTGTGTTGACTGGGTAAGTAGGTGGAACAGAAAGCTTGGTTTCAGAACACAAGATGTGGATCAGATTTTGCAAATTTCCCTGAAAATAACTGTTTTCCTAAGCTCCAATCGGTTCTTCTGACCACATGCTTGTCAAAGTCGAAATCTCTCTGGCTGTTATTAGAGAACCATCTCACTGCATAGAGTCTGGCATTTTCACTCAGGCTGACTGGCAGGGTCTCCAAGCAGCCATCAAACTTTAGACTGGTCTCCATCGCTAATATTCTCCAACATCAACTCGACCTGGGATTCTTTCAAAGAAATTGCTCTTCTCTCTCATGCACAGATTTGTCCCCTCTCATCTTCAGTAGTTCCTTCCCTTCCTCCCGCCCATGATTCACTGAAGCTTGTGGCGGGGCAGTTGTCCTGAAAAAAGCTTTCCTTTGCCTCATGGAAAGCAAACCCAACTTTGGAAAGAAGTCATGGACTTAGGGTGCTGGTCATGTTTCAGCGCCGCAGGCTCATCGCTGGACATGGTATTCCAATGCTGGTGGTGCGGCAAACCAGATTGACCATGTGCTCGTTGATGGCCACTGGAGGATGATTCAGAACTGCAGCGGATCTACCGGATGCTCAGTTCCTGAATACCGACCACAGGATTGTGTAGCAACAATGAAGTTGTAGCTTAAATCTGGGCAGAATGGTACCATCCCAGCTAGGCTGGAATTCGCAAGCTCAAGGATGAGAGGGTGCTGAGGAGTTTGCAAACAGGCTGACTGGGAATTGGGAGGGGAGGGGCGGGGGGAGTGCATGCTTTTGGGATCCGTAAGAGTTGTGCAGTGCCTTCAAGACCACATCCTTATATTCTGCCTGGTGTGGATTAATGGTGAGGGTTGTGGGCTTGGGATCAGGATCCTGAGTTCAAATCCCACATTGCTGTTGAATTAATACCAGGTGGGGTTGACTATGCTTGTCATCCTTGAGGTCAGCAAAATGAGTACCAGCTGTGTGGTATCTGGTGCGGCATGGCGACCCATCCTGGATGTCCCAAAAGCCAAGGAGAACTGCTTCGGCCGCAACAACACTCTGCACAGGATATCGTGATGGATGGTATCTGCTGATGTTGCGATGGAGTCTTGGAACTCACCAGAGGGCAAAGAAGAATTTGACTCTCAAGGGACACTGGAAACCATAAAACAGAGTCCCAAGCAGGTTATCTTCAGGGAAGAATCTGATCTGTTCAGGGAATTGAGGCATAAAGAACTGTTTCGTGCGCTGAGGGTGGAAAAGGAGGCCGATGTGGCAGGAACCTGTGAGGGGGTAGAGCATCACCTTTGCTAAAGTGACTGATCCTGTTTCAGGGGAAATTCAGGCATGTGTTCTTCAAGCCCGTCCAGTTAGATTGTATTGCAGGTTAAGGCGGAGGGCTCTTGACAGAGGAGTCGAGAAAGTGAAGCCCCGTTGGCAGGTTACTTTGAGCAAGCGTCCAGGCTGATCCACCAGCTCGTTGAGGTTGGATGTCAGGTGTGTTACTATCCTATTGCTAACCTCCAATCAACTTTGATCCACCTTTTTGTGGGAAAACACAGGCTGCAGTGAACCGATTGAAAGGGTAGGAAGCACCTGTGATCTCTGGATCCATGCTGAATTCTCACCTGTGTGGTGAAAATGCTTGTACTCATGTCGTCTGCAATGCAGTTTTCTCTGCTCTTCTGGAAGACAGCAATCATCCAATGACAGGAGAAGGAACCTTGTTGTCACTCCCAGAAAGGAAGGGTGAACGCAAGACTACAACAACTACCAGAGTGACGGCCTCATGGCCTGCTTGCCAGGCAAGGTCTATGCTCAGTTAATTCTTTATAGGATTTGCCCCATCTGCTTTGAGCACCAGACCCAGAGCAGTCAGGCTTTACACAAAGAGGTCAAACGATTACTGTATCTTGCTCTTCGGGTCTCACCGAACGCCGACGAGAGTTTCGGCAGGGCTTGCTTGCAGCCTATGTTTTATCTCTTTCAAAGTGTTTGATTCAATGAACTGGGAAGCTCCCTGGAGGATTATTGAGTTGTGTCCATCCATCCCTTGTGACTGTACTCTGTGCAGAGCATTGGTGCTGCTAAGCATCTCCTTCGCTATTGGGACAATCCTGGGCAGTTACCACTCTGACATAGGTCGTACTCATTTTGCCGACCTCAGAAAGATGACAGGAAGAGTCACCCCACGCAGTGTGACCACTCCTCATTTTCATAAATGCCAAGGTGAGCCAATGAAAAGCCGAGAAACAATTTCGGAAAAGCGATGATAATAAAAACCTATACGCCAAGAAAACCTATAGAAACCAAGACGCCAAGGTGAACACGAATAGCCAAGATCTTGTTGAAAAAAGCCAAGGAGTTGGTCCACATGACCCCACGTGGGGTATTTTCAAACAGCCGAATAGGATTTGAACTTAGATTCCTCAGATCCCAAGCCCACCACCCTAACCATTAAGCCAACCAGGTTATGAGCTTCGTGTGTTGCCCCAAAACTGATCAATCTGATGTCTGAACTATACTGGTGCTGAGAGTGCTGTGAGATGTGGTTATACCATCTCTGACTTATTTCCAGTTGTTATTGGAGTTCATCAGGGGTGTGTATTGGCCCTCACACTTTTCAGCACTTTGATGGACTGGTTCTAGGAGTACGTCAGAGAGGACAAGCTGCGTGCATTATTTGGTAATGTCAAGATCTTGACTTGATTCGCAGATGACGCAGTCATCCTTGCTGAAGACTTCTGATCCTTTTGCTGCAATCGAAGTGCTTAATGAGAAGTCGGAGCCACTGGATGAAGGGTTCCTCGTCAAAACTAAGATCCAGGCTTTCAGTGGCATCTTGGATGCCGCTTATCTTGGCTGTACCTGTTTGTGGTGGGATGTGAGGTCACAGAGAGATTCACTTACCTTGGCAGTGATATACATGTCTCTGCTGGCTTTGAGCCAGAGGTCAATAGACGTTCTGGGTTGGGCCTGGGGTCATGGATTCCATGGATCATGGGGCGTGCACTCGTACTGTGCAAGAGGACGAAAGTCTGAGTCTTCAGGTCTTGCGTGTTCAGTCTTCCAGAGCAGGCATCTGAGACGGAGACTTAATTACTTTGGTAGCAGGTCCTTCGGAGGATCATTGGCTCTGCTGGTCGGACTTTGTGTCCAACGAGCAGTTGCTGAGAGAGACTCAAAGTGGATTTGTTACCTGCATAGTGCGTGAGTGTCAGCTGTGGCTGTATGGACAGGCTTTTTTTCCTAAGCTGATCCTGCTCACAGATTCTCTCAGCGAGGAACCTCATGAGTGGAGGAGTGCAACGGGCCGCAACGTGCCTCGTGGTTGCAGCAGGTTCATCGGCATCTCAAGGGAGATGGGATGTCCAGGCAATCTGCCTGGGGGATGGCCAAATGAGTCCCCTGGAGTACCGGCGGAAAATGGACATAGCAACGCCTGCTTCTGGGCATGCTCCCACACATGACCTGACTGACATAAAAACCTCAAAAAAGCAGTAAACAATGCATAAATGAAACATTTAACAAATAAAACATTAAATTAATTACTTTTAATAATGTTCTGATTGGGGTTGGCTCCAGTACATATCGCTTGTGGCAGGCTTATTCAGGTGCGGCAGCCTGTCCAGTTGAGGTTGAAGGCTCAAAGATGAAATGGGATGATTCTTGGGATCTTTTTGAAGAACTTCATTTGGAGACTTGAATGGCTGCTTCATTTCTGTTGTAGACCCCTTGTAGCATTTCATGACATTCTCCATCTTCCAACACACCTTGGAACTTCTCATGCAGTTGGGATCATGATCATCAAAGTGGCCATTGCTTCATCGACCAATTTGAAACCTTTAGCTGTCACCTTCTTTGTGAGGGTTTAACAGCACAACCTTCTCAGGACTTGATTCGATTCCTCTCTAATGTGCTCCTCCTCCAGAGCCAGAAGATCTTCATTGTTGAGCTCCTCCCTGTGTGAGAGAAGCAAATCCTCAAGATCACTTCGTCGACCTCCTCAAATCCCACTGACATGCCAAGTCCACATCTGTTGCCTTGCTTCGCTGACTTCAGCCTCCATGAAATCTCTGATTTAATCACTGCCTCAGGCCAGAGTTGATGAGAGATTAAAGTGTGGCTGTGCACGTGTTTCAATAAAGTCCAGTTTTATTGAGGTTAAACACCTTGCTTGGTGTGTAACTCCATCCACAATCACTGATTTGAAGCACTGGAATTTTTTTGGCAGCGCATGATCGACAGCAGCAGTATCCCCAGTCAACTTGAGATTGTGGAAGGCATGGAAACTCTTGAAGTGCTCGAGCCACCCATTACTGGCAGCAAAAGACTGGATCATTGGTGTCTTTGGTTAGATCGCCATACAAACTCTCGCCTTCTCTTGAATGACCATTCCAGACAAGGGCATGTTCTGTCAGTTCTGTTGTCCATCCACTAGGTCAGCATCTACAGCATTTTCTCAAAAGCATCAGGCCGAGATCTTGCAGTTCTGGTAACACTGAGTTTCTTTGAGTGCTCTTAAGAATTTCAATGATCGTCACAAATGTTCTCAGTAAACCATGAGTCCCATCTCTTTGAATATCAATACTGCGCTCACCTCTATCAAACAGATCTCAAACTTTTAATTTCATATTAAATGAATGAGATCTTCTTGACTTCTTCATCACTCATACTATCTCCATTGCCACTTGTTACATGGTTTGCAGCCATATTTTCAGCAACTGTGAGTGACGGAGCATAAACGACTCACACCGGATGATGTAGCATTCTTTGTTTGTTTGTTGTTGTTGTATAAATGGGCTGCAGCGAAATGTGTTATTGGAACATAGGTTATACGAGGGCCACTGTACTGTATCAGTGACAGTGCGCATATGGTAGAGCACTCGCCAAGTGGCTTAAGCATTCAAGGAAGCATTCCAGGGAAGCGGTTGACAAGGAATGGCTGGCTGGGAAAGTGATTAGCGATCTGTCATATTGTTGTCTGAGGGGGGGTTATGCATTCAAAGGGTAATTAGGATGTTTAATTAGGTATGCCATGCTGTCGAGTTATACCATCTCGATGTAATTAAGTGGGATTTGTGGTGATAGATTGTCTATAAATGTCCATTTCTTTAAGGGGAAATGATAATTGTCACGTAATTAGATAGGGAGACGGGTTAGGGTAAGTGTTGATGCGTATCCCCTTTTAGTATTTCGCAGACTTGCCGTTACGTAAAGAACGGTGCTGCGGACCTCTGTCCCCCTGATGACCATTGCGGAGGACCGAAGACGGAGGACTAATGAGGCACTCCGTTTGGAGTTACAGAGACCCTGGAGCATGGGCGCGCCTGATTGGAGGATTGAGAGAAAGGGAGGATATATATCTGTGGACGGCTCCGCCCTGATGATGTTGGCGGAGGAACGCAGACGGAGGACGAGGTGTCCCGTTGGGAGGACGAGAGACTCGGTCTTTGATTGCTTCACGTTTTCCTGGAGGGAAGGCTCGATCAGAACCAAGACGCCGAGCCACTGCTCAAGAGCTTCTGCAGCAACGCTTTCCTGCAGCTGCAGGATTCCTGCCTGTATATTGTCCCTCACGAAATCGTCCACGCCGTTAATTGATGCTCCAAGCGAGGCTTTGCTGCAGAGTAAGCTTGAAGCCCCTTGCTCTTCCTCGCGCCTCTTGCCTCTCTTCGTTTTGCCCTCGTGTTTGCTGGCTCTGGGTACGGGACCGGAGGTGGCAGACCTACCTCTCTCTCCTTCTCACTCTTGGTGGCATGCTCTCTTGGGTTCCCTGGCAGCTGTGAGCGGTTTGGGCCACACCACAGGAGATCCACGAATCAAGAACAACACCACAGGCAAGCCTGACGAACTAGCTACGTTTTGTTTGTGTGTGTGTGTGTGTATGTGTGTGTGTGTGTGTGGTGTGTGTGTGTGTGTGTGTGTGTGTGTGTGTGTGTGTGTGTGTACCTGGCGCCTTAGAGGGTTGAATTTCATGTCTAGATTTTATTTGATTCTTTACATTTTGTTGGTATATACATTGAGATTGTTTGTGCTTTCCCCCACGCCCGAATCAAAACACGCCCTTCGTCGAATCGCCCACGGATCCCTCCTCTTGCGAGCCTTTTTTCGCTCTTGTGTGTAAATAAATAAACGCTATTTACTCAGTAAAGTGCCACGTGCCACCTTTCTCGTCCGTTGCTGTAGAGCGATCAAAATCGCACCCTTGGGTTATAAAAAATAAACCGCCCATCGTTTCGGCTATCTTACGTGTGGCGGATTTGTTCAAGTCCCGTGGAAGCCACAATATTAAACAACCTCTCGAGCCACCAAAATTCAAATATATCTGAACTGTGAGAACACTTTTTTTAAGCAGTCAGAACTGCCGCTAAGTACAAATCTGGAGCTTTAATGTTGTAATTTGGCTTAGTTTATGAGATTCTCATGGTTATGGCATGTGTGGAAATGAAATAAGCAATGAATGCTAGCTTCTCGGGCTTTATAAGCAGTGCAATGTACCCAGCGATTCGTAGGTATGATAATCAGACATTTGGTAATACGATTGAGGGAAAGTGAAAAAAAATAACTTTATCATAGTAAATAATTGCGGCCTGTTCCAAGCCTTGGCATTGTTGAGCAGGCCAAAAAATGGTGGCTTAAGACTCTTGCGAGCTGACAGAGGACTGACCAATATGGTGCACCACCATCTGGTAGGCATATTTTGGTTTTTAGTGATGAGCACCCTTAAATTATCTTCAAAAGGGTGTTTAAATTTACCAAAACAACCAATTTTCATTCAGGTACCACCTAGGAGTTCCCTTCGTATGCTTGCAAAGTTTGGTGCAGTGGAGGTTTCATGGTTTGGGAGTTATGGAGGAGATGGATGGACTGAATGACACGCACTGACATTTTTTTATCATTATGTGATATATATGAGGCGCCGCGAGGAGTGATGTAAGGGACATCGGCCATTTTGGAGTTAATGCCATATAGCACTATTTTAACCCTTACCTATCATCCGAGCCTATCATCATCATATCATTAAAAAATGTTGCTTCATCACTTCTCCTCGCGGGGCCTCATATATATATATATATATATATATATATATATATATATATATATATATATATATATATATATATGGGCTGCAAAAGTAGGTATACAGTAAGGATTATACCAGTATTAGCAGTTTTATAATAGTGGTGTTAGGATTCATTTAATTCATTAAAATCATTATTACCATTTTTATATTTTTATTTTCGTAATTTTTTCTATAATACATCTTTATTTGCAGGTAAAGTGGAAATTTAACGGCTTGTTTTTCATTACTGTACCTACTTTTGCAGCCCCTGTATTATATATATATATATATATATATATATATATTATATAATGTATATATATACATATACATATCAAAAACATGTGGAGTGTTCGAGCACTCTCCAATCTCCATTGGAAAGTCCTACACCAAAACGTCACCTCCAATCTGGAGGCCTCGGCCGGCGACTCTGTCAATCAGACATCAGATTACATGGTCAACGTCAGTTAAACATCAAAACGGAGCCACATATCCGGATTTCGGGCTCGTTTGCCTCATAGGATGGCATATATATATTGATAAATATCTAACCAATGATGACCACATTCGTCGTTTATACATCAGACATCCCTCCAGACTGTTATGCTAAGCATCGCCGTGGATTATGTCTCACATGGTATGGAGGTGATGCTTTGGTGTAGGATGACATTGAATGGAGATCGGAGGAGTGCATGTCACACTCTACATGTTTTTGATTTACCCGCCGATCGCATTACGTTTCTTCTAATTGAATGGTTTGCATTACTGGGAACAATCATCTGGGCGGCAGGGGACAGTTGTTCTTTGCAGATTATGCGGATTTACCGTGTGAGACATATTCCACGGTGCTACTCACCAACAGTCAAGAGGTGCATCTGATGTATCTATGTATGGATGGAAAGAGCATGTTTATATATATTATATATTATATATATATATATATATATATATATATATATATAAACATGCTCTTTCCATACATACATAGATACATCAGATGCACCTCTTGACTGTTTGGTGAGTAGCACCGTGGAATATGTCTCACACGGTAAATCCGCATAATCTGCAAAGAACAACTGTCCGCCTGCCGCCCAGATGATTGTTCCCAGTAATGCAAACCATTCAATTAGAAGAAACGTAATGCGATCGGCGGGTAAATCAAAAACATGTAGAGTGTGACATGCACTCCTCCGATCTCCATTCAATGTCATCCTACACCAAAGCATCACCTCCAATACCATGTGAGACATAATCCACGGCGATGCTTAGCATAACAGTCTGGAGGGATGTCTGATGTATAAACGACGAATGTGGTCATCATTGGTTAGATATTTATCAATATATATATGCCATCCTGATGAGGGCAAACGAGCCCGAAATCCGGATAGTTGGCTCCGTTTGATGTTTAACTGACGTTGACCATGTAATCTGATGTCTGATTGACAGAGTCGCCGGGCCGAGGCCTCCAGATTGGAGGTGACGTTTTGGTGTAGGACTTTCCAATGGAGATTGGGAGAGTGCTCGTCACACTCCACATGTTTTTGATATGTATATATGTATATATATACATATATATATATATATATATAAATATATATATATATATTATACAGGGGCTGCAAAAGTAGGTATACAGTAATGAAAAACAAGCCGTTAAATTTCCACTTTACTGCAAATAAAAGATGTATTATAAAAAAATTACGAAAATAAATATAAAAAATGGTAATAATGATTTTAATGATTAAATGAATCCTAACACCACTATTATAAAACTGCTAATACTGGTATAATCCTTACTGTATACCTACTTTTGCAGCCCATATATATATTATATATATATAATATATAATATATATATATATAATATATATATATATAATATATATAATGAGGCCCCGCGAGGAGAAGTGATGTAAGCAAACATTTTTTAATGATATGATGATGATAGGCTCGGATGATAGGGTAAGGGTTAAATAGTGCTATATGGCATTAACTCCAAAATGGCCGATGTGTCCCTTACATCACTCCTCGCGGCGCCTCATATATACACATAATGATAAAAAAATGTCAGTGCGTGTCATTCAGTCCATCCATCTCCTCCATAACTCCCAAACCATGAAACCTCACTGCACCAAACTTTGCAAGCATACGAAGGGAACTCCTAGGTGGTACCTGAATGAAAATTGGTTGTTTTGGTAAATTTAAACACCCCTTTTGAAGATAATTTAAGGGGTGCTCATCACTAAAAACCAAAATATGCCTTACCAAGATGGTGGTGCACCATATTGGTCAGTCCTCTGTCAGCTCGCAAGAGTCTTAAGCCACCATTTTTTTTGGCCTGCTCAACAATGCCAAGGCTTGGAACAGGCCGCAATTATTTCTTAATGATAAAGTTATTTTTTTTCACTTTCCTCAATCGTATTACCAAATGTCTGATTATCATACCTACGAATCGCTGGGTACATTGCACTGCTTATAAACGCCCGGAGAAGCTAGCATTCATTGCTTTATTTCATTTCCACACATGCCATAACCATGAGAATCTCATAAACTAAGCCAAATTACAACATTTAAGCTCCAGATTTGTACTTAGCGGCAGTTCTGACTGCTTAAAAAAAGTGTTCTCCAGTTCAGATATATTTGACATTTTGGTGGCTCCGAGAGGTGTTTAATAATATTGTGGCTTTCACGGGACTTGAACAAATCCCGCCAACGT
>CM068960.1:15669814-15680455 GCA_035128595.1 Eptatretus atami
CTCTAACACACATCACCGCAATCTGACCTGGGAACGTTACCTTTGGTTTTCTCCTATCATCAAAGAGTGGGGGTCCCGAAGGGTTTTGTCCCAATCCCGATATCCAGTGAGCTGCCCTGCGGAGGGCAGCTGCATAGGAGGTACTCCCATGAAGGGGTTTTTCAGATTTATTTGCGTTTTTCTTGTGTTTTGTTGAGTGAAGGGCTTTACAGTGAACAGGAATGCAAATCCTGCCACCAACCTCCTTAAAATGTAACCCAACTCGAACCCTACTGTAACCCAACGTTCGCAGACACAGTTGGGCACTAAATATGGATGGCCATTGGCTCACAAGAGGCTCCTCTGCCCTTTGACATGTTTTTTTTTTAATCCTGCTGGGTGTCCTTATCCATACAACCTCCTCACCAAGAAACCTGGTAGTGTAGACGGTTTATTTGCCAACAACCTGACCATGGAACAGGTTAGTACAGGTTTGACTGGTACATCTCACAAGTCAATGATCTAATCTGGCCTGACCTGAGAATTATGTAGGTCTTCAACCTTAAAAGGTTGAAATCTTCCCCGTTTGGAACATATCCCCCATTTTTACTGGTTAAATATTGCCCCATAACACGTTTTCGTAAAACAAGGCATTTCACGGGAACACATCCCCTGTGTTTTACGAGGGTCTCCTGTACTGTACAGGAGACCCACATAAAACACAGGGGATGTGTACATTGTTGTACATCGATGACGTACAGCCTGTACATCGATGAACTTGAACAAAGTTCAGGGGCTACTCGCCTACATTGGCCTCGCGTTGTTTTGCAATGTGTTGGACAGTGGCTGGCTCGCTGAAAATGTGCAATTTTATTTTACCACTTTTCCCCTTTTTGTGCGATCTTCTTTCATTATGCAACCTGTCACTTCGGCATAGAAAAATACATGTAAAACATAGGATCGCCTGTCCTGACGCTCACCTGGATCAGGAACAAGTCACTCAAACCCCCGCAGACCTAATTAGACTGATTTTTTTTTTTGATGCTGTGAACAAATTTAGGTACATCACGCATGATGAATGTTGTGGTCAAGTTTCATTGAAATTGTGTGTGTAGTTCAGAGAAGAGAGCAAATATCAATTTGGGGGGGTGAAAAACCCTCCGTAGACGTCCTTAATGAGCGCAGATTTTGGCACGGTCGATAAACTTTAATACATCACGGGGTATGAAGGTTGTAGTCAAGTTTCATCGAAATTGTGTGTGTGTTCCAAGAAGAGAGCAAATCACTATTTTGGGGTTCAAATACCCCCCCCCCCCCCGTAGACCCCCATAATGAGTCAGATTTGATGCTGTCGATACACTTTGGTACAACATCGTGATGAAGGTTGTGGTCAAGTTTCATGTAATTGTGTGTGTAGTTTCGATGAAGAGAGCAAATACCATTTGGGGGGGGGGGGTCAAACAAACCCCTGTAGGCCCCGTTACTGAGTGCAGATTTTAATGCAGTCGAAGCACTTTGGTACATCATGGGTAAAAAATGTTGTGGTCAAGTGTCTTCAAAACTGTGTATAGTTTCAGAGAAGAGAGAAAATACTATTTTTTTGGGGGGGGGAGAGCAGATTTTGATGTGGTCAAACACTTTGGTGCATCACTGGTGATGAAGGTTGTCATCAAGTTTCATCAAAATTGTGTGTGTAGTTTCGGAGAAGAGCAAATACCAATTTTTATTACAGGGGGGGGTCCAACACCCCTCGTAGACTCCTTAATGAATGCAATTTTGATGCGGTCATTACACCTTCGTTAGGCATCAAATATGAAGCTTGTGGCCAAGTTTCATCAAAACCTTATGTTTGGTTCAAGCGATAATGACTGAAGTGTTTATGGGCTGACTGACTCACTCACCGTCGGACACTGCTCAATCACATAAGGTCACTCCACCTTGGGCATGCAGCTTCTACTCACCCGACAATGGATGTACGGACACTGCTCGGTGTAACATTGGTGCCGAAAGACCCATTAAAATACACAACTCCGTCGTACCTTGACACGAATTGGGGTATGGCAGCCGACGACTGAACAGAGTTCCACTTCTTTCAGCAAAAAACAAGAAGCTGCGGTTGCAGTGGTCTGAGGATTGGAAACACTGGCACCGGGGGATTGGAAAAAACAATGCCTGGTCTGATGAATCCTGGTTCCTGCTGTTTCACACTGATGGGCGGACTTGGGTATGGAGAAAACCACACGAGTACATGCATCCATCATGCCGTGCGTCAACATCGCAGGCTGGTGGTGGTGGTGGTGTGATGGTGTGGCGTGTGTTTTCATGGCACACATTGCGCCCCTTGATGAAAGTGCAGCAACGTTTGAATGCCACAGGATATCTGAACATCATTGCCAATCAGGGGCCATCCCTTCTTTGCAGCGGTGTCTCCATCAGCGAATGGATTTCTTCAGCAAGATAATGTCCCAAGCCACAAGGCGAGGAATGTCCAGGAATGATTCCACGAACATGACAGTGAATTCTGCTTCCTGAATTGATGACTGTGTTAACGGTTATCTGTTGCACTATTTTGTCTCTCCTGTGGTCCTCCATTGCTCGCAGACATTGCCCAATTCAAGCCTTTGCACATCGACCATTGTCCCATCATACAATCGTTATAAGTTTCCTTCCACCATCCACGACCAACCAAATTGTGTCGTTCTTTCTCAAACTCCCACCACTGATTCCCTTCCCCAGGCACCAAACACCTCCATCTGCTGCCGCCGTTATGATCCATTGTCTCATGAATTCCCAAAGCCAATTTCTCATGCTTTTACGATTGCACTCGAGCAATTTGCAAGTCATGGATGATTGTACGACCTGTGACCGATGCGACCAGTTCAGAGCATGAAAACAGCCTCTTACCTGTCAGGTGAACGCTCAGTGATGCAGGATTGGCGTTGTCATGGAGACCTGAAGCGCACCTTTAAGGAGTGTGTGAAGATACCAAATGTAAAAACCGCCTCGTTGGATGAAAACCTGAGCTCGAGCCAGCACGTTGGCATGGGAATGTCGCTGCGTCAGTACCAAATGACACCACTGAGCGAAATGCTCTTTGTCAATTATCGGGTTATGACGTCATCACTGCCTGAAGTACGTCAGGGGAAGTCTCAAGCACATACTGAGGTCACCAAACAAGTGCTGTTACTTGTTAGTCGTCGTTTGTTTCGGAATTGGTGCTTAAGGGGGGAGGGTGGGTTCGCCTGATCTGGGGGAAAGGTTGGCCTCTTTTGGGGTGAAGGTGTGTGCGTGCGTGCGTGGGTGTGTTTTCCCATTTTGGGGGATAGAGAGTGTGAGTGGATGTTAGCCTGGTCGTGGTGGCGCTTGGCTTGGGGTTAGCAGGGGTGGGGGTTTGCCTCGTTTTGTCTTATTTTATGGTGGGGGGGGGGGGTGACATATTTGGGGATAGGTTGGCCTTGTTGTGTGGGAGCAGTGGGATTGTTTATTTTGTCCTTTTAAAATACCTATTAAGACGATGAAAGACCTGGTACGCATACTTCCTCATATATTAAATGTAGCCCAAGGACACGAGAAGAGAATGAACAACTCAAATCAGGATGTGGGACTTAAATCGGGAATCCGAGCTCAGGTGCGACCCCCAAACAGAGCAAATACGTCACATGCAGCAAAGCGAATATTTTTAAAAATTAATTATTTGCTTTCTTTGCTCAGCAGTTGCTTGAGGACAACCTCAAGTCGGTGACAAAGCATTTCATAAACCGGATGAATGATATCCCCCAGCCAGCCGCCCCCCGGTACCCTGTGACGTCAGGCGATGCGGTTTACCCACCCCATTCAGGATCTGAGAATGTAAACGTCCGTCCCCTAGGAGCACAAACGCAATTTATCCTAACATTAATAGGGGAGCAATCGGGATGGTATTACAGGAAAGGGCCGTCAGAGACCCGGAGTGCTTGCGCTCGGTGATCACGGCTCTCGTGTTGCACCGGGTGCAGGTGTTCGTCGGAAGGCAACGCCATCTGCTCGTCACCCGAGCCTGCTCTCTCAGGCAGTAACCCAATTCCAGCGCCTCGGCCCCTGCGAACCACAACGTGTTCCAACACAATGGCGTCGTGCGAATGGGATCGCGTGTGAGCGTCGTGGCATCTTCCAGTTCGACTGCACGCGGAATCTGGTCCAACCCTATCGCTGCTCAGATGCTGCATGCCGCATCATGGAGCATGCTTTCCCTCCAGTTGAATGCGCGCCAAGCACACTGTCCCGTGCAATATAATTCGATGTGAATGGCAAGTGCCAAATCAGTTCACTTCGACCCTTCCAGGGCTTTCACCGCCACAAGTTCCCCCTCTGAAGATGAATCAATTACATACATATATATATATATATATATATATATATATGTGGGGCTGCAAAAGTAGGTATACAGTAATGATCAAAGGTATACAGGACTGTATACCTACTTATGCAGTCCCCTGTATATACAAGCCGGTAGGCGACATGGGTGGTCGCTAGACTATTGCATACTAGTCATACAGTTTTTGACGGATCGGGCTGAAAATTTTTGACAAAGAGGTTGATTATAGTGCGCATAAAAGCGCGGAAGCCGATTTTTGATTTTCGAAAAAAAAAAACTATTTTGGGGATTTTTTTCAAAAATTTCAAAGTCCCGTTGGTAGGCAACGGTGGCGTCCATAGCAACGGTGCTCAAAAGCATACAACTAGATCCTGATATGAACCTACCAGTCAAGTTTCATCAAAATCGGTTGACTCCTCTGGCCTCCAGAGCTGTCCATTACATACAAACAAACAGACAGATGGAAAACCTGAGAATAAGGGTAGTCTAGCGACCACCCAATATATATATATATATATGATCAGAGTCAGACTTGTAGGTCACAGAGACACAAGGTATAAAGCATGATCGATTTATTGAACACGTAGTCACGTGTTTAACAATTTCAAAATGTTTTACACGGCGTGAGCTGAATTCACAATAAATAAAAAGAACAAACAATTCGACCCCGAATACCACGGGAGGACCTCAACAAATAACACAAAGAAGCTTTTGGTTTACTTTTTTTTCCGTATCATGCAAAAGGCACCGTTATAATGCAATTACATCACCACGAGGTTTTCGTACAAAACATACGCGGTGACGTCATCACGCAGAAATACACCTGCAGCTCATCCTTCCAAAGCCACGAGCCTTTCTTTTTGACATTGCAAGTGGCTTTTAAAAACTTCACACTTTTACAAGAACTCTTCGTGTAGAAAAGTGGATTGTTTGCAAGAATAATTCCAAATAAGAAGGTATTGCTTGGAATGGGGAATGCGAAGCTCACTGGTTCGAGTCTGGCTCCATGGGGCGGAGGATCCAAGCTGAGGACGAAAAGTAACCTTAGGAGACCTGCCAATGTGGCTCGAGTATATGTAAAGGTACATGTCACACCTCGTTGTTGGCAAACCTCCTTTTTAGAATCGTATCGATGTGAAACTTGTATAAACGAATATGTGGACGATGTACAATGTGTTGTCAATGTGTGTATGGATTCGAACCCGGCCAGCTGCACATTCCCAGGAGGATGAACCGATTTGGTACCTTATAGACTTTAAGGCACCTTTGCAAAAAAAAAAAATAAAAAAGTATTGATCCCAAATTTGTCAGCATTTTGAATACGTCACAAACCGTTGATGTGTAAAAGGTCATTTGTGACGTATGTGTGTGTGTGTGTGTGTGTGTGTGTAGGACTCAGTCCACCTGTTCTTCAGCATGCAGGTCTCACTGGAACCTGAAGCAGAACGACTTGGCGACTTTCCGATGGGTGGCGTTTGTTTATATGGCGCGTGAGGCCAGGTGAGCTGCAGAAGGTGGATGGACAGAACTTGCAGGAGAAGAGATCATTAGGTGTTGTTTTTGGGCCCTCTCGGAAGTTTGAGGTGGTGACGATGCTCGGTTGGGTCCGAAGTGGATCAAGCGTGCCTGATATGTTTGCATTCCTGCCAAAGATGCTCTCTTCTCCTTTCCCCTCGGTGTACGCATGTTCGTGTACACTGGCATTAGTTACCATGGGCTGTGGAAACGCCGACCCCCTATCGATGGAAACACCTGCTTGGTGCACTGAGTGCAAGTGTTTGCGCAGGTACGCACGCCTGCGAAAGCGTTTCTCGCACTGTGCGCACTCGTACATCCCCTCCTCAGAGCCGGTTTCAGACAGGGATGATGCGGGACTCGAGGACTCCGGTTCTGATTGGCTGTTGTGGTGGCCTACAGGTAACAATGTACCTGGTGGTGATAAAGGTCTCAATGTCTCGGTTTCCGAGGCTGCGTTGGGTTGAGACATTGACGTCTGTGGTGGTGGCGGTGGTATACGAGGTTTGTGCCAACGGCGATGCGAAGCAAGGTTGGCAGGGCAGCTAAAGACCTTTTGACACTCTGGGCATCGGTACTCAACTCGTACAATGCGTGAACACTTATGCTGTGCCAATGCAAATGGGTCTTCGTATTCCTCCTGGCAGAGCTGGCACACGTACTCGCTCAGCTGGTGGGCCATCGAACGCAACCTACCCTCAGCCGCTTCCTCTTTTATGCGTAGTCCCAAAACCGGCGATGTTGTGACGTTGTCCTCGACTTGATGACGTCGTGATGCCTTACTCCTGCGACCTGCTACCATCCCGCGGCGCTCTGAAGGCTCGCTCATCCGTTTGGCACCTTGGGTTCTACCTGGTGCCACCATACGTGTGACGTCATGAAAGGAGGGCGGTGGCGTGAAGAGCACCTGCTCGAGATTGGGAAACAGACAGGTACCCCCGCCAAGGTCCTCGACATCTTGTGAGCTTGTGGTCGCCAAGCCAATGTTGGCAGTTGCAGCTGGACTGAGGGCAGGTTGCCCATGCTTGGGGCTGCCTGGTGCAGGCTGAGGTCCCGACTCATGTTCACTTGGAGGAAGAGACAAGACGAAGGCTGGAGGTTGCGGAGAAGCAGCAAGGCATGCCAGGTCACACTGCACTGTGGAAGTGGTGGTAATTAGTTGAATTAGGTTGTCGGACGGCACCTCGGTGCCATCGCGTGGCCGGTAGGAGAAAGCACCGGCTTTCTTGCTTCGTTTCACCAGGAATCCCTTGGGCATCTTGAGACTGCTTGTAACAGGACAGAGATATGTGTGGGGAAACCTCAGAGTCCTCAATCAGATCAACATGGACAGGTGCCTTCCTGTGCTGCGTTACAATGAGAATCCGTCACCGTGATCATCCTCTTATATAGCAGCGATGCAGCCTTTGTCTGCTTGCTATCGCAGATGGTCTCTTGGCAACAGCCAATCGGAGGATACCGCCGCCCAGTCCTGCTGGCTCAGGCCTGGAGCAGATGTCATCTACCAGGATGAGGTTCTGGGGGTGGAGGTGGGGATGGGAGGGGGTTCGGAGGTGTGGATGAAAGAACTGCAAAAACAAGCGAGCTCTTTCCTCACCCACACAATTAAGCGACACCAAACATCACCTATTGACATCTGCAATGGCAAAAAAATAATTAAAGGTTCGCTGTGGTTTTTTGTATTTAAGCTTTAAGAAAATGTTTTCGATCAATGCCTTTTATAAACTTCATTCAACTAACACAGAATGACAAGACATCTGACCAGAGAGATATTTAGGCGCTTACAGATTTGAGTCCACGGATCGGTTCAGCACCGGAGCTGTCCAGCACACAGAGAGCGAGGAAAGTGGGAGAGTGTGTGGAAATGGGAGGAGCAAATAAGAGGGAGGGAGGCGGAGTCAGAAGGGAGGAGGGAGGTGGAGTCTAAGGGGAGGAGAGGGGAGGGGCAGAGTCAAATTACCGTTTGTGATAACATTTGTGCAAATCCTGCCAGGCAAACAGGGTCCACAAACAATCATTTGCTTTCTCGTTGTCTGATGTTGCGGCACACCAGACATTGTTTTCAAACAGCGTGCACACATGAAGCCATTGAATTTCTGAATGAGGTGATGTCTTCAATTTGTCCTTCCAATGCCTTCGTTGCAAAACTCCAGGTGATGTTTCTCCAGTAAAAATTTTTATCATGTTTGTCCCGGCACTAAGGGTCTCTGGACAAACAATACGTTTCCATATTATGGGCAAGAATGGATTCGCTTAATCTATAATAAGATGTTCAACCATAAATGTGGCTGAATCGTTGCCACGATCACACTCAGGCTGGATATGATCCTCCAGAAAATTCTCCTGGAGATTTGATGCGAGGAATTTAATTATAAAATGAATATAATATATGGGCATTTTTGCTCAACGCTCTTACATCTTTTGGCTCAGGAAAGCACGGGAGATAGACTTGGATCACACGATTAACAACGGAGGGAGGGGAGGGGGAGGAAGGTGTGGACAGATGGGCTGAGTGCGAAGAGCACCGTTGAGTGTACAGTGAGGGTTGGTGCTGGAAAGTCTTGTTTTTAGAGACTCTTTAATTTTTGTCTTTCCATCCGTTTTCCCCAATGGATCACTTATCATTGCCACAGTGTAATGTTATATATATATATATATATATATAATATATAATATATATATATATATATATATATATATATATATATATAATATATATATATACACATTATATAATATATACACATATAATATATATATACACATATATATATTATATATATACACATATATATATATAATATACACATATATATATATATACACATATATATAATATATACACATATATATATATATATACACCATATATATATATATATAACACATATATATATATATATATAATGTCTGGCCAAATGATACGTCGCTGTAATGGGCAATTGATGGCATAATAAATGTGCATGGGACTCGATCTGTGCCCTGCTGCCTCATCATGTTAAGGGGTTTCACCTGTATTTATTCACGACCTAAGGATGGTCACTGGTAAACGATTTGCAAGTACAGTATGTCGTCCTGACGAACTCATGATAAGAGTGCAATCTGGATCGGCGGCTCTGTTTATCCGTGACCTCAGAGGCATGAATCTCAGTCTTCAAAGACATGAATGCCTCAAGGACGTCATCCTAGTTTGGAGGTGGTGTGTCCGCACGTCAGTGTGATCCTTAAGTTTAATTTATCATTCCTGACTGCAAACTTCCTAACTGGTGTCAGCAGGGCAGAGACGATGTGTTTTTCGCACGAGGCTGTTTAAGCTCCTCGGCCAGAACAAGATAAATGTATTTTGTGTGTTGTGTTGCATATTTTGTCATCGAGGTTTGTAGTAATAAAGGTTGTAGTTGTGTTCATAACAGTTTTAGTGGGTGTTTGTGTTCATTTATTTAAAGAAGCAGGGGGAGGCCTGGTAAGTTCAGCGTTTCAGTCAGTTGGGGACTTGGGAATATGGTGGTGAAAAAGGGTATCAATGGAGAGCGAAGGAGAAAGGAAGAGGAGTTTATAAAATGTGATAGATGCTCAATGTGGGCCACATCAAGAATAGAGGAAGCAGAGGGTACTCACTGTTGTAGGAAATGTGAGGAAATAGCCCACTTGAGGATAGTTATTACAAAGTTGAAGGAACGGATAGATAATTTGCGGCAAGTAGCAGAATGTGAGAAATTTGTAGATAATAGTTGGTTACGGTTGGGGAGTGAGGTTGCTGAGGAGATTGGCAAGTGGTGATGCTGCAGCAGTAGCAGGCAGTGGTGATGCTGCAGCAGGCAGTAGTGTGGATGCACCGGAAGCAGGCAGTGGTGAGGGTGCAGCATGAGCAGGCAGTGGTGAGGTGCAGGGGAGCTGCAGTGGTGCGGGTGCAGCATGAGCAGGCAGTGGTGAGGGTGCAGCGGGAGCAGGCAGTGGTGATGGTGCAGCATGAGCAGGCAGTGGTGAGGGTGCAGTGGGAGCAGGCCAGCAGTTGTGGATGCACCGGAGCAGGCAGTGGTGATGTGCAGCAGGAGCAGGCAGTATGTGGATGCACGGGAGCAGGCAGTGGTGATGTGCAGCAGGAGGCAGGCAGTGGTGGGGTGCAGTGGGAGCTGGCAGTGGTGAGGGTGCAGCATGAGCAGGCAGTGGTTGAGGGTGCAGCGGGAGCAGGCAGTGGTGATGTTGTGCAGCAATGAGCAGGCAGTGGTGAGGCGGGCAGCGGGAGCTGGCAGCGATGAGGGTGCAGCAAGCAGGCAGTGGTGAGGGTAGCGAGAGCAGGCAGTGGTGATGGTGCAGTGAGAGCTGGCAGTGGTGTGGGTGCAGTGGAGCAGGCAGTGGTGAGTGGTGCAGCAAGCAGCAGCAGTGGTGGGGTGCAGCAGAGCAGGCATAAAGTGGTGATGGTGGCAGCAGGACAGGCAGTGGTGAGGTGCAGCGGGAGCAGGCAGTGGGAGCAGGTACTAGTGAAGGTTGCAGTGATTAGGAAGTTGTGAGAGTGCATGCAGTAGTGAGGGTGAAACAGTAGCAGGAAATGGTGAAGGTTCAGCAGGAACAGGCAGTTTCCAGCACATGCCCAGTTTAACTTCAAACCAAGAGACGGCACACACATTGATGAATCACCCTGCCTGTGAAACACCGGGATGACAGACAGTTTATAGCTGGATCGGGATTCGAACCCAGGCTACACAGAGCAAGCATGCGTACCTCTTGGCTTTCCTGCTGTAATGTGGTGATTCATTATTTCATAACTGAAAATATTTTTTGCTCATATTACC
>CM068960.1:15680465-15708006 GCA_035128595.1 Eptatretus atami
AGTACAGTATGTGTCTGTTTGTTTGTCCATTTGTCACACGATTTTTGGCCACAGCTTTCAAGCAATCGTTCTGAATTTTTTTTGTGTGTGTGTAGGAGGCCGACCAAGGATGGCAACGCAACATTTTGGTGAAGATCCGGATCTGATAATTTTTTTAAGTGATTCTTCACCGTTGAGAGATAGTGCTAAACCGATATATAGCACAATATCTCAAAAAGTTGTTAACGGATTTGGACGAAACTTGGTGGACACGTTGGGCGTGTACAAGGAAGAAGTGATTCAATTTTGGTGAGGATCCGAATCCGGATCTGGTTGCGAGAATTATTTAATTTTCTAAATTGATTCGTCACCATTGAGAGATTGGGGCAAAAACTATGTAGTACTGTATCGCATGATATTTCAAAAAATGTATTGGGCTCGATATGTTCTCGTGGATCAGGTATTACATGGCGGAGGTATGCGCTCTACCAAGTGCCCTTGTAGTTTATTTTACCTTCCTACCTCCGGTATCGAACCACGGTCTTGCTATTGATTGAAGCTTGAAGAATGCGTCCTAAGGGGCTTCACCAAGCAATCCACAAAATGGTTGAGGAAACTTTTAAAAACTAAACGTTTAATTTTAATTTGTATTTATCTATGCTGAAGTGAGTAGTCGTATGATGGAAGATCATACAAAAAGGAAAAACATGGTGTAAATTTTTTTTCAAATTTTCAATGAGCCAGCCACCACCTATTGCGCAGCAGAACAACACGTGGCCGACACATGCGAGTGGCCTCTGAACTTTGTTCAAGTCAATCGATACAGTATTCAGTGACAGTGCGAATATTGTGGAGTGCTTGCCAAGTAGCTTCACCCTACCGCATGAAATGGTTGAGAAAAAAGGCTCGCTTGGCACGTGATGTGAAACCATCACTTCCAGGAGACGCCCAAAATGTCAAATATGTCTGAATTGGACAAATGAACATTTTTCAGAACTCAGAACTGCTGCTAAGTTCAATTCTGGAGTTTACATTTCGTAATTTGGCTTAGTTTTAGAGATTCTCGAGGTTATCCCATGTACGGAAATGAAATAAAGCAACGAACACTGGCGAAAAAAATAACTTTATCATTCAGAAATTGTTGCGACCTGTTCCCAGTCAAGGCCATGGTTGAGCAGATCGAAAAACAATATTGCTTCACACCCCAGCGAGGTATCCCAGGATATGCGTTAGGAAGAAATATATATATATGTGTATATATATATATATATATATATATGTATATATATATATATATATTATATGGCTGATGGCTGATGATTGCCGGATAAAGGATATAATTAAATAAGTCTGTAGTTATCTCCAAAAGGGGTGTTTTAATGAAATCAAACACCAAATTTTCACTCATGCACTTCCATGGAGTTCCCTCAGGGTGCATGCAAAGTTTTAGGCTGCTGGGTTTCATGGTTTTGGAGTTGTGGAGGAGACACACTAATACACACAATCACACTTATTAGTATAATTGCAAATACCAGCCATCGCGTTCGTGAGGAACACTGAGATTGGGGGGGGAGACAGAGGGTGGTGATAGGGTGGAAGGAGAGTGAGGATATAGAGGAGGGAAGAGGGAGGGGGGAGGGAAGAGAGAGAGAGGAGGGAGGAGAAAGAGACCGGAGGAGGGGAAAGAGACCGGAGGAGGGGGAAAGAGAGAGGAGGGAAGGAAGGACAAAGGCAGGAGGGGAAGTGAGGAGGGAGGGAGAGTGAGGTAGGTGGGGGGGAGGGAAGGCAGTGAGAGGTGAGAGGAAGGGAAGGCAGACATGCGGTGGAGCATCAATTATGATTCCTACTGTCTCATCAAAATGATTCTGCATAGATTAACAGTGAAGATGGAAACAAAATAATGTCTGAAATCCATTTTCTACTGGTTATACTATAAAACCACCCAGAGACAAACACCGCTCAGACACGTACGGAGACAAACTCCCGTCCAGAATAAACACCGCTCGGAACAAACTCCCATCCAGACAATATATTATCTGGACTATCTAGACTATATGTTAAACGGTTCCTATATGGTATGCAGCCACAGCCTGGCCAGCCATTCCTGATCAACCATTTCATCGGAGTGATTGCTTGAGTGCTTAAGCCACATGATGAAATTCTGAAAATCGATAGCGGGACCGTGCTAGTCACTCTGAGTGAATCGTTCACTCACTGCGTACGCTTTTGCTGTGCCACGTCATTCAGAGCAAGTGGTTCATGCTCTGTCATCCTGAGCGAGTGGTTCGTGCTCAATCATCCTGAGTGAGGGTTCGTGCTCCATCATTCTGAGTGAGGGGTCGTGCTCCATCATTCAGAGCAAGTGGTTCATGCTCTTCATCCTGAGTGAGTGGTTCGTGCTCAATCATCTGACCGAGGTTTATGCTCCATCATCTAGCTAGTGGTTCATGTCTGTCATCCTGAAGAGTGGTTCTTCTCCGTCATCCTTATGAGTTGTCATGCTCTGTCATTCTGAGTGAGTTGTGAAATAACACCCAATTTCTGCACCATTTGCCATACTGACGTATTTTCTAAATTACCGAGCCAATTTTTCTTTCCTACCCATCACACGCCGCTGTTTGTAAAGATTAAAGTTTGTTAACATATCTCTGAAACGTCTTATAAATGCAGCATTGTTTTTCGGTGCAAGCTACTCAAGGCTTTTGTGTTGATACAATTAGTACTATAGTCAGCAATCACGCTGACTCCAGCCTGCCGATTTCCAAAAATTTCTGACATCAGCTAAGCACTGATTGTGTTGTGTGTGTGTGTGTGGTGTGTGTGTTGTGTGTTGTGTGTGTGTGTGTGTGTGTTGTGTGTGTGTGTTGATAGATAGATAGATATAGAGAGATATAGATAGAGATTCATAAAGCATAACATGTTCTCTATGCTAACTCCTCTCCCCCCCCCACCTTTGCTTTGTCCCATCCTTGCTCTACCCCCTCACATATCGTGCAGCACCCTCCTCCCACACCTATCCGCCTCTCTCTCTCTCTCTCTCTCTGCCTCTCTCTCTCTCTCTCTGCCTCTCTCTCTCTCTCTCTGGACGTATCCGGACAGTGGTTGTGTTTGGTTGGGTTTGTCTCAGGACGTGTCTGGATGGTATTGACCTCCGCACATGTCTGGATGGGAGTTTGTCTTTGGACATGTCCGGGTGGTGTTTATGTCCGGATGGCAGTTTGTCTTTGGACGTGTCCAAGAGATGTTTGTCTCTGGACGTGTCAGGGCAGGGGTTGTCACCGGATGCATCGGGTGGTGTTGTCTCCAGACGTGTCGGGTGTTGTTTGTCTCCAGACGCGTCAGGGCGGTGTTTGCCTCCTGTCGCTTTGGCAGTGTTTGTCTCTGAACGCGTCAGGGTGGGATTTGTCTCCGGACGCATCATGCGGGGTTTGTCTCCTGTCGCTTCAGGAGGTGTTTGTCTTCGGACGCGTTTGGACAGTGTTTGTCTCTGAACTCGTCTGTGCGGTATTTGTCTCCGGACGCATCAGGGCGGTGTTTGTCTCTGGATGCTCAGGGCAGTGTTTGTTTCATGATGCGTCGGGCGGTGTTTGTTGCCGGACGTGTTGGGGCGGTGTTTGTTGCCGGACGCGTCGTGGCTGTGTTTGTTGCCGGACCCGTCGGGGTGTATTTGTTGCCGACGCGGTGAGGCGTGTTGTTGCCGGATGCGTCGGGGCGGTGTTTGTTGCCGGACGCTTGGGGTGTGTTTGTTGCCTGACGCGTCATGGCTGTGTTTTGTTGCCGGACCCGTCGGGGCGGTATTTGTTACCGGACGCGTCGGGGCCGGTGTTTGTTGCCGGACGGTCGGGGCGTGTTGTTGCCGGACGCGTCAGGGCGGTGTTTGTTGCCGGACGCGTCGGGCGGTGTTGTTGCCGGACACGTCGGGCGGTGTTTGTTGCTGGACCGTCGGGCGGTATTTGTTCCGGACGCGTCGGGGCGGTGTTTGTTGCCGGACGCGTCGGCGGGCGGTGTTTGTTGCTGGACCCGTCTGGGCGGTATTGTTGCCGGACGCGTCGGGTGGTGTTTGTGCTGGACGCGTCGGGGGTATTTTTTGCCGGATGCGTCGGGGCGGTGTTTGTTGCCGGACGCGTCGGGCCATGTTTGTTGCCGGACGCGTCAGGGCGGTGTTTGTCTCTGGACGTGTCGGTGTGGTATTTGTCTCCAGATGTGTCAGGGCAGTGCTTTTCACGGAGCATTCCTGGGGATGTTTATGTCCGGACGGGAGTTTATCTCCGGAAAGCTTGGCTCTGGATGTGTCTGGGTGGTGTTTGTCTCTGAACGTGTTCGGACAGTATTTATCTCCTGCTGGGAGTTTGTCACTTACGTGTCTGGACATTGTTTGTCTCCGGACGTGCCCAGGCTGTGTTAATCTCCATGCTTGTCTGGGCAGTAATTATGTCTGGTGGGGAGTTTGGCTCCAGATGGGAGTTTGTCTCCGGATGTGTCCGGGTGATAGATTGTCTCCAGATGTGTCCGAGCAGTGTTTGTCTCCAGGTGGCTTGGCTCCTGATGCGTCCAGCGGGTTTCCTCTCTGGACTTGTCCGGGTGGTGTTTGTCTCTGGGCCATATTTATAGTATGATCGGTAGAAAATGGATTTCAGACATTATTTTGTTTCCATATACACTGTTGTTCGATGCAGAGTCATTTTATGAGATAGTATGAATCTCAATTAATGCTCCCAATGCGTCTGCCTTCCCTTCTTCTCACCTCACACTGCCTTCCCTTTCCCCACCCCTCTTTGCTCCCAAACCCCTCCTTACTCCCCTCCCTCCCTCTCTTTTCCCCTTACCTCTTCACTCTCCCCCCTCTGTTATTCCCACCCCTCTCCCTCTCTTCCCCCTTATTTTCTCCCCCCCCTTTATTTAGTATTCCCATCAGCAACAGGTGGATTCTCTGATATATTAATATATATATATCATATATATATATATATATATTGTTACGCATTTGGAATTCGATCGCACTCAACATACAGGTTCCTTTAGCTCAGTATTGTCGATAAGTGCATATTCCAGAGATAGCTCACCTTCCATGTTTAATGGGCAGAAATCGATTAAGTGCGCTGACCGATTCAATTTAATGTTAGGAGCGATCACAACACAAAGGAAGCCAACCCTCCCCCTCTTCTGGGAAGAGGAGAAGAGCCCTCCCGTCCTGATCATGACGTAAGCAACTCCCTCCACCCGTGGTTGAGCAGGGGATTGAGCGCGAGACTAGAGTCACGCGCGGAGCGGGAGGGGCCAATAAGAACAAAGAAGAGATTCCTCTGCTTTGTTCGGGCTGGTTCAGTAACTTCGGCTTCTGCTGGCTCGGTTAGGGTTGAAGCTTTTTGAAGGCTTTTGCTTCGCTTGGCTTTAGCAGCTTGGTGGTTCTGCTTGGCAGGGGTTGAACTTTGGTTCAGTGAGCTTCGTTCTGCTTGGCGAGGTGAGGCTTTTGAGGCTTTTGCTTCGGCTTGGCTTTTCAGCAGACCTTCGGGTTCTGCTTGGCTCGGTTCGCTTTTTTGGCTCTGGCTTGGTTCATCGAGGAGAGAGAGGCTTTGTTCATCGGAAGAGAGTTGAGCTGGTTGCTCGCTCGGAGTTCTTGGTTCGTGTTGAGAGGGTTCGTTCATCGGAAGAGAGTTGAGCTGGTTGCTCGCTCGGAGCTCTTTGTTCTCCGCTTGTCCCGCTTGGTGGACTCCTTGGCCTCATCTTGGAGGTGGTTCTACGAGGAAGCGAGCATCGATGGGAAGGATCGGTGCCTCGTCTTACTAGCAGGTGTTCGGAAGCGCGAGAGGATTCGCTGGAGCTCGGGAAGGATCGTGGCTCACGGCGATTCGATCCAGCTCGCTCTCGCTGGAGCCCGGGTCCGAGCAGCTTGAAGACCACATGAGGTGGAGAGGTTCGAGATAGGTTCTGGGTTTCAGCTCATCTGTCCTCTGAGTTGAAGTCCTTATTAAAGGCATCAGCCACCATTTCTTGGGTGTGTGTGTGCGTACGTGTGTCCGTGGGCCCGTCTAATAAGTAGAAACTGTTAAGTGCTTGTGTTGTATTTGCTTTACATTTCATAGTAGAACTCGCTGTAGGTTTTGCTCAGTCTTTTTCCCCATCCCCCCATTCATTGCATGCCTGTGTATGGAAATAAATGTTCCCCATTGTTAAATGTCACCTGCTCGTTGCGTCCCTTCCTCACATTGACTGCCAGGAGCGTTCGGAATGCTAGCTAGTTTTTAACACCGATAAGATAATCGTGTCCGATGGGCTTGGCGATATATAACCGCTCGGCAATCGCAAATGGAACGAGCTGCTTAAGCGGCTCGTTTTCGTGCAGGCTCCATTGAGGTGTAGATCCCCGGCATTTCTGTGCTGCGAATAATTAGGTACATCGATAATTCGGCGATTGACCCTGTAGCGCTGGACAGAAGAGTTGGCTGATCTTTGGTGTGGTTAACAACACCCGTAGCTGGGTTTCGGCGTTGATCCGAACTACGACTGGATTGCTCGTTCGATGGAGCGCGGCCTGGGTTGGTTGAAAAGGTCGTGCGCACGCCGAACGGGCGGATCTTCAACATATATATATATATATATATATGTCAGTATCCGTCTATCCATCCCTTTCCTCAATAACTCCAAAACCATGAAACCTAGCGGCCCCAAAACTTTGCATGCATACTAAACTCTAAGGTGGTGCATGAATGAAAACAGGGTGTTTGGGTTTATTGAAATACCCCTTTTGAGGATAATTTAGGGGGAGCTCATCACAAAAAAAAAAGTCCTACAAGATGGTGGCATGCCATCATGGTTAACCTCTCTTAGCTTGCAAGAGTCTGAAGCCGCCATTGTGGTTATTTTGGCATGTTCAACAACGCCTTGACTTGGAACAGGCCGCAACAATTTCTTAACGATAAAGTTTTTTTTTTACTTTCTTCACTTATACCATTGAATGCATGATCATCATATTTATAAATCACTGGATACATTGCAATCTTATAAACGCCCGAGATGCCAACGGTGCTTTTATGTGTTTGTTGATATGTCTTATTTTTTTGTCTCCTTTGTAGAATCTTTTCTTCTTTTTTTTATATATTTTTTTTACCTGTGTATTTTTTTTTGTGTTATTTATTACTTGTCTAATTCTATTTTTTTTTCTTTTTTTTATTCTATTTTTCTTGTCTTTATTCTTTCATTTTCATATTTGTTTTTTAATTTTATTTGTGTCTTGCTGGGTGGAGTGGGGGCTGACTTGTTTCGTTGTGCGGCCACTGTGCCGTGTTTGTTCCTTATGTGGTGGACGTGTGGGGTGGGGGGTGGGCGGGGGGGATGGAGAGTGATTGTGTGCTTGTGGGGTGGGGTGGGGGAGGTTGGAGTGGGGTTTCTGTGTACGGGTGTTCTTGGTATTTTTTTTGCGTCTTGGGTTGCTTGTGGCGGTACTTTCGTGGGGGTTCTAGGGGTGTTTTGGGTTCTTGTTGGAGTGTTTGAATCGTGAGTGCTTTTCATGTTGAGGTTTGAGATCTTGGTGTTTTGTTTGTTCTTGGCCTCGGGTATTTAATTGATGGTGTTGTTTATGATATTTGTGTGGGTCGGAGGGGGTGGGGGGGGGGGGGGGGGGGGGGGGGGGGGGGGGGGGGGGGCGAAAATCCCGTTTATTCTCTCGCTCTCGTTCCTAGATCGCCTACATAAACTTTAATATTATTCGAATGCTTTAAAATTCGAAAAAATTCACTTACATTTAAAATTATTCCATCGATATTGGGTCAATTTCGTAAATACATTTTATTATCGTAATAACACTATATCGTAATTACGAAAATACACTTATGACGGTTCGCTATTCATGAGCACGCTGACTATAATACGGAACAAGTTGTTTTTTTGTTTTTTTTCGCCACAAACCTTATTAGGACGCTCTCTTGGACAATTTGGCCTTGTCATCACACTGACTGAAAATTAAACAACAATTGGAAAACCAAATATTTCAGTCAACAGTCAAATGTCAACTCAAGTCAAACTTCTAAACCATCAATTTCATCTGAAAAATTGTCAATTTTCATCGTTAATTTGAAAATTAGAAGCAACTTGCATAGTGCCACGGAATCGAAATCATAACTATTTTGAGATCAAAAGTCAACTCCAACGTCAACGCTTTCTAAAATCAATTTTATCCATCGACTTAGAAATATTGAACAGGTTTGCCTATCAGGTCACTAATTCAACCACCAATAATTAATCATCAATCCTGTATCGTTATTTTACAAGTATCTGCTCTGCACGCTGTCTTGTTTGCTGTTCTCCTGCGATCGCCCTACAGGATCACATTTCTAAACCCGATCGTTATGAGCTTACTAATTAAGAGGGTCACAACTGAAACCTTTTATTTAGGTCAATAGGCATCTTGATGTCTAATTTTCTATAAATCTTCATTTTCCTCTTCAGATTGAACTTGAACGAGGATTGCATATTGGCACTGAATGAAACCAAACTATTTTGAGGTCCAAAAAGTCCAAAGTAAACTCAAGGTTCCAAAAACTTCTACAAATTCCATCAAATTTCACTGCAAATACAATTTTCATCTATGCCTGATGCTCTTATTAAATCATCAATTTTAATCTTGAACATGGTACAATTTGAGTTATCTATGCAACTTTTTTTCTTTTTGTTTTTGAGGGGAGTAATTACAAGTTCAGCAACGCACGATGCTACCATCTTTGTTTTAATCTGTTGGGCAGATATTCTCAAAAAGTTGTAACAGAATTGCATAATTTGGTGGGCAGGTGGGGGATATAAAAAGATATTAGATTTTTGCAAGATCAAACCAATCCGATGGAATTTTTAATTAAAATATTCTCACCATCTGAGTCGAGGAGGAGATTGACCCACTCGCAGAGCTTAGTCTGCCTAAGCAGTCTCTGGCCACTGACAAACTCCCGGACGGGTAGCCACTCTACACAGTTTAAACCAGCATCGGCATTCATATTTCGACCTCGGAAGGATATCAAGCGATTAAACCCCACCTGTTATTAATTCAACAGCTGAGCGAGATTTGAACATCTGGACCCTAGGATCCAAAGCCGCCACTCACCATGTAAGCCAACACCGTCTTTAGATATGGACCAAAACAAAAACATGCTGATATTTCAACAAGATATTCGGTCCCGATATGTTCTCCTGGTCTAGCATTGCGTGGGAGTATCGCCTCTACTAAGGCCTTCAAGTTTCTCATGCATGATTTCATGTTGCAGGGGAGCTGCGATGAAAACCTTGTGCTGACAATGACGACGGTGTTCATTTTTTTTGTGCCGCATTCTATCATAAACGTGCCTCATAAGGGAATTGAGCTTTTAGACACAATCATGTGGTGACAATGCTGCTTCCAGTTTTTATGGGTTTTATTTTAGTTCAATGTTTTTTCACAATGACATGCTGTTATATTTTCACTTCTTCTTTATTGTCACAAATTTCCCACATTATGTTCTCGGGGTTGTCAGGAGCTTGGCGCCTACTTGACCGTTTTAGGCAGAATTTGTAATTTTTCAATGGTCCTGCGATTTAGCTCAGCTTACCATTTCGAAGACACTCTGGGAACTAAATCCACTAACTAAGCCAGCAGACTAGACGTCCAGTTTTTCATATCCACCGAGGATGGCACACCATTGATGAATTGCTTCTGCTTGTAAACACCAAGATTACAGTTTCAGCTAGGTGGACAAACCCAGCTGTGCATACCTCGAAAGCATCCTCCCATTCCTCTATGTATCTTTTTCATAAAATACAATATGGATTGTTTTCTCTGTTTTTGCTTAAACTCTCTATTTGCAAACGTTATACTTAATATCATATGATAGCTAACTGCCTGATTTTCCAACTTTATTTTCGTTCACAAATGATATTTTCAATGAGAGTGAGAATTACAGATCCAAGAACTATCAAAACTCTGGCTGTATGATTTCTTCTTAAGGGTCAAATTATAATGTTAAAATTGTTTTTGTTGTTGTTTGTTGTTGGTGTAAATTATTGATTGACACTCACTCCCATTTACTCGCACTGTTCGGAAAACAGAACTATAGCGATACCCCCGCTGACGTTGAGCTCCAGCGTGAGCGTGAGCCGGAGCGTGAAAAAATGTAAATTTTGTGATACGAAAAAACTCCTCGACGGATTCGACAAAACTTGGGGGGTTAGTATTGCCAAGATCATTGCCATAAGATTTCTTGACGTTGGTTCCCCCCCCCCCAAAAAAAGTTAGAAATTTTTTTTTTGCATTTCTACAGTTTAAGTGATTCAACCCTCCCCCCCCCCCCCCCAAAAAAAAATGTTTAGAGAAAAAAAAACAAATTTTTGCAACTTTTTTAACAAACTCTTCATCTTTTGCATTTCTTACATGTTTAAGTGATTAGGATTCCGACGAAACTTGTGGGTTAGGTATCCGTCCAAGGATACATGCCATTAGATGTTGGACCTGTCCCCCCCCAAAAAAAAAATTTAGAGAGAAAAAAAAATTTTTTGCAACTTTTTTATCAAACAAAATTCGATTTCTTTTTTGCATTTCTACATGTTTTAAGTATCCCAACCCCCCCCCCTCCCCCCCCCCCCCCCCCCCCAAAAAAAAAATTATTTAGACTCCGTCTTTTAAAAACGATAAAGTTATAAACAGGCGAGCATGGTGGCTTGACACCAACTCCTGTTTACTCCTCTTCCAGTCTCAGATTTGCAAAATGTATGCTATTACTACTATATTGCACCACGATGCTTACCATTCATGCCAAAATGGTTCATATGTGACATGAAAACACCTGGCGTTAATTCTTGTTGTAGTCGAGCTAATCCTAGACAGAAACCACACTACGTATACAACAAATGTAACCCTGTTCAAGCATTCCATCCGAGAACACCTAGACCACTTCACTATAGTAGTAGGACTTGACTTAGGTACGCCCGATAACCTAACTTACTCGAAGACGTGACTTTAAGTCCACAAATAATGCTACACCGTCTCCATTTGATGTCCATCTGAGGGGGAAAACAAAATTCCATGGCTTTTTTCTTCTTTTCTCTTTCCTGACTTTATTTGGCACTCTTAGTTAGTGGGTGCTATCATGATCTTTTCTGAACATATTTTATGTTTAAAAAAATGCCAAATTTAAGGAGACCACTCACCAAGTTTCATTCTATATGATATATTAGTCAACAAGACTGAATGTGAGTTGTCATACTATCTTTCCAGCAGTCTTAACAACCCGACACTGTGGACAAAATGGACTGAACTGGCTTTTACTCCTTGACGCATTCCAATTAATTGCTCACATGAATGAGCATGCGAACTGCAAGAAGCAACCACAGATCCTTTCTGATTTTACTATCCTTGTTTATCCCCTTCCACACATAAGGAGAAGAGTACAATTTGACTGTGGGACGATGCAAGGTTTGAAGGAACACTGTTCACAATTAATAAATATTATTTCAGATAAAACAAAAATCTAAGCTGCTCACACCAGACTCCAGCACAGATGGGAGAGAAGCAAAACCGGTGGCTTCTATCTCATGACGGCATCGACGCATTGTGTAAGCAGCCACCAATGCAAACGTCAGGTGATGCAGGAAAACCACAGACAGCGATTTGCAACCAGGCCACTTCTAGCGAGGAAACTCCAAAACTCTCTCCTCTGACCAAAAACCCACTCCTGAGCGATCAAAAAATCTGTCCCTTCTCTCCCTCTTCTCTCTTCCCGAAATTCCCTCCTCAAACTCATCCTTCTTCTCCAGATGATTCCTCCATGCCAGGTGTTGGTCTGATGGTAGGTGCTGTGGATCCTAGGGTCCTGACTCAAATCCTGCAGGCCGTGAATTAATACCAGGTTGTGTTGACTCAGCCTATCATCCTTCGAAGTTGCAAAATGATACCAGCTTGCTGGGGATGATTAGCCACTCGAGTATCCTGCATTGATGTGACGACCCGTCCAAACTTGTGCCCAACGCCCAAAACTCTTACAGCACACATGCTCTACAGAGATGTCCAATGGAAGATGATGACGCCCCCTCCAAAAAAATCCTTCCCCCCTTTCCCAAGCCTCACCGCCGCCTCATCCAAAATACATTTCACATCAGTCTTCTTAAACCCTGGCATTTATTGACAATGCATCACCCTCCTATATTACATTTTAAACAGGACAATCTAAAGCTAACCATTTCCTCTAACTTAATAACATCAAAAATGCCTAAACTACCTGACACAAGCATACTAAAGCTATGCATTTCTAACGTCCAAAGTGATTTCCACCTCCTGACAAACGGAACAGACATATTCAGAGAAGTTCGTATCCTCTACCACACATTGAACGGATGATTAACATCAAAAACATCCTTTGAGCTTGTGCAGCTCTTTTGTTTCCTTTGCCAATGTTAATATCTTTTTTATTTTTATTTTGGGGGGCACGCTCCCAAGGGAAGACCTGACATTCTCCCCAGCACTCACACCCTCTTTTGAAACAGCCACCACTGCTTCCATTCAACCACTGTCACCACTTCCCCTCTCACTGTTGATCACACAACATTGGAGTCAAAATGCTAGCAGCAGCAGCCAGGTACACCTGTCAAATGTCAACACTTATTTTGTTCTTGTTGCCAAGTTATTTATTATTTTATTTATCGTTTTAATATTATTTAACCTCTTTTTAAAACCCATTGTAAAGTGTCATTTTCTCCCCCTCTCTTTTTTTGTGTTTACGTCTGGAGGTTAGCAGACATGAAGCAGATTACCTTCAATGTCTGACACATCTCATCACATCGGACTCTCAATTAGTTAACGTAAACATTCTGTATGTTTTATACCTTCTGGCAGCTACATATCCAATCTATTCTGACTGATATTCATTTGCAGCCCTTTCTCTCATGTACAGAATTATATATTTCTGACCTCATTACTAAAGCTTATTAGCACATTAGTTAAGATTCCAGTCTTGAAAGAAATAGTGTGGGTGGATAAGCAATGAGCGATCCTATCTCAAATTATATCCACTGCTATAAAGTAAAGAACCATTACCACGCCACTAAGTGACTGAGGTTATTGTTTAAACCCACGTTTTTTGATTCGTAGCTAGATATGTCAAAATGTGGATGGATTCGGAACGAAAACTAATGGACAGTTGGTTTGACGACATAATATCGCAATTTTGGCTGTAAATCCGATCAGATAATAAATTTAAAAGTATTGTCACCATTAAGGTGTCCCCAAAATACAATTAACTGAATTTCAAAAGTTATGTATTCAAATGAAAACTTGGTGTTACAGTCGAGGGTGACAAGAGGAATATTGATTTGGCGTGAGATCTGGATACTAGAATTATTTTAATTTCAAATGGTTTTTTTACCTTAAATGCGGCCCGGAAAACATTATAGCATCGAAATCTAAAAAATAGTTGAATAAACATGGATGATTGGAAGTGACGAAACAAGCTGATTAATTTGGTCAGGTCGGATGCAGATACAGTCTGAGTGGGAAACAAAAGCATAAAACGTTCAGCCCTGGAATATCACCAACAAAGTCCATTCAGTACCTCTGCCTCTGAATAAGAGTTATTTCACCTTTCTTGTCTGTTTTTTTTTACAGGATATCTCAGAAAAGATTGTGACAGGATGTGGACAAGCCAAACTGATTAGTATTTGTGAAAGATCGTATCCGGTACCCCAACTAGAATTTTGTTAGTGATCTTCGTCCATTGAGAATTGGCCAAAAACGAACACCATGATATTTCCAATATGATTAATTGGCCCGATATTTCCGTGACAGCATAACGAGTATTCGCTCGTACTGGCCCGTCTTCGTTTTGTATTCGTTGGGCTTACTAGTTAAAGAATGATGTGAATGATTAATTGGACTTGAGGATCCTGTTATGGATAGGATCGCAGCAGTATGTGAGAAACACGGCGCAGACACTAGATTAGGCGATTGATGCCATTGTCAAGAAAGAGCGCGGACGAGACGGGTGGCACATGAAGAGGCGCGAACAGAAGAAAAACGTGCCACCGCAGGCAACAGACGCCGCAACAAAAAGAGAGCGGATGAAAAAAGGCGACGGGGGAAGTGGCGGAGCGGGCTGCTGAAGTTAACAAGCGAGGTGCCCCGCAACACAAACCGAAGAGAAGAAGAAAAGCCTATGGCTAGCGGAAACTGCTGGGCGGCGGTCTGACCTAGGGGCTGAAAGACCCCAGCTCCAATTTATTTGGTATTCATGCACTTCGGTTGTGGATTCCTGTGCCACAGGATGCTTGTTATGTGGCGGTTTTTGTGTATCTGGGATTGGGGGGAGGATTGGATAATGTCGCGCCCTGCGGTATCGGAGGCGAGGCGGTTGTTGGTCGTGGGCTTTTTTTTCATTTCCACACATGCCCGAACCTCGAGAATCTTTGAAACTGAATTTAATTTCAAAATTTTAGCTCCAGAATTGAACTTGGCAGCAGTTCCAACTGCTATAAAAAAGTGTTCATTTATCCGATTCAGACATAGTTTCACATTTTGGGCATGTCAGGTAGATGTTTAATATGAGAGATTGGCAATCGATAATTATCGATAATTATCAAGCGATTATAATCGATAATTATCGATAATTATCAAGCGATTATAATCGCTTGCCAAGCCAGCCATTCCTTATCAACAATTTCATTGGAGTTCTTCCTCGAGTGCGTAAGCCACTTGTCGAGCACTTTACAATATTCGCACTGTCACTGAATACAGTATATCCATTGACTTGAACAAAATTCAGCGGTTACTCACCTGCATTGGCCCCATGTTGTTCTGCGGAGCACTTGGTGTTGGCTGGCTCGCTGAAAATGTGCAATGTTATTTTACCCCACGTTTCACCTTTTTGTGTTATCTTCCTTCATGATACGACCCATCAGTTTGGCATAGATAAATACATACAAAAAATTACATGTTTTGTTTTTAAACGTTTCTTCAACTGTGTCGTTGGAGTGCCTGCTTGGAATGCTCTTCAAGCTTTGATCTCTGCAATCTTCCATGGCGATAGCGCAGCATGGCTGTCCATGTGGACATCTTTGGCATCAAGAAGGCAAAATAAATTAGATGATTTCATTAAGTAAAAAATATTTTCAGTTGCAAAGCAATGAATCGCCACATTGTGGAAGATAGCCATGAGGTGTGCATGCTCACTCTCAGCTGTCTAGCCTGGATTGAATCCCGACAGCTAAAAACTGTCATCCTGGTGTTTCACAGACTGGGTGATTCATCAATGTGTGTGCTGTCTCTCAGATGGATATTAAATTGGATGTAGCATCTGCCGGAATCCCCTCCCTCTACTCTCACAATCTTCCACTTTCGCACTCTTCCCTCCCCTCTATCCCCCTCCCCTCTCCCTCACCCTCCCCTCTCTCCCTTTCCCCTCTCTTCAACCCCTCTGCTCTCTTATCCCTATCCCACCCTTCCTCTCTCTCTCTCCCTCCCCTCTCTCTCTCTCTCCCCCTCTCTCTCTCCCCCCTCTCTTCTCTCCCCCGCTCTCTCTCTCTCTCTCTATCTCTCCTCTCTCCTCCCTCTCCTCCTCTCCTCTCTATCCTCCCTCTCCTCTCTCTCCTCTCTCTCCTCTCTCTCCTCTCTCTCCTCTCTTTCTCTCTCTGCTCTCTAACCCCCTCTGCTCTTCCCACCTCCTCTCCCCTCCTCCTCTTTTCTTCCCTCCCATTCTCTCTCTCTCTCTCTCTCTCTCTCTCTCTCTCTCTCTCTCTCTCTCTCTTCTCTCTCTCTCTCCTCTCTCTCTCCCCCCTCCCTCCACCCTCTTTCTTTCTCCCCCTCCACCCCTCTTTCTTCTCCCCCTCCTTCTTGATATTCTCATTGGTGAAGTGATGAGTGGTATTTGCTTGTGGTAATAAACAAAGAAACACGGAAGCGATAAAAAACAACAAAAAAACCAGCCATCTCATGCTTGACACGCTATCATTATCGTTATGGTCGGGTCAAACTACCACCTGACCACAACAAATTGCAAAAAAAGGTTTTTCAGTGGCTTTCATTCCTACTGCATATACTGATCAACAGAAAAAAGTCTACCAAAATCTGATATCCGGAAAGGGTTAAAACAGTCATTTTCAAGATGGCCGCCACCGGGCTTGAAATAACTAAAACAGCTATAACTTTTTCAATAATTGTGATAAAAAACATAATTGTTGGTTCTGGTCCATGGTTTTAATGGATCAGCAATCCACTGGTGTCAATAAAATTTAAGATCTGATCAGTATTTAATATGAAATCCAAATGGCGGCAAGATTCAAGAGTGCAAAAATCAATAAATTTCCATCTGAACCAAAATCACTGAACACCTGGTGCCACTGAAACATTTATTTGTGAACATTACATAATGGCAGTTTAGGTTACAATTTCAGTCCTCATCACTGTCCTCTAGTTCCTCAGAGCTTGATTTAGTGGATTGTCACAAAACGTCACTTGCGTGATCCACATGCAGACTACACGGAAGCCCATTCTTTCTGCAGCTGCAACGGGTGTGTCACAAGTTTGGTGCAGTTGCAGTGTATCATCTTCAGAAGAGTGTCTGGTGCAGCATTCATGGCAGTCATGATAGGTACAAATCGATTGTCTTCAAGTCCCCAGCCCCAGTCCAGAGGATCGAGGTCACCCTCCATCCCATCAAAACCATGACCTGGTAGTAACTCGGAGACAATGAAACTTGGTGGCAGATTCCGTTGGGGAAGAGTTCAGGTGTAGCGAAAGACTTAGCAGCATGACCTCTTTGTGAATATCTTGTACGCATGGCTGCCAGAAGAACTTGTGCTCTCCCCACCAAATATAACGACATCGCTTGGTGCCAAGTTCTTTATTTCAGCGTGGCTGACGCTCTCGAAGTGAATGTATCTGCACACAACTGGAGGCTTGATCATTCTTCCACGAGTTTCTGAAAGACTGATTTTTTCCCAATGCCATACACACGAGATGTTGAATCACATCCTGTGAAGGCGTGCAGGAATAATAGTTGAGTGCACAACTTATTCCCAAGAAGATGCTTCATCCGATTGATGTCATATACTTTCAGATTGCTTCTTGACTGGTTGTCTGATCTGAAATATAGTGGTTTTCCATCTGGTATACAGTAATGGAGCAAAAGCATCAAACAATCTGTGTCTCTCCGATTAGTGTGGTGGAATGCAGAATTGTGCTGTTTACGCTGTCTTGGCAATGTCCACATCAGCATCCCCTTCTGCCTGAATAACTGTGCAGCTCACTTTCTTCAGCTGATCACCTATTAAGGTGATCAGCTGTTGCTTGTTACTGCCACAGATAGGAATTCATCTCTTTTCCGTCAAATTCAGTTTCTCCGGTGAAGTTCACAGTGGATATATGTTGGCTTGTCCCCGTCTCTGCTGAGTGTTATCCTTTATCGAAGGGCCTGCACCATAGCCATCAAAGACAACAGTTCTGTCCCATAGTGTTTTGTTGTGAAGTCCGCATATGCTCTGGCTATTTTGCCATATGTATCTCCCTTCTCCACTTGAGCTTGTGCAGCAAGGATCCCACATCAAGAACCTACCATTACAGTCTTAAGGTGTGCTGAAGGTGTGGTGTCAGGTACTCCTTCACATGCCAGTGCCTTGGTACAGTGGTCATTGACGGCTTGAGGAGTTGAGGTTTGTCGGTCTTCCTCAAGATCTTGTTGTCCTCAAAGAGGGATGGAGGCATGGACTGAGCTCAAAACTCATCATTCCTCAAGTGACAAATCACCTATCTGGGATACCACCAGAATCGCTGGGATAGCACACTGGAGTCGATGGTTCTGTGAGGAGCAACCTGGAGAGCATTAGAATTTCCCAGGGTCTTTGCTTTCTCTGTCCTATTGATGGAGAAGGAAAACACAGGTTGTCAATCATTCTCTCGATGATTTTGTTCCCAACAGCTTCATATTCATGCACGTTGATGTCTTCGCTTGCCACGATACCATTTATGATATTTCTCAATGTAGGATCAGAGGAGAAAGGTGAAATGCATTCAGCTTTGTGCTTATCTTCAAGAGGTCGAATGCATGTCTTTCAATTCTGGCACCAGTTGCTTCTTTATGCTGTCGCTTGTTGCGTATGTGAGATCATTGAAGTCCTGCATGGCGACGTTGACCAAGATGTTATGGGGGCTGACATTGTCCACAATGCTTGGTGTTCCTCTGTCATCTTACTGCCATGAGTCAAGCCACCGGTGCTCTTTAGTGATCTCATGAGTGTTTGTTCGATGACTAGATCACAGCTGAGGCCTGCCCAAAACTGGTTTGTTCGCCGGATCACATGGAAGCCATTTTGAAACTTCTCATACACATCTGGGTGTTTGCTCTCCACTTCACTCATTTCTTGTACGTAGAGATAAGCGGACTTCTGGTAGTTGTAGTGTCCAGCTGCTGCAAATATTGGCAAGGCATCAGCAACGTTGCAAGTGATCCTTCCAAGACCAGTGCGATCTGCCTTGATCATTGCCGAGCAGTATGGAGCATTTTCTGATAACCCAGCCACAGCTTACTCGTTTTGGATTGTGCAGCAAGTTCAGATTTCTTTTTTTCAAGTTCATCAGTGATCTTCACAATTGCAGCTGATCTTCAAGACTTTCAAGAGAGATGTCACCCGTAAGCAAGGACGAATAATTTTCTCAATCTCTTCTACTTGGAGCATGAACTCAGGATTTTCCTCCACTACAGATCCACAATAATTCGATGTAGACACTTGCTCACCAGTAGATGGCTCGGAATGCCCTCTGAACAGCTTTTCCGGACATCATATGAACTACAGCATTTTCACCGTACACCAGTTCCAGGATGTTTTTGAGTCCTTTGTTCCCGCCATCAACGTGCCTATTGCTCCAAGCAGATTCTGAACGTGTGAAATGTACTGATCAGATCTAAATTTTTTGACACCAGTGGATTGCTGATCCATTAAAACCATGGACCAGAACACACAATTATGTTTTATCACTATTATTGAAGAAGTTATAGCTGTTTTAGTTATTTCAAAGCCCGGTGGCGGCCATCTTGAAAATGACTGTTTTAACCCATTTCGGATGTCAGATTTTGGTAGACTTCTGTTGATCAGTATATCCAGTAGGAATGAAAACAACTGAGAAACCTTTTGTTGCAATTTGTTGTGGGTTTGGTGGTTGTTTGTCATAAATTGACCCGACTATTATCATTATGTACCATTACCATTATCATCATGACTCTGCGGTTGCCAAAGAAGCCCTGAACACTTTTGATAGTTTGGTCTCACGCTTGACTCGCTGCAGCCAGACTAATAAGGACTATTTATATTCACTATGACTTTTCCCTTTCACATTTTGACCCAATTATTAATTTGTCTTCTCCATATTATCATAATAAAGGTTTGTTTAAAAATTGATGCCAAAAGCTCAAAAAAAAAGTTATGGCTTGGACAGACAGGCGAGACACACACACACACACACAACTCGTGATGAACTTTTTCCCTGAAATATGATCCAATAGCAAGTCGTGTGGCAATCAACACACCGTCACATTGTGGTAATTCCATTTTGTTTTTTTATTACATTACGTTTGGAAGATACCATTTCAAACTCACAAAACTTTTTTATTGATGCACGAAACTGGATCATTGTCTTTCATAACACACCACCAAGAACTTGTCTGCATTCGTTGTGATCTGGGCAGGTTAAACATCAAGTAAACCCAATGATCAAAATATCCAGTGATGAACAAATATTATGGAAACAAAGATGGCTCTCTTTCTCTCCCTCTCCCTTGTTGTATGTCATCCTCTCTCGCTACCTTTGATAAAACGACAAATCTCAATATCCATGTAAATGCCAGTTTTTAAGGTAACTCGCACATGAATGATTATTCTTAACAAGGAATGAAAGAAGAATTTAAGTGCAAGTGCAACATGTCCACTTAAACATTTTGCTGCACCATGTAATCAATAAGATGTGTAACGTGTAAGTGTGACATGCCCACTTAAAGCTTTTACTGCACCATGTAATCAATAAGATGTGTAACGATATAACATGACATTGCACTTACTAATTTTAATCCACTGTTGTACATTCCAATAAACGATTCAAATCAAAAAGCACACGATAAGTTTGGGTACTTTAAAAAAAAGAAATAGTCAGCGAAGTAGTGAGTCTGACTTGACTGTGGGGAAGAAATGCCTTTCGGGTTCATTGCACGAATTGTACCTACTTATTACGCAGTGCAATTTCCTTGAGAAAGGTGCAAAGTGAGAACCCTTGGTCAATGCAATGAGTTGCTATGATAGCTAACAACACAAGGTTTAACACCCGTTTCACCGAGTACTGAGGCAGGCAGATCCACTTGCTGTCAAAAAATGTTGTTGTTTTTTTTCTTCTTGCCAGTGTTCTTCGGCTTATGATGGAGCTTGAACATACTGTATATTACATGCCGGACAAGGATGCGAGGAAGCATCAGTGCACTTTCAGATGAATTTTAAGGATGGGAAGAAACACCGGCACAAATTAATGCAGTGGATGGGATTAATAACCTGAGATTCCAGCAGCATGAGGTAAGTTTTTAGATTGGAATGCCAAACAGACCAACCTACTAATATTACTTGCCACACAATGAAATCTTACTTGGGAAGAGAGATATAGAGAGAGAAGATAAAGGGGAAGAAGAGAGAGAGAGAGAGAAGACAAACTGGAAAAGAGAGACAAGATGAAAGGACGAGAAGAGAGGGAAGAGAGAAGATGAAGAGGGGGGGGGGAGACGGAAGAGACAAGATGAGGACGAGAAGAGAGGGAAAGAGAGAAGATGAAGGGAAAGAATAGAGGGAAAGAGAGAAGATGAACGGGGAGAATAGAGAGAAGATGAAGGAGGGGGTAGAAGAAGATGAAGGGGGAGAAGAGAGGGAAGAGAGAAGATGAACGGGGAGAATAGAGAGAAGATGAAGGAGGGGAAGAGAGAAGATGAAGGGGGATAAGAGGGGGAAGAGAGAAGATGAAGGGGGAGAAGGGATGGAAGAGAGAAGATGAAGGGGGAGAAGAGATGGAAGAGAGAAGATGAAGGGGGAGAAGAGAGAAGATGAAGAGGGCGAAGAGAGGGAAGAGAGAGGATTAAGGGTGGGGGAAAGAGAGGGAGAGGTCTTGGAGGCTTTTCTGAGTTTTCCCAGGTGGACTCAATATCAGATGCAGAGGGGATGAAGAACCAATCCTTTCGTAAGAAAGCAGATCGAGTGACCATTCAGATTGTGCAGCACTTTGCTCACTCTCTAACAACATTCATAATAATGGCAATGATGGACTTTCCAAATAATTTGGCCATGGGAGCCAAATGTGACAGAGGATGAACAACAGAGGTTGGATGGAAAGTCAATCATTGCCAAGTCCAGGAAGGAGCTCATACCATGAGCAGAGATCAGAGTTAGGAAGTTTAAGGATTTTGTAAGATTCAAATATGTTGGGAAGTTTACATTCCCACCACTTTGGTAGGAACAGGACTATTATAACAGATGAATACATAGGCCAGGGAGAGAGAGAAAATTCCAGGATATCCCGTTATCGGAAGATTTCTAGTAAACACACAATGTCTGGAGAAGCAACAGCCACCTGATTGGAAAGATTTGTGAGGTTAAATGTACACTTCAATGGTTTGAGGATCATACTATTCCGAAAGGGGGAGGAATTAGCACTGCAGGGGCTACACGACATGGGGTACCAGAATGTGGAGGGAGGGGGACACTGCAGGGATTTGGTGGTGGCAAGATGTGAGCGGGGGTTAGGAAGATTCTAACAGGATAAAGAGATGTGGAGGCAGGCATGTAGCGGTAAAATGAGTACGGGTCTGTATTTGTTGCAAAGTGGATTTTGTTTCCGAATCCAAAGTTCAGTAATACACAGACACATATCCTCTGCAGGATGGAGATAAGAGCAATCAAACGTAAGAGGAATAGCAGTGATGTAAGAATGTGACATGGGGTGCTGGTTTGTGAGTAAGCCAGGAAGGCATTGTGCAGGAAGAGGGGGAAGAAGAGGAAGAGAAGAAGTTGAGAAGAGAGGGGAAAAGTAAATAGAGGGGATGGAACATTTCAAATTTACTATGGTACTTGCCAACGGGAGGCACGAAGCCTCAATAATCAAGTATTCAGCTCCATATATGGGAAGCAAATGTGAATGAGTGAAGGTGGGAAAGGCAATTTTATATTAAGGTTGGTGAAGGAAGTGGAGAGAGGGGTGAATGAAATTGGTGAGAGTGAAGATGAAGATGATAAAAGACTAAGCCCCTCTGTTTTTACTGCATGTCCTCGAGATGAGCTCCATCTGGTCTCTCAGTCTGCCAACCCTCCTTGATAACTCGATGTACATGTTCCCCCAGTAACCATTTTGAGCTTTACTCCCAAAATACACACTTACTGCACACATCAACTAATTGGCTCCTCTTTTATCTCGTTTGTCGAACTGCCTTCCTGAGGCTATTCAATGCCACTCTTCCCTTCAGGGCCTCATTAAAAAATAAAAATAGTGGTACACTAAAATCTCATGTCATCCTACATCCCTACTACCCCGTTCACCCTATATAACCTAACTCGGCAATCTTAATGCAGTTAGTTTATTCTCCTCTCTCTCTCCTCTCATAATTATACGTCATACAATTGGTTGAAACTTTTATCTCGATGGACCTTACTTTTCTTGAGTTGTAACGACATTGACAAAGCATCTAGAGGACAGATTTTTCAAATAAAATTAAAAATTGCTTGTCAAGATTGGTTCGGCAAATTACACACTTCTGCTCTAAGCATCATAAGTTACAAATGTCTGATCAAAATCAGCAAAACACAGAATGATGAAGGGTTCCAAGAGCTGGGAGGATGAGAGTGTGAACTGGGTGACGGAAGAGAAACAAACATTCCTTTTAAATATGTTCATGTACATATATGTTTGAAATTTCATTTGGGGAATTTTTCTCACAAAATGTTGGCGTCACAAAGCACCGAATTGTTTACAGCACGTTTTGTGCCTTGAAACAAGCCTTGCGTGAGTCCTCCAGCTTCGCATTCTTGTATCTTCCCTTTCCACACGTTGACGTTATCATCATACTCTTGTTTGGAGAAATTCTAGGCATGAGGAAGGAGTGGCAGGTTAAAGGAAAGGGGTAGGTCAAAGGAGAGCGAGAGAATGGAAAATCGATTTCAGAGTGCAAAAGTGTGTCAAAATCTGTGGAGATTACAATTTATTCAGCAATAAGGCGTTATATTATGGTTCCTGAAAGGTCCATGGTCCATGGTGTCCTGCTTTTTGGAAGATTTTTTCCATTATTTAATTATTCTATTTTTCAATTGTGTTTTTTTTCCCCCCCCAAAATGAAATTAATTGCCTTTTAATTATTTGATTTTTCGATTATAAAATTATTTATTTATTTATTTTTTCACATTTTCAATGATTTTATTTTATAATTATCAATTATTTAACAAGGAAATCCAACACAGGTGGAGGCCATTCAGCCCATCGTTGCCTGTGCAAACACCACACCAACCATCTACACAAGATCCAAGGAAGAAAATGCAAAAAAAAAGTTTTTAATTCATGAAATTAAAATATATATATATATTTGTATTTTTTTGTTTGTTTTTTTTCGTTTTTTTGTAAAAAAAATTTCCCCCTTTTCTTCCCCTCGGGGAGGGGGCATGGGCTTTGTTAAAAAAAAACACATCAACCACACAAACCCCCTTAACAAGACCCCCACCAACAGCACTCCGTACACAATCACCCATCAATACTCAAACTACCTAAAAGTCTTATCAACATCCCCATACCCTCTATTCCCATAACTTCCAGTACCTATCTAATTCTAATTTAAACTTATCTCCTGTTTCTGCTGTCACTACCTTTCCAGGGAGACCATTCCATGCATTAACTACTCTAAATTAATTTAATTATCTATTTTTTATTTTAATTTTTTTATTTTAATTTTCAAATATTAAATTTTTCCTTTTTTTAATTTTTTTTAAATTATGAAGCAGAATCTCAAGTGCTACCAATTGGCTAATATTATGAGTTTGGCTATCCTGGAAACCATCAGCGATCTCTGATCGCAGCCCTCTAGTTTCACTTTTTATCAAGCTTTGAATACAGGGAATTAAACATGTACAAGTGAGTTAGTAATATTCAGACATTTGGTATTATTTTTCAATTAATTTTTCTCATTAATTTTCCCATGATGACTTTCTTTTGACTGGCTCCTTTTTTTTGTACAGCATTTTTCAACAATTCAGCTTCCATAAATTTCATGCCACAGAGGTGAGCAAATGAAGCAGACATCAAAAATAGGGCTCAGGGCTCCTTTGTTGCACTCAGAGATGGACTAAGGTATTTCAAAGGAAATGGACTAAAGTATTTATTTGGTGATAACTTCCTCTCAAATGCTCTTCCCTCCAGAATCAAGTCTGCTACTCCACCAGGATGGCACAGAGGTAGCACACTTATCTTTGTGCTGTCTAGTCCGAGTTCAATGCTTTACCCAGCAATAAACTGTCAGGTTGGTGCATTACAGGTATGACATTGCATCAAAAATTGTGCTATCAGATGGAACAATGATGTTGGGGAGCTGGCTGCCAGCATCGAGTGCAGGTAGACGTTAACGAGGAACTGTGATGTGTGATTGCCAAAGAGCCGTGCGATTCCCCAACATCCTTAGGTCAAATGATAAGACAACACAATATACCTGGTTATCTGAGTCATACCTTTATGAACTCTTCTTTTTTCTTCTTTACGTGCATCAATTCATTCTGCAAATGTTTGACGAATTGTGGAGTGTAGTCTGTGACGTGCACGTCAGCAAATCCCGCAGTTTCAAGATACTGCCAAAGACAAACACTGTTTTATTTTGCATGTAATGCAGTTGCACATTTATAACCAGTTTCTTGTGGGATATATAATTATCAATAATCATATAATTTTGGAGCCAACATGGATAGTCAGAAATGTAAGAGCTTAATGTGGATCATGTGGAATAAAGAGCCATTTTTATGGCCTGCAAAATGACAGTTTTTAAGCTTGCCCCATCACTCTGTCCCCATCATCACCCCTTCTCCCTCCTTTTATCCACGCCCCAAAGTAAAGTGAACAATGTAAATGAACACTCCACAACCTATGACCACACTAGTAGATTTTGAGATCGGGCAAAAATTACAAAGTGAAGCAAAAACAGAGGAGGGGTATTAATGCAGGAAAGAGGGTGGTTCCAAATTTATGAGGATTTTTGTTTGCAGGAAACCTTGTTTGAACCAATACGGAGCATTCAAAATGACATTTCAATGCCAACGATGGTCTTTTTTAATAGGCTGACAGGATGGCCTAGGCTCTAGAGGTATGCATAATCACCTCTCAGCTTTATAGCCTGGGATTGAATCCCAATCCAGCTATAAACTGTCATCCCAGTGTTTCACAGGCAGTAAAAGGGTGGAGGAGCTCCTTGCGAGCCAACAGCCATCCATATCTAGTGCCCAACTGTGTCTGTGAACGTCCTCCTGCAGTTGGGTTAGTTTTTATGAGGAGGTTGGTGGCAAGATTTGCACTCCAGCCACCCAAGACCCTTCATTCCACAAAACATACGAGAAGCATTTAAAAAAAATAAATCTGAAAACCCACTCCATAGGAGTACGTCCTGTGTAGCTGCCCTTCGCAGGGCAGCTCACTGGATGACAGGATTAGAGCAAAGCCTTCAGGACCCCCAATCTTTGATAATAGGATGGAAACCATGGGGTAGCCTTCCCGGGTCAAATTGCGGTAGTGTGTGGCGGGGTGGTGCTGAGGTGTCATGCACCAGACGGCGGTTTCCCTGGGTTAACCTGAGGTGGTCCCTTCGGGTGGGTGTCTGGAATGTCCCATCCTGAAGAGAGGATGATCAACTGTCTCTGTTGTCATCTGAGGTCAAGCGTTTGGACATCGGTATTGCAGCACTCTCTAAGGTTCGGAGACCGGATTGCGGAGAGATCATGGTGGGTGGTTACACCTACTATTGGTCTGGTCGCTCTGATGGTTATCATGCCCAAGGAGTTGCTGTATCTGTGTCCAATAAGCTGACGCCAATGATAATTGAAGTAACATCTGTCAACGAGCGTATTATGAGGCTAAGAATCTGTCACTCCTTGGGTGTCATTTCACTGGTCTCTGGATGTGCTCCGACTGAGGCGAGTGATCTCACCATGAAGGACGCATTGTCTGGCACACTCGAGTCTGTGGTTGATCAGTGCCCCAGGAAAGATTCTCTTCGAGTCTTGGGGGACTTCAACGTATCAACTGGAACTGATAGGGATGGTTGTGAGACATGTGGTTCCCGTGGGTCTGGAACTGTGAACCAGAACAGCACTAAGTTCTTGACTTTGCAAGAAGTCATGGACTTAGGGTGGCTGGTTAATGGTTTCAGTGCCCACAGGCTCAACGCTGGAATTAATAATTATCCATCGCTGGTGATGTGGCAAAGGAGATTGACCATGTGCTCATTGATGGTCACTGGAGGATGATCCAGAACTGCAGGGTATACCAGAGTGCTCAGTTCCTCAATACTGACCACAGGCTTGTTGCAGCAACTTTAACGTTGCAGCTTAAATCCAGGAGAATGGAACCATCCCAGCATAGGCTGGATGTTGGCAAGCTCAAAGATGAGAGTGTAGCTGAGGAGTTTGCGAACAGGCTGAATAGAGATTTGGGGGGTCTGGGTGCTTTGGGGAATCCTGAGTAGTTGGGGAGTGCCTTCAAGACCACCATCCTTGATGTTGCCGCTAGATGTCTTTAAACTCACTGGAGGGTGAAGAAGAATATTGTCTCTCAAGGGACACTGGATACCATTGACCAGAGTCGCAGGGCCCAGAGGCTGAATGGCAGTGATGAGCTGTTCAGGGAGCTGAGGCATAAAACTGTATGTGCACGAAGGGTGGACAAGGAAGCCTATGTGCGATGAATCTGTGACGGGGTGGAGCATCACTTGTGGTCAGGTGATTCGCTGCCTGATGACAGGGGAATTCATGCATTGTGTTCCTCAAAGCCATCCCTCGGTGTACTGTAGTTAGAGCAGAGGGTGGTGGGCGCTTGACAGAGGAGTCCGAAGTGAAGGCCCGCTGGGCCGGTTACTTTGAGCGGCTGCACCAGACTGATCCACGAGCTGTCGAGTTGGATGGTCAGGGGTGTTACTTTCCCTATTGCTGACCCTCCAATCAACTGTGGCCACCTTTATTTGTGGAAACGCAAGTTATGGTGAACTGATTGAAATGGGGTAAAGCTCCTGGGAACTGTGGCATCCATGCTGAACTTCTCAAGGCTGGTCAAAATGCTGAAATTGTGTCGTTGCATGCAGTTCTCTGCTCTGTCTGGAATACAGACATCATCCCAACTGACTGGAAGAGGGGCCTTGTCCCTCTCTGGAAAAGGAAGGGTGATTGCTAACACTGCAACAACTACCGAGGGGTGACACTGCTCTCAGTGCCAGGCAAGATCTTTCCTCGGATAATTCTTGATCGGGTTTGCCACCATCTGCTTGAGCCCCAGTACCCAGAGCAGTTAGGCTTTACACCAAAGAAT
>CM068960.1:15710362-15745429 GCA_035128595.1 Eptatretus atami
ATTTATTTTTCAAAGGTTTTGCATTTTTGTGACCACATGACTGAAAAATAACTAACTTGCTCTAATTAGAAAAAAAAAACATAGCTCTAATATCTGCTCCTTTTTCGGTCAGGTGATCAACAAGGCCATTCATTGTAGCCAAAATACTCTGAGGCTAGGCTCACGGTCATATTTTCACGGTAATATCTGATGTCGGGACAATGATGTGACAACTACCGTCATCCAGAGTGAAAACTCAAATGCTGAACTGATTTTTCTTAAATTCTGAAAGAGTTCTCGTTGTCAACTGGGGAGAATGGAGCGTTTAAGGAATCAGTGCAAACATTCTCTTGCGGTAACGAGACAAAACAAAACTTTTTACAGATGCAATTTGAATTACAATGTAACCAGAAAGGTACCCGTCATCGCTTTGCTGACAGATTTACTCAAACGACAACATGTTGTACTTCGCAGACATTCTGCTCTATTCGATCTATAATTCGCCTGAGGTCATCTCCCATCTGCTTGGAAGTCAGCTAACATCACCTTCATCAACCATCCTTGCTGCTTCAATAAAAACTCTTCCATTTCGCTGCAAAGCTCAGTGTTGGATTATTGGGTTTTAAAGCTCTGCTTAAAATGAGTGAAATGAAACATTTTGAAAATGTCGAATTATTATCACGAAGATTGGGCGATTCCTACAATTTGAGAATCGATTCCAATTATGAACTGCTGTCTCGATTCCAAAAGGAATCAATTCTGGCTGGGGGTGGAGGGAGGGGGGGTAGCTTACACCAGAAGTGACTGTTGGTTGAGCAGGCATGCATGATCCTGAATCGGTGTTAGTGGATGGCTGTTTCTGATTTGCTGATGATGGCGACTGATCTTGGTCACATTTAGCATGACTTTCCAATCCACAACCATGACTTGGATGGAATGAATTCTGATGCGTACTCGACATGTAGGAGAATATCTTGATGCAGAGCCACGCATCGAACTTGCTTCGGATTTAAAATCTCACTTAGTTTTTCCAGATTATTTTCAAATCTATCCACTGTATGCTCAATAAAGATCATGCTCGATGTTGTGTCAGCTTTTCAAAGCAGATTTTTCTTTCCGAGGAGGTCTTCCAAGTCCATTCCTAGTTTTGCCGCACAGAGAAAAAGCTAATGCCATCATCCATCTCTGTGCCAACCTGAAACACGGAAATACTCCTGGGAGAGGAAATAACAAGAAGTAAAAGTAAAGATGCTTCAAATAAATCCAAACCTCCAGGAAAATTATAATTTTTTTTTAATTTCGATAAAACAATTGAACCCAATTTCTCAGGTGGTCTGCAGGGGAACAGACCGCACCTTGATCACTCCCGACATTTTTTTTTTAATTTCCTGTAATGCTGCAATATGCTGCAATATCTTTGCCGTTAAGCAATATGATGATTTTTGGAATTTCACAATACTCAATACAGATCTAAAAGGCCAATGCTGTTCGTCGGATCCCGGAAGGTGAAGTCCGACTCACATGCACACAGTTCGCGAGTACATGTCTGCTCGTTTTATTCACAACTTGAACAAAGTCGAAGCAGAAAAATGGACTTGCCTTTTTCTGTTATGTAAATAATGACAGGAGAAGCTTTAGATATATTTTGCTGAACCAACGAACAGATTCTCGACGGACGAAGTGAGATATGGCATCGTAGGAATCGACTCCGGAGACTTGGAACAGTTAATTACAGGCGGGTCATCGGCTCTGTAGAATTTCGGATTTGATCCTCGGTTCCGATGGAGGGAATCGATTCTAACCGGGTAATAGATTATTTCACCCAAGCCTAATTCTCATTCAGACTTCAACATGAACATAATGATATTATCAAGTTGTTTAAACTTTCTTTATCCAAGAGGAAGATGATTTGTAATACCGGACACCACCGGGTGGCGCTATATGACACACATTTACATAGAGCGAATTAGGGTCTTCCCCGTTCCCCCCACCATGAACCCCCCTCTCTCATATATGCTACACCAACAGAAAGCATACTTAGGGTATCCTTAATCAACATGCAAAATTTGGTTGGATTTAGTTCAGTTCTCTAGTTTGTGAAGCTTATAGAAACAAACAGACAAGCAACCAAACACAAATTGGGCTTTATGTACTGTATATCATATGGTACTATTCCTGTAATATTATTGAATGAAATATTGTTATTGGTGTTTTTTACCTTGGTAAATGAAGGCACTGCCAACAACTGGAAACCAGTGCTGTCAACAAACTTTTGAAAGTCTTCTGACATTGGTTGCTCTCCAGAACAGTAATCAAGGATGAGAAAACGCCCTGTCGGCTTCAGCCATCTCTGCTCACATGGGTAATCAGGGTGCTCACTTGTTGGAAACATGATTTAACAAAGCAAACAACATAAACAATGCTCAGAAATCCTCAATATACTGAAAAACATGCCAAAGGCCAAGGAAAAAATAAAAGAGGAAAATAATATTTGAAAGAGGACACATTTATTTGAAACAAAAACATTAGTTGGATTCTTTATATGTTTTTTTTATTTTTTATATTTTTTTATACATAGTCGAGGCTCATGGAAGACCTAGTAGCACACTGAACCGATCATGACGGAACAGACAAAAACAGGATAATGTACTTGGTGATACAATGCCCCAGCTGTGAAGCACTGGAATAACAATTTATATTCGGGCCAGGAATAAATTCCAAATCTTAGAGACCAATAGGAAGCATACTACTTCAAAGTTATCATTTGCAACAACACCATTAGTGATCAAAATCAATGAAAGTCACCAGCACATGTAAACTGTGCACTGCATAGGTTCTGGCAGGCATGCCATAACATAGCAATAACAGTAAAGAACATGTTTTAATCTTTAGAGGACCTCCAAGGATTACCACCCTTGGAATTATAACATCTTCGCTAGCGTTTTGGAATGCTGTGAATAAATAGAGTACAGCCACATGGCCTCATCATCAGCCACAACCTCTCTTGGGAAGACAATTTTGTACCAAACCTGCCCTCAAAAGCTGCCACAGATGGGATATCTTTGTAGTGCCAGCTTATTCCTCAGTGCGTCAGATTTTCTCGCAGCCTTTTTCATGACTTGACCTGTAAATTACCTCCGCTACCGAAGGTGGATGGAGGTTATGTTTTCATCCCTGTCTTTCTGTGAGCAGGATATCTCAAAGTGTTATGGATGGACTTGGACGAACTTTGGTGGAAAGGTTGGATGTGTGACATGGATGAATTGATTAGATTTTGGTGAAGATTCCAATCCGGAAACTAAAATTTTAAGTGAGTCTTCACCATTGAGAGATAAGAGCAAAGATGATACATAGCACGATATCTCAAAAAGTTAAGGACGGATTCGGATGAAACTTGGTGGACAGGTTGGGTGTGTGACAACCACAAATTCATTCGATTTTTGTGTAGATCTGGAAGCGGATCCGGGTACGGTAATTTTTTAATTGTTTTATGTGATTCCTCAACATTGAGAGATGGGGCCAAAAACTATATGTAGCATGATATTTCAAAAAGTTATGGACTATTTACGACAAACTTGGTATATGAGTTTGGTCGGTGACAAGAACAAGCTGATTAGATTTTAGTTAAGGTCCGGATGCAGATCTGGCCTATCAGAGGGATAGAAAACGTAAACCGTTAAGCCTGGTGGTGGTATGCATACTACCGAGTTCCATTCCAGTTAATGATATAATACACTTCCCTTTATTTACACGTCTACCTGCTTTACACCTCTCAATCCTGTGTAGTCAAATCTAAAGCACTCCACATCATTGGCATCTCCCACGAAAAGACACACCTGTTGCTTACTCATCACAGCCATGTTGGTGACATTTCTGTGTTCTGACACTTCTTTTCTCTGTTTACCCTGTCTGCTCTTTCAAGCCCTCCATTCCTCCAGAGTTCCTTCCGGACATGCACCTTCTTTCATTAACTTCCCTTATTAACCATCCAAAATGCAACTTTACTTCACCTCCCTATCCGTTGCTGCAATCCAGATCTTCCATCCGAGGTTTCAATACAGCAGCTCACCATCATCTGTGCTATCTTCATCCTATCCATGATATTTTATTTCCTTCTTAAATCCCCCCCCCCATCTTACTTGCATACTACCATTTTTAATTGTCTTCTCCCCCCTTCCCCCATTCGTTGATCCACCTGTTTGTTTTTGTTTGGATGTTTCCCCACCACCTCACTGTCAATATGTTGACTTGTCTCAGCTCTGGCACCTTCTCTTCTCACAAAATATTTCCTCCAGATTGCTTCCTCTTGCTTCATCCATTTTCGAAAAACTTGATTTTGTTTTTTTTTTAAATTATTTTTTTGTACACAGAGACGAGGCTCGTGGAAGAGCGAGAACACAGAACGGTTCAGGATGCAACATAACAGAAGAAAGAGAAGGAGGGAAATGCCAACAGTAGGACCAAGGGAGAAAATCGATGGAGACGGACAACAAGGGATGCGAGTACGATAAGTGGTACGGGAGAAATCCAGAGGGTGGAGAAGGTGGATACAGGAGGAAAAAAGGGGGGGGGAAATTAAGGAAGGGGGAATGATAGGATGTGAAAATATTTCACAGCAATGTAACACCAGCTGGTTGATTTATATTTTTACTTGTTTGAAAAGTTTCCAAATATTTTACATGAAATAATTATGGAAATGCATTTTTTTCCCTTTTATCTTCCATTAGTAGATTTCTTCAAAATTAAAAAAAAATTTTTATGGCACATACAATATTTAACATCGGTATTTAGCATCTCTTGTTGAGTATAATTGACAAATTATGAAAAGGGTAATAACAAGCAGTTGAAAAACAATCATAAAAACAAATTCAAATGTTTTGCATGAAAGAAAAAAACCAAAAAAAAAAACCAGGTACTCACATGTAATTTCTGGAAAAGTGAAAGCTTGTCCAAAATGTACAGGATTGACTCTTTGGAATACACCACATCAAAGCTGTTTTCAGGAAATTCCCGCATTGTTGCATCACAGAGCTCAAATTGGACCTAAGTATAAAACAGACACCTACCTGGTTACCTTTTGATCACACGTCACAAACTGCTTCTCGATGAAGTGTCGCAGTGACAGAGTTATGCTTTAGGATTATAAATTGGTTGAAGTGTCCAAATAATGACTCAGTAAAGAGAATGGACATCATGACAAACTGAACTGATCATATGTGCAAATTGTCTTGCAAGATATATAGTAGTATTTCTGTGAAAAAGAAATTCGAGCTCGAGGATTAAAAAGATAAGCGAATTGCTTTGTTGCAAGTATTTTGCAATTCATAATAACCGGAAATCATGAAACAGAATTAAAAGTCAAAGTCTTATTAAAAATGGTGCATTCCTTGTATGTCTGACTCTCAGTGGTTTGGAGGGAAACGTACACCATGTTGACTGAGAAACCTTTGAGCTGGTTGGGCCCAATGTATCACTCGTAAAGTAAGTTTCCAATTTATCTTTGGAGTTGTTACCTTTTCACCGAAGGTGGACAGAGGTGGTATGTTTTCACCCCTGTCTGTTTGTCTGTCTGTGAGCAGGAAATCTCAAAAAGTTATGCACGGATTCGGATGGAACCTGGTGGACAGGTTTGGTGTGTGACAAGGATGGATCGATTCGACTTTGGTTAAGATCCAGCTTCACCATTGAGAGGTAGGGCCAAAAATGATACATAGGACGATATGTCAAATCTTTATGGACGGATCATGACAAAACTTGGTGGATGAGTTGGGTGGATAAAACGAACAAGCCAAATCGATTTTGGTTCTAGTACGGATGTAGATCCGGACTACCAGCGGGATAGAACACGTAAACTGTTCAGCCTGACAGAGGGATATGATCTACCAAGTGCCGTTCTCGTTATGAATGTTTATCTTAAACTTCATAAGTTTGAATGAATATTTGGCTGGCCGAAGAATGTACATAGTGGACGCTGTAAAAATTTGTCTGTTGAAAGGGGGAAATACGATTACAGGAGTGATCATGAATACCTTGGCTGTTAAGACAAAGTGATCAAGAATACTTGTTCACTTACACGAGTGCGCATCTTCATGGCATTTATGGTGTCGCCTTTTGTTGCGGGAATGTTGAAAAATTCTATTATTGACCTATTGTGTTTGCTTATTATTACTGGTGAGGCATCACTGGATTTAATGGTATGTTTACCAACTGTTCTTTCATTTACTTTCCATCACTGATATCATGACTCCGAATTAAGGACCATTTATCTTTAGAGTGTGGAGGCATTGCACAGAAACCTCCTTGCTCACCACGGCAAAGCAGACAAGAGGAAAGCAGAGACTATGCCAAATTATCGCTCGGTAGGAAGATGAGAAAAGATTCAGGAGGTAGCCGAGGTGTCGTACTGTTCAGTACATCCTTGTTTTAGCCATAAACATGGATTCCTCAGTATTTTAAAGATATTAACGGCATGTTGTTGGTATCCCAAACCTTTCTTTAACAGTTACTTGAATAAGCTAATTGATCATTCGTTTCTGAAAGTAAACTACAACTTGAATGGACTTCTCTTGGAGAGGAACTGAGACTTGTATGTTTAAGAAGTAATTGCTCTACAAACAGCAATCATAATACTTGCACAATCATATTACCTGAAAGATAGATCGTATTCATTTATTGTACAGTTTGCGACAAATATCTTCTCTTTGCATCTAAAGGCAATATGATTATACAAGTATTACCAGATTTGGTAGCATAATGGTTGGAGCTTCTGCTCTGAATCTGGGAGGTCGGTGGTTCAAACCTCGGTCGAGTCATACTAAAGACTTTATAAAATAGAATGTACTGCTTCCTGACATGATGCTCAGCATTTAATTGAAAGACCAGAGGAACCCCCCCCCATAGATTGGCATCCATGGTGAGGAGGAAATTCCTCCTTGATTGCCCCACTGAGTGCAGGGAGAAAAGCAATATCATAAAGATTATGTCGATGGTACCCAGAGTACTCCGGCAAGTGATGTCACTTCCCCCAAGTTCAGTGGCTGTTTGTGTGAAAGTCAAGTCTGGTGTTGTCTCATGTATCTGCATGCATGTGTGCGTGGTTTGCACCACAGCTCATACATGAGCCATAACACCTGTCAATAACATTTCTATTTTAAAAGTGGATATTATAATTTTAATAATTTTATGTTTTCATTCAAAATTTTATACAAAAACTTAATCAAACATAGTGGATTATTTCATACACAGGACATAATGCTTCGAACATTTCTACATACTCGTGGAAACATGAATTACCAGCTGATATTGCCGAGCTTAAACATAAAAGATAATGACGCGGCAGTGGTTGTAAATGGAGGAGAAGATAGGATTTACCTTTGGGACATTTTTTTCCATCAATCTGTTCTGTGCGATCTCAATGGCACATAAGCACAGGTCAATACCCAGAACTTCAACCCCATAAGCCTGAAAATACAATGAACATGTTTGTTTGTTCATAATTTTTAAATGCTGTGTTCAAAGCCATCTCAGTCGTTATGAAAAACGCTATCAGTGTTTAATGTCTACAACCCAGGTAGGGCAGCAGGCACAACATAATGTATTTATTATGCCATTTATTATTAGACATGCTGTATCTACCATTGCATCCAAATTATTACCCTACCAACACGAAGCGAAATGCAGGGTTGAGCAATTGGTTCAAGTACGTCCATCCGTCTGTCTATCTTATCAGTTTATGATCGAGGAACAACTTCATTTAAAGTGAATGTTATATTTTAAACATGAATCGGAACATGAATAGGAAGACAAGTGTGTCATTTTAGCTTACGTTGGCTCTGAATTTGTCCCGAACACACATGCGCAAACAGGGAGTGACATAATATTTATATTCTGTCTGTCTGCTTGGAAGTCAAACAACATTGAAAATCTTTCCAAACAAGAAACTTACTGTTTTTAAGGACATCATAAAGGACACAAATATCAAGCACAAATAACTAATGTAAGGTGTTAGATCGGGTGGCGTAATAGACACTGGGGAAAACGGCGGTAAAACCTGGAATTAATTTATTTATATGCCTTTAAACCTCTTTAAACCTTTATTTAAATTGAACTAGATACACCCGGACCGCGACATTCACGGTACCAGCATTCGCAGGTTCCGTGTATTTGCGGTTGATAATTTGCGACATGCTCCTACATTCGCGGGAAATTTCCTCGCGTATCCGCGGTTTTCACGGCAATTTTTTTTTCACGAGCCGCGAGCATAACATAGTTCGAAAATGTATCTTCCATGAGCCATGCACAAAGCAGCTGGATGTAAGTACAGCACAATATTGGACGTACGCAAAAAAAACACATCTTCCATGAGCCGCGAACATGACCTGCTTCCTGTACGTGTATTGTAGCTTCGCGGCATAAACATAGTTTTGCGGGATGTCTCACCAGTGCAACACGTCATTCCGTGTGATGCCATCCCTCGTGAGTTACTTACAGAAAGAAAACACTTACAGCATCTATGATAGATGGCAAGTGATCTGGATTTCATGGATTTAACTCGTTTTGTTTGTGAAAACCCACAAACCTGTTTTAGTTTCGTCAAAACCCGCATTGGATGGAAAGTTCGATCCATTTTAAAAAATGCAATATTTCGCTTCCATTCCACTCTCAAGGATTGACACACAGACTGTTAGACCTGGGATGCATTCAGTTACCAAGTTTCTTGCAGAGTGCTCACCAAGTGGCTTAAGCACTCAATCAAGCATTCCACCATTCGACACTGTTGATAAGGAATGGCTGGCTCGGCAAGCGATAGCAAGCTTAGTGATAATGGAACACACCCGGAACCTGTTCAGTTACCAAGCAGCCGGCGTTTCGTTTGGGTGCTTGCTTGATTGCTTTAAGACACTTGACAAGCACTCTACAAACCGATTGTTAATGGAACACACAAACACACCCCTGGAGCGACCTGTAGCCAATACGCAATGTATCCCTCGAGTCAATTGGCTGTGTGACGTCATGAGCTTTCTCTCACCGAAAGGCATGTCACCATCCTCCAGGATTCCACACATACTATCACTTCTGATCCTGTCTAATAAATATATAACCCTGTTTTGAGGCCCACCAACCCATTTTTTGTCACCTCCAACTTGCCATGTATGCTTACAGAATGAAAACACCAACAGCATCTATTGATGTATCCAGTAATTACCAGGTCGCCACATACAGACATTACACAATGGAAACATTCAGTGCATCTTAGTGTAGATCACCATCTTGCTACAAACCGCACATTCTGAGCTGTTACATTTTTAAAAATTCTCAGCATAATCTACCTGTAGATAGGAAAGACTTAATGTCCTGTGAGTTAAGGAATGGAAACATTCAGCATATCTATTGGTGTAATTAGCAGCTTGCTACAAACGGACTAATTTCACAATGACATCGCTCACCACATCTATTATCAGCTGCCGAATACAGCATCATCCGTAAACATCCCCCACAAACAATGCACAGACTACTCACCACGTCCTGGATCGCCATCATTCTCGCCCCATTGCTCTGACCTGGGTATTGCCTCTCGCTCCGTTCTTTCTTTGAAAATTGCTCCCAAGGATCGAGGATAACATTCAAAAGGGTATGCCTCTAAGCGGACCACTGATACGGGAGAAGGCGAAGCTCCTGCATGACCATCTCTCTGGCACAGGTGGTGTAAGCACGAGCGCGGCGGGTACAAGCGGCACCTCCAGCCTGTTTACAGCATGCAGGGGGTGGTTCATCGCTTCAAGGCGCGAAATCATTCACGCAACATCAAGCTCGTCGGGGAGCGTGCCTCCAAGGACCACGACACAGCCAAGGCATTCCCTGCAGAACTCGCGAGCCTCGTACCTGCCGCAGCAGGTCTTTAATGCTGATGAGATCGGCTTGTTTTGGAAAAAGATGCCAACCAGAATGTTCACCTTACAGCACGAGTGAAAACTAGCCGGCTTCAAGGCCGCAAAGGACTGGATATCCCTTCTCCTCTGCCTAAACGCCAAAGGTGACTTCATGGTAAAGCCCTTGTTTCTCTATGATTCTCTGAACCCACGTGCGCTGAAAAACAAAAACAAGCAAGCGCTGCCCATGTACTGGAAGGCAACCAGGAAGGCATGTGTGAACGTCTGAGCTTTTTATGGACTGGTTCCATAGCTGTTTAGTTCCTCAGGTCGAGAGATACCTGGCAGGAAATAACTTTTCCTTCAAGGTACTCCTGCTGCTTGACCACTCCTGGCCACCCCACGGACCTGAACGGTGCTCACCCGAATGTTGAGGTCATGTTCCTGCTGCCGAACACTACCTCCCTCATCCAGCCGCTCGAGCAGGGGGTAATATAAACTTTCAAGACTTATTACACCCACCGCACCTCTTCTTCATCATCATCATAATCATCATTTTGCAAAGTTACATGTGCTGTGTTTGTTTATTAAACAAGCTCAAATGAGCTAAGATCCTCGTCCTCTTAATGATGACGTCATAAAAACAAATATGACGTCATTGTGATATAACAGGATTGCGATAAATTATCTGTGCTAATGCCCGGCTTGATTCCCGCAAACAAAATTCAAACATTTTCCTAGTTTTCGGAGATAATGGTATAGGCGATTTTCCATTAGCGACGATATTATGATATCAACTTTTTTTCTAGGAAGAATTTCCAAAATCGGAGAAGTTACTGCCTGCGCGTGGGCTTTCTGCATCTACGTGGCAAGTTTCACGAAGATCCGATGAAACTCTGGGTTGTGAAACAAAAAATGTCAAAAAAATAGGAATGACGTCATAAAAATTGATATGCAGTCATAGTGATGTATCATATGTGCGGTAATTAATCTCTGCTAATGCCCTGTTCGATTTCCACAAACAGAATTCAAAAAGCTTGCCTAGTTTCTGAGATAATTTTTTAGGCGATTTCCATTAGCGGAGAATATTTGACGTCATAACTTTTTTTTCTAGGAGGATTTTTCAAAATCCGAGATGGTTACTGTCTGCGCAGGGTATTTTAACACATATATATGCCAAGTTTCAGGAAGTTTCGATGAAAACTGGAGGCTGTGAAACAAAAAAGTCCACAAGAAGAAGATGAAGAACAACAACGTGAGTAAGACTTAGAGATCCTCCACGAGGATCTAAAAATTGAAACGGTACATGATGATGATGTTGTTTTTCGTTCGTGGTAAGGTAAGTATGGATAAGAGACTTTAAAAGCATTCTTCATAAATTGGAAATGGTACCTGGTGTTGTGATTTTTTTTTTATTTGTAAGCATCTTTAATGAAACTGTAATCATGCATTCTTGGTCAAAAACAACTTTAAAAACTTTACCTTTTGAACCAGGAACTGCTGTGAACGATAACATTATCCCCCTTGTCTCCATTGTACCAATTCCCGACTTTGGTGGTGTCGCCATTTGTGGCCTTTTTCAGGAACCAGGAACACCCGACTCCAGATTATCCCCCCCCCCCCCACACTCACAGATTTTACCCCGACATTCATGGGTTGGGAAATCCCCGGAACCTATCCCCCCATTTCTCATTGAAACAATGCCCCCACATTCGCGTTTCTAATTCGTGGGGTTTTCCCGGAACATATCCCCCACGAATGTCAGGGTCCTGGTGTCCTTGAAGATTGGAGAGCACAAATAGCCTTTATAATATTTCCAAGAACCATGCTAAGCTCGATATATAGCATAAGAGGGAGTGACCTGTGTAATGGGTTGAAGAAGACGCTGCAATTATGGGTATGTACAGTGCTGATTGACACTGTGTTTTATGGTGATCAATAAAGTCTTCATCTCCTAAATTGGGACTCAACGTTGTCTTATTATAGTGTATAAGGGCGGTTGTTGTTGAAGACTGCTTCAGTCGCCCTAAACTTCCGGATGTTTTTGAAACGATCTTTAAAATCAATATGTAATTAAAATGAAGTACAGGAGGGCCTTGCCGTTCACAGGCTTCCTCCTCACAGATTCACTTTATCGCAATGAATTTATTGAGGCAAGGTTTGCGGTTTGCTGACAATGCCTTCGAACAATCGCAGGTTGGCAAACTATTTTCCACATTTATTCACCAAATTAACATGAGCAGTCAATGTAGTAACCCCGTCAAACCACCCAACACCACCATCACCATCAACTCCATCAGTTTGTCTTTATCATCGCCATTGCATTATTGGATCAAGTTTATCATCATTGTAATTCAAGGTAAGTTTCATGTTTTTAAAAACTCAAGAAAATAAACTTTATTTTATGTTCTTAATACAGGAAATAATACTTTATTGTTGTCCTTAATAAATATTTTATTCATGAAAACAAATAGCACAAAAACAATGCAGAAACATGTCAATTAAGGGTACAGTTTGGACAATTTTTTAATCTGAAGCCCCAAACCCTATTTTCCCCCTTACACCCTAAGTTTGCAGATTTGTGTGTTTGCAGATTTGTGGATTTTCAAGAATGTAATCCCAATGAATGGGAAGGCCCTTCTGTATTTTCTTGAATACAGAATGGGGCATTGTGTTCTATGAACTCACGAGTTCCTCATATATCTGTGCAATGGTGCTGTTAGTTGGCCTCATATCAACCTGACATCCTCAATAATTATTCTGTCCGTTTTATTGTCGTGTTCAATATTATCATGCCCGACCATCTGTCTTCGCCTGTTTGTCTGTGTCCCTTGTTTACTTTTTGTCCTCAACCCCCTCTTCCCTCATTTTTCTCTGTCTAAAGTGACACAACAGTCAAGTGGTCATCTTAGACGGAGAAAAAAAAAAGAGTGGTTTGCTCGAGGTGTAAAGGAATCCATTTGGGAAAGAGTTGAATCACCATCTCTCAACAAAAATGGTGGTTTGCGATTTCATCTGTTACCTACGTGGGAAAAAGCTTTAACATCTCTTCCATGCTGTCTGCAATCGTCGCATGATGCCCGGATTGGTCTACAGATAAACTCACCTTACCAACGGCCGAGGTCACGTGACAATGCTCAAGCTTCTCCTTCACATTAACATCTGCCACGACCAAGGCGGGTGGATGCTCACCGAAACGTTAATTTTACCGACTAGAAAGTCCAGCTTTTTTCAGTTGTAAACTTTTACTGCAAACCAAGGTTTGTACATTTTACAATTAAGAAAAAACAGAAACCAATGAGTGGCTGGTTGACAATACCTTAGCCATGTACAATGCTGGACCACCAATTCCACACCCTATATCCAACACCTTCTCTCCTGGCTTGAGATTCAGCAGGGACATCAACTCCTGAGTACACAAAAATTTACTGAACTCACACATCCATCAACATATTTAGTCTTAAAAAAATTGAATATGTCAGTTACAAATCGAGTCCAAATACAATGGATTGTTTTCCACCTGGTTTGGGGAAATGCTAGTGTTATTAGTGAACTCCAATGGCTTAAGGCCTGTCACACCTTGACGATTTAGCCAACGTATGCCTGACGTATGCAAAATTGGGCTAAAACGCTGGCACACGTCGAATACGTTATGGGTAAGTTTGTATACTTAAGAGCACGCTGAAAACACTGCCATACGTCGTAGTACGCTGGCTTTCATCGTTGTACTTTGCGGTTGTCCTCAAATTTTAGCATGCTTGAAATTTTACGACATATGCCAGCGTATGACTCACACGTTCCGCTACGCTGGCCATAAGTTGTAGGCACGTTATGCGATCGTTTGACACACGTCGACACACATTACTTGTAAGTTACTCATAAGTCGAAACACGTCGAGGTAATGATTAGCGTACCCGAAACTTATTTATAACCTATGAGTAACGTGTTGTAGGCACGTTACATGATCGTTGACACACGTCGAGGCAGTTATGCGATCGTTGACACACGTCGAGGCACGTTACTTGTAAGTTACTCATAAGTCGAAACACGTCGAGGTAATGCTTAGCGTACCCAAAACTTATTTCTAACCTATGAGTAACGTGCTTTGAACCTATGTGTAACGTACCTCCAACGCATATTGACGTATGTAGACGTATTTGATTGACGTCTTCCGGACGACCACAGAACTTACTGAACGTGTTTCTAATTTACAGCTACCGTATAATGGTGTATTGGCAGCGTTTAAAAAACAAATAAAAAACAACAATAACTTCCGATATTTCGTCACGTGCCGTTACGTCACGTCCGATTGCCTCTTCAGTTTGCTCATGTCTTATTCTTAGTTCCTCCTCTGTGAATATTTTCTGTTTGACGATATTGTACGTCGACGTCGAAACTTAAAAGCAAATGTCCGAATATATTTTAAAATTCGTGATAGACGAAGAAATAATAATAATAAAAAAACAACAACACTTCAAATATTTCGTCACGTGCCTTCACGGAGCCAAGGAGAAAAAAATAAAATGTGCCTTGACGGAGAAAATAAGTTTCGGGTATGCTAAACATTACCTCGACGTGTTTCGACTTATGAGTAATTACAAGGAACTTGTGTCGACGTGTGTCAACGATCGCATATCGTGCCTACAACTTATTCCAGCGTAGCGGAACGTGTGAGCCATACGGCGAGTACGTCGTAAAATTTTGAGCATGCTTGAAATTTCACGACGTACGAGACGTACCACGAAATATGACAGCGTACTTCATCGTTTTTCAGCGTGCTCTTAACGTATACACAACTTACCCATACCGTATTCGACGTGTGCCAGCGTTTTAGACACATTTTTCATAGGTCGGCATACGCTGGCTAAATCGTCAAGGTGTGACTGCGTGGTTGACACTTCCAATTCTCAGGTGGTTATGATTTAAATCGGCGTGCGCAGGTTTTTAACAGAGAACGCCACGAGTTCGTCGGCGATACATGCAGCGCGCTATGCCTAAGTTAAACTATCGTTGGGCATAGGTTGTGAACGCCGACAAACAGGCTAAGCATTCGTTGGTATAAGTTATCTATAAGACAACGAAACGTTCTGTGCCCGTTACTAATATGTTATGCATACGACCAACACGTTATGGATACGACCAAAACTTTAAAAAAAAACATCAAAATTTCAGCGTACGCCACGTTTTACATACATTTTTATACGTTGCCATTGCTGGCTAAATCGTCAAGGTGTGACAGCGCCTTTAGCCAAGGAGGAACCAGCTATGGAGCACAGCTATTCAACACCATATATGGGAAGTTATCGAGCTTTTGAACTTTTGTTGCTTCCAGAACAGTTAGCCATGCTTTTTTTTTACATTAATAGTATGCACCAATTGGCTGTATATGACATGGTAGAACAAACACTTGGGAGTAGATATTGTGGCGTGGTTGACCCAACATATTGCAAAATCTCTTTGACAATAATACAGCATTCTCTTTTGTGCTTGTGTGTTGGCTTCACCGTGGCTAATTATTTAATTGAGCCTACACCTCCCAGTCAGTTGTTTGTCTACCACCACTACTGGTTGTATGTGGTATGACTCAAGAGCTTCTCTTTTATGTGCTGGTTGTAAAAATCACTTTGCTCTGTTGATGACATCCTCCTTTCAATGCTTCTCGCACAGGTAGACCTTCACCGCAGCATCGTAGGAATGACCCTCCAATATGCTTGATGGTCTTAGTTGCATGCATCCCTCCTTTTCTCACAGAACCAACCTTACTCTTCTGACCTGATGATCATGGAGGATTAAGGTATGGAGCTTGCCATGAAGATGTATTTTGTGGTGGTATACAGTTTTACTGATGCACAGTTTGTCCAATCAAATTGGTTCTTTATCTAATATACTTAGCACAGTGATGTGTAGTCTTCTCTGTGTGGATGAGAACTTGTCTCTGTGTGGATGTCTCTGTGTGGATGGATGGACGGACAAACAGAGAGACAGACAAAACCGATTACATACAATATCCCCTCGTTTTTTTTTCTTCAAAAAGCGTGGGGATAAAAATTCATGCTAGCAAGACATTGTTTTGCAGTCAGAATGGATTGTCTGACAACATCTGCTCAAGAAACATGTCAGTAGAACACTTGCTTTAGAATATGCAGACATTATTAGAATCTGATATAGACCCTGAGCTGCTGGATGATGTGGATGACAACCTATGAGATGACAACCTGGTACAGTCTCCTTAAAGAAAGTCATGAAAAATATAAATCGGACTTCAGCTAGATCAATGTTCTTGAACTTGAGTTTTCGGCAGTGGCATACTGAGGGTGTCTGGTACCTGGGGGGCAAAACAAAAATTTGTCCCCTCCCAACCCCCCACCTACCTCCCCCAAATCTCCAACCCCACTTGTCATAGACATTGAAACTAGGATCTTTATATTAAAATTTCAATCTCTTTCTCCCACACGATCCTTTCTTTCTCTTTCCTCTATTGCCTTTCCTTGGCTGTTAGCTCTCAAGCCTATGACATCATCGTGACCTGGCATAATAGTGGGGCAACTTAGCTAAATATAGCATAACAATTGTGCATTTTGTGAGAAAAGCACCAAATTTGGCACACTAGTAGCCTATAATATTATGAACAGATTTGGATATTGGGCCGTCTCAAAATTTTTGATGGCAGTGGAAAATGGCTGCCACAGCCATCAGCGGCTGAATTTGAGATGGCCCAATATCCAAATCTGTTCATAATATGTTAGGCTACTAGTGTGCCAAATTTGGTGCTTTCCTCACAAAATGCACAATTGTTATGCTAAGTTGCCCCACTATAATGATCCCTGTTCTGTACCATGCCAGCCAGATGCCATGTGATGCTTCGACGTAGCGAATCTGCCGCCGAGAAACCATGACTCGAGAGGGTTCGTGATGACGTGGGTCCCATGTTTTGCACTGGTACCTCGCTAGTATTTTATTTTAATAATATAAATCTAACACTGAAAAACAAGGGATTTCCCAAGGCATGATATTTCTGCTGATATACCAATATTTGATGTGACATTATCACACTTGACACAAAATCTTAATGAGCCATAATTTAATGAGAATAGATAAATTCTGGGTGAACTTGTTAAGCTGGTTGTGAATTTGACACATCCCCCACCCCCCACTGTCCTGGAATCCAGCGCCTGGGGGCAAATGCCCCCCTCTGCACACCCCCTCTGAGTACGCCACTGATTGTCAGTGATACAAATATCTGCATCAAAATGGCCTCTTCTGCTGTATTTGTGATATTGTAATTATATGACTGTTCATGCATGATGCTTAGTTGTCATTGCATTGAATTAAAAATATTACTTTAAGGGAATTAAAGAATATTGTGTCAACGTGTGTGTAAAATAGCTGCACCTGCCTGTGAAACACTGGGATTACAGTTTATAGCTGGGCCAAGATTCAAAGCCGAGCTAGAGGGCTGAGAGGTGAGTGCGCTTACCTCGAGGCCATCCTTCCAGGCCAATGTATTGTGACAATGGAATGTCCGCAAGAAGATGTGCGAAATTGCTCTTTGTGACTTATTTGTAGTAACCGCTTGCAATGATGAACGATCACGCGAAACACTTATTCATGTCTATGCCACCGTAGGATACATATTGATGCAAATTATCAGAATTACCCGAGTCACCATTTTTGAGTTATCTTGTCGAAGGACAAACAGACAAAGAAAGACTTGAATTACCAACATAGAGTGACTTCTGTATGAAAGCATTCAATTGTAAAATGAAACTACTTGCATGAAATTCGAAATGACAAGGTGTCCTTTTACCTGGGTCGTATCAAGCCCCCCGGCACTCAGAAATCCTTGCCCGTACATCCATTCTATGTGTGAGATTTTCCTTCTTGAGAATCGTTCTTTTTCCAGGAACTCTTCCAAAGAGCAGTTATTGCCAGTGCGGATAACTTTTTTCAGTAGCCAACAGAAATGAAGTCGCTCCTCTTTGTGCTGCAAGAAACAGGAAGAAAGAGCAGTGAAATTTTGCACTTGTGACACAATGTTTATTTCTGCATCATGGGGAAGTTGTGTGCAAGCAAACCCAGGGCATGTCCTTGTTTAGTCCTTTTCTGAAGGTCAGGGGAGGCACAACCTTGGAATAATCTCAACACCGAGAAGTAAATATATAGATGCAGTCCGTGATTGGGGGATATTTATACAGCAGACTCATTAGGATGAACACTGTATCTATAAGGCGAATGGTGATGATTTGAACAGCGGTTTCACTGCCTCAGTTATATTAAAATAATAAACGTGTGGTTGGTTCATTGGTGTTCAATTTACCTTTGGTTGTATAGCCAATACATCTTCATGCGACTTTATCTTGCTCACATCTCTCCATGTTGTTGTTTCATTTTTAGCCCTCGACCAGGCGACAGACCGGCTGGAGCATGTATTTTGGGTGCTGTCAGTCAGTCCGTCTGTCCAGGTGTCCATCTGCAGCCTCTACTCAAAAGTGGCTTTTGTATGTCTTTCATATTCAGCACGTGAAAGCAATAATGTATAGGTATGAGGCACGTCAAATGTTTTTGGGATTAGAGCTAAAATTTATGGGACACGATTTTATTTCAGAATTTTGGCGATTTTAATAAAAAAAACAATTTATGGGAGAAAATAGTGCAAGAATAATTATATGTGCTTTCAGGAACCATTATTTATTAATATCCACTTTATCATCTCCACCATCAACGTGGAATTTTGGATTATTTATCTATTTATGCACACAATAACAGCTCCACGGTGGACATACCACAATTAAGTATTTATTTATTTATAAACACAAAACCTTATACCCCACAGACACACAACTTTTTCAACACTGAATTGAACCACCAATTGTTTTTGAGGTAAACATAGGCCAAAAGGTCAAGATGGGCTGGATTTCTAAAATCCTCAATTTTCATCTGATTGACTTGAAATTTGAATAGGATTTGCAAATTTGGTCATTAAATTCAATCACCAATTATTTTTGAGATCAAATTAGATTTATAGATTTTGCAAGTATCGTGCCCTGCACGACGTCGTCTTCTTGTTATTCTGTCTGTTTATTGCCGACAGATCACAATTCCAAACCGATCATCATGAAACTTTACCAAGTTGTAGAAGTGGTCTCAAATGAGAAGCCAATTGATTTTGAGGTCAAAGGTCAAAGGTCATCTTGGAGTCAGATTTCTAAAATCGTCATTTTAAAGCCGATTGACTTGACATTTGAACAATATTTGCATAATGCATCACTGGATTGGGAAACCAACTATTTTTCAGGTCAAAAGGTCAATCGTCAACTCAAGGTCAAACTTCCAAAATCATGAATTTTTTCTCTGAAAAATCATCAATTTTCACCTGATTGACTTGAAAATTAAACAGCAATTGCATAATACATTACTGAATAGAGAAACCAACTATTTTTGATCAAAAGGTCAAAGGTCAATTCAAGGTCAAACTTCTAAAATCATCAATTTCAATCTGAAAAATAATCAATTTTCATCCGATTGACCTGAGCTTTGATTCAGATTGTGAATTTTAATTTTAATGAAATGGACAATTTGATGTATCCATGGCAACCTTTGAGGGGGGAGTACATTTTGCAAGTATCGTGCTCCGCATGACGTCTTTTTCTTGTTATTCTGTGTGTTTGTTTGTCAATCACAATTCTTAACTGATCGTCATGAAACTTTACCAGGTTGTGGAGGTCGTCTCTACTGAGAAGCCTATTGATTTTGAGGTCAAAGCTCATCTTGAGATCAAATTTCTAAAATCCTTTTTCATCTGATTGACTTGAAACTGAACAGGATTTACATAGTGCATCATGGAAATGGGAAACCAACTATTTGAGGTCAAAAGTCCAAAGGTCAACTCAAGGCTAAACTTCTAAAATCATCAAATTTTATCTAAAAATCATCAATTTTCATCCGATTGACTTGGGGATTAAATAGCAATTGCATAGTGCATTACTGAATTGGGAAACCAACTATTTTTGAGATCAAAAGGTCAAAGATCATTTCAAATGCAAACATCAAAAATCATCAATTTTCAACTGAAAAATTGCCAATTTACATTCTATTAACTTGAAAATTAAACAGCAATTGCATAGTGCATCATTGAATTTGGAAAACAACTATTTTTGACGTCAAAAGGTCAAAGATCAACTCAAGGTCAAACTTTTAAAATCAATTTCAATCTGAAAAATAATGAATTTTCAACCAATTGGCCTGAGCTTTGATTAAGATTGTCAATTTTAATCTTTTTTAAATTTATTTTTATTTTTATACATTGTCGAGGCTCGTATGAGAGCTAACACACAACGCACAACAAGGGGGGCAGGAGAGAGGGGCGGGAGAGGGAAGGAAAAAACAGTGTGGAACAGAGACATTAGGAGATCCGTGAAAGGGAGACGGATGGGGCGGTGAACACGGGGTACAAAACATGGACACCACACGGACTTTCAGGACCTTACATGACAGGGAACTTTCGAAAAGGAAGGCAGAGAATTTGAAGGAGGTGGGTTTGGGGTGGATTAACGGTGGAAGAAAAGATCATGGTTTTGGATGGGGGAAGATAAGAGGTGGTGGTGAACAGCTGTTTTGAAGACCTGGGGGGAAGAACGGGATTGAACAGAGTGAGGGAGTTTATTCCAAAGGTGGGGAAAAAGAGGAATGAAAGAGTGAAGGTGAGCAGTGATTCGTGATTTTGGTAGTTTTACCAGAAGGGGATTGCTGGTAGACCTTGAGTGTCCTGCGGAAATATGGGGGAGGGGGGGCATATTGCATACAGAGCAGTGGGGGCGAGACCGGAAAGGAGACGGTAGAAGACAAAGACCACCGACCTGCCTGCGGTGAGAGAGTCAGAGGCCCAAAGACTCAGCCTCACCACGGGAGATACCAGTGATCCTAAATGCCTTGGTTTCCACAACGGGAAGCAGAGAAAGGTGAGAGGCAGGAGCACCAGTCCAGAGGGGGGAGCAGTACTCCATCAGGCTGCGGATGAAAGCTTTGTATGTGGTCAGCAGCTCAGGTGGGCCGAGGAAGGACTGCACATCAGAGGATTCCCAGTCGGCGACTGGCTTTGGAGGCCAGGTTGAAAATGTGGGTTTCCCAGGAAAGATCATGGTAGATAGTGAGACCCAAAAGTTTGAATTATAGGACTTCCTCAAGAGGAGAATCTTCCTCCAATCCCGACTCCAGGCTCTATGTCATTCAAGTTATATTTTTCATCAAAATTATTCGAACCACAAATTAATCAGTCAATTTTGTCCAATGATAATGGCATAATGATAATAATATGAACAAGGGGGCTGGTAGGATGGCCTCAAGATATGGACACTCTCCTCTAAGCTGTCCAGCCTGTGTTTGAATCCCAACCCAGCTGCCATCTCGGTGTTTCACAGGCAGGGTGATTCATCAATTTGTGCCATTTCTTGGATGGATGTTAAGCTGGTGTCCCATCTGCCAGCATTAGCTGGTGGACTTTAAAGATCTCACAGTGTCCCGAAGAGTCGTTGAGCTATCCGTGGCACTCTGAACAAATGACTAATTCCTGCCTTAACCTTCGTCGAATGTCCCACTGCCAAATGATGATCTATCTATTTTCTACAACCTGTTTCATCCCACCTTGTCAACCAGGAAGATTTTTTTCAATTGGGAAAATCCATTTTACATACTTCCATGGGATCTTTTAAGGCCAAATTGCGTATTTTTGCTGAATAGATTCCGGTCCGGAGGTTTCCATTTGGATGTTCTTGTGACAATTGTCTTCATCACTTGGAACAGTGGTTTGCCCTGAAGCTGTTTTCACTGTATTTGTTCTAATTTATTGGAATATGTTGTACGTTATGTTTTCGTCATCTTATTTTGCAGAGCTACTTATTTTAATGAAAGGAAAGTAATTTTTTTCAAACCTGAACTGAATGCAGTGGTGAAAATTTATGATTTCTTAAAAAAATATAGCCACAGTTTAAAAGTGTGTGTCTGAGGATGTAGGACTTGTTTAATTTTTGTTTTACTTTATCTCAACGTCAAACTTACATTTATTGCCCTGATAAATTAGTTTTCAGTGAAGATACTTGTAGTTACTAAAAAAGAACCCTGATTTTAATGGTTGTGCAAAAATTTTGGAAATTTAGCACCGTTGATACAGTGTCTGAAACACCAACTCATTTAACATGTCAAGTACTACTAAATGGAAGGTTTCTGTAATGTCAGCAGAAGTCGTCTCACTCTTTGAAGTCCATTAACAAAGTTTATTGTAAGCAAAAGGCGAAATCATTCGTTATGAGCAATAAACAGAGCAGGTATCTACATTCTCTGGCCGTGCATGCTCTCACATGCTTCGCCATTCAGGATCCGGATGTATATCGTTAAAGCTTCAAATAGCACAATAACAGGAATTACGACTGGTGAGATTCCAAGGGAACACAAGAAAACACTAACCCCATTAACTTATGGCAACATCTTACAGTTTTGAAAGTGGCAAAAAGGTGATTTTGATTCTTTGTCGTTCAAGTATATAGTTCAATTGAAATAAAAATGGACACTTTAAAGGTGGTAGAAAAAAAAAATGCAGAAGTTTACCACCGTAGATGCAACGTCTTGTACACCATTTTATTAAAAACGTTACATTAGTTCTTTGTGCCTGTTGTTTGTGTCCTTTATGACATCCTTAAAAACAGTTAATTTTCCTGTTTGGAATGATTTTCAATTTTGTTTGACTGCCAGACAGGCAGACAGACTAAAATAATTCGCACTCGTCTGTGCGCATGTGCGATCAGGACAAATTCAGAGCCAAAGTACTGCTCAACTGCAGGTTTGCTTTGCGATCCAGGTTCTTGATTTGTGTTCAAAATAGAACAATCAATCGAAATGAAGTTGTTCCTCGATCGTAAACTGACATTTGTAGACACACGGACAGATGGACAGACAGGCAGACACTGGTGTACCAATTGCTTAACCGCACTCTTCGCTTCTCATACCAGGGAAATAAAAGATGTTTTACCTTCAAGTTCATACATTTGGAGAAAACCAGGTCAAATCCATGCATCGTTTCTGCTTCACAATTCAGTCCCTCAGTGGTTTCCTGCATGAATCGGTTGTAATCGGCTTGCTTGCGGTAAGTTTTCTGGCTTGAGGTACTGTCTGTGTGAATAGATAAAAACAAATCAAATCAAAATGTTTGAACGATAGGTTTTATCAACTGGAACCTGACTAAGCCATGCTAAGCGTCGTGGGAATCAAAGTCAAGCCGGCATTTTGAGTCTTAGGCCTTCGTCAAAGGAAAAGATGCCTAATGCATGAAACGTCGACTTCACTTTGCTTCCCAATGGCGATTCGCATAACTGTGACAACTTTCAGTTGATAAAATCCATCGTTCAAATTGTCTTCCGACGCATACTGACAGTGGCCATGATAAAGTGTTATTGCTCTGTGAAAACGTTTGAAGGTAGTTTCAAGAACTACAATGGAGCATAAATTAGGCACTTGTTTATCTTTCTGGGGAATGAACTTTTAAGCAGCATTCATAGATAAAATTCACTCTGCTGGCTGCATCATTACCAAGGTGTGGCTATACTGTTGATGTAATCATTCTATAAATTAGGGCAGGAATTTTGAACTTGGCGAGAATAAAGTCACCTACAATGACTTGCTTTCTCAAAACAAATTTATAAAGAGTATTGTTACCTGGCATTGTCGGCAGGGTATCCTAGAGGGACACTCACTCGCCTCTGAGCCGTCTAGCCTGGGTATGAATCTCGGTCCAGCTCTAAACTGTCATGTTGTTGTTTTGCAGGCAGGGAGATGTATCATTGCATGTTCTGTCCCTCTGATGGACATTGAACTGGGTGTCCTGCCAGCCTGCATTAGTTGGTGTGTGTTGAAGATCCCACAGTGTCCTTCGTGAAGAGTCGGTGAGCTATCACCGGCACCCCAAACAAATTACAATTTCATGCACTCTCAGTGGTGACCCATCCAGGATTGTAACCCATCGCCAAGGAAACTGCATCCACAGCCCTATCCTCCTGCCGCACGAGCAGGTGAATAAGAAGATTACTACCTCCTGAAATTTTAAACGTGCACAAACAAATAGCACCAGATGTAACAACCTCCTTATTATACCCCTCCAAAGAACATTATGCATCGTCCTGACTGCACATGGCAGTTTGTAATTGGATTATACTCAGGTTGGCATCAAAACAGACAACTCAAAGGCAACTGCATGACTTCTGAGCTATCTTGTCTGTCTGCCTAAATTATTATCGTAATACAACATAATGATCACAATGTTTTGACAGGATGGCTTAGAGGTAGTACAGTTACCTAGGAGGTGTCTCGTCTGGGTTTGATTCCTGGCTCAACTATAAACTGTCAACTCGGTGCTTTACAGACTTCACAGGCAGGGTGTTGCATCAATGAGTTGGCACCATCCATCTGGTGAACGTTCAACTCGAGATCCATCCGCTGGCATTAGCTTATGGACATTAAAGACCCGACATTGTCTTTTGATGATGAGTATATGAGTTATAGCTGACATCCTGGTCATATTCCTGACATTCCTACCCTAACCTTAGGGGGGCATTGTGTCAGCTGCCCAGCCGTGCTTCCTTGCAATGATGCAAACCAGCAGGCAGGTGCTACAGACGAGAGAACACGAAGAGAAGAAGATCACAGTATAATCGCTTAAAACGATAAAGGTAATCGGAAAGGGTGAACATGAAACTTACGATTTCTGGAGGTATCTGGCATGGGTAGCAATTGAAGTTTTATGGTCAATTCCTTTAATACCAAATGCAAAATACTTTGTTCTACCAAAACTCATTGGCTATACGCGTGGCTTTATTGGCAACGTATAGCAATCCTTGATATTTGTTAAAACTTGTTGGGTCCCTCACGACCTATTCACAGTCGGAACCATGATTGTAACATCTGCTCCCAGTTTTTGATTAGTTGGAGGTGAGTTTCTTCGCCATTCCTTGCATAAGAGCAGAAGGAGTGGGGATGTTGTTGAAAGTGGAAAGGAGAGGGTTAATTGGGAGTGGCCACGGGAGCCTGGCAAGGGAAAAACAGGGTTGAGGGATGGGGAGCAGTCATAATTTCAAATTAGTAACCCTTAGCTTTGGAATGAAATTATAGATATCACAGGTGATGCAACCATAATTGGGAAGAAGACCTCAAAGATGGATGACTGAACAAGGTAGAGTTTAGTATTAATAATGAGGAAAAAAAAAAGAGAAGAGGAAAGCCAGGGATAAAAGATTGACAAAAAAAAATTGACCTGGCTGTCTTGAGCAGAACTCGTGGAAAAACAGATGTCCACCAGGACGCAACCAACGAATCAGGCATGCTGTTAATGCCTTTAGCTCTTCGTCTTCCAAATGCATGAACTGGAAGCTTGAAATAATGAGGTCAAACCTGGGTGGAAGCACATGAAGCAGAACTGTAGATATGTTTCATCTTCATCTGAAGATTCAGAGGATGTTCATGCTCATGCTCCAACGGTTCAATCAAACACCAAAGAAAAACAGGTCACGTGTATTTGTACTTGCCATAATAAAAACGATGTTCGAGCACCTTATTTGATGGAGGAGACTCCACATTGATACTGTAGATATCTCGATGGTACATCTGGAGGTAATTTCCCATCCAACCCTCTCCTCCCCTTATATCTATTTTCTATTGAAAACGTGATAAATTTTTATGGCCTCCTCATCCCAGTTACCATACCCACAAAAGCTTTCGAAGTTCAAGCTTCAACCGATGATGAAAAAAGATGAGTAAATAATCAAATGTAGCACTAACATCAGATGCTTGCTGCTGAAATACGAGTATTATGATTTGTTTTCATGTTTAAGGACTTTTGTGCAATTTGTTTTCCTGTCTTTCCAGCCCCGTTGAAATGGTTCCTGATGCGCTCGCACAGCAGGAGTGAACGGTCCTGCTACCTGATTTGGCTTGGTTGGACAAAGGTGAACAATCGTGTTTTATTGGGATGCCGGCTGCAAGGGAACTGATAGGGGTGAAGTGAGCTTTTTACATCAGGAACTGCAGTTCAAAGAACACATTACCCCTACAGTCGAGAAAAAAAAATATACGACATGGGCAGGTTCTGCAATTGGATTGCTCGAGGTGACGTAGAATGCCGTAATATTTTGTCCAAGTGCAGTACTGCTAAACGGAAGGGGTTTGAAAGTACCAAAAAGGTGATTTACGGTTTACAGTGTTCAAGTGTATAATTCAATTGAAATTAAATAAAGATTTTTAAGGTTGTAGAAAAACAATTTATCAGAATTTTACCACCATTGATGCAGCGTTTTTTACACCACCTTATTTAACCCATTACACCGGGCGTAGTGGCGTGCGCCTGTAATCCGGCTACTCGGAGGCTTGGGTTGGAGGATCACTTGATGACGGGAGCTCTGCGCTGGGCCGCGCTATGAGAGGGTGTAGGGCAGCCCGGAATCATGGCGAAACCCAATCCTTATCGCTGTGTCGTAAGAGGCGACCAGGGTTGCGTCAGGAAGGGCATCCGGCGTAAAACCTATGCCAAACTAGTATGCGGATCATAACGGATGATCCGCTGTGGCGACCCCTAACGGGAGCAGCCGAAAGACGAACAACAACAACAACAACAACAACATTTAACCCATGACATTAGTTCTTCACACCTGGTGCTTGTGTTCTTTATGATGTCCTTAAAAACAGTAAGTTTCCCATTTGGCATGATTTTCAATTTTGTTTGACTGCCAGACGGGCAGACATAGCACAAAAAAACATCTCAATCGATGTTCTCTGCGCATGTGTGATTGGGACAAATTCAGAGCCAAAGTCCCGCTCAACTACAGGTTCGTTTTCCGATTCACGTTCCGATTTGTGTTCAAAATATAACATTCAATTTAAAAGAAGTTGTTCCTCGACCACAAACTAAATTCTGTAGACAGACAAGGCAAAGTGAACCAATTGCTGGGTAATGACAATGGTGAAATTGGTTTTGGGTTTTAATATGGCCGCATCTTCTTTCCTTTTTTTTTTCTCCTCTCCTCCCCCCCTCCTTGTTTACTAATCACCTTTTTATTGAATTTAGTGCAGATACTATATGGAACTCCTTTAAAATGAAATCTAATAACAAATTGCAAAATAAAGAGTATTATGCATACACTCATACTGACTTGGTCTTTGGGAAGTCCAGCTTGGTGACATCAGCTTGTAAATGCTCCACATTCCTCATATTCTCCATTTTTGAGAGCTTTTTTGCAAAAAACATATTTGCACAATCCACTGTTGTAACACGAGCTGCAGAATCAGCAATCTTTCCTGTAAAAGGACTGATACATAAATATCAGTTAGTGCTCGTCAGCCAACCACATGTCTCGGATTGAAAAATATGCAGAGCTATCAGGCTCTGGCAATAATAAAATAACAGAGTGTATAGCCTGGGAGCAGGATGGCCAACTTTCTGCATCGGTATCTTCAGCAGCAGAATGCTGGAATTGAATGCTTTAAGTTTTCTGATAGAATGTGGATTGAAAAGATTGCTTGGAGGGATGGTGAATGACTTAACATGGTAGTGAACCACATGCTTGAAGCCCTGGAAGGAAGAATGTGATGGACCAGCTTCAGGAAGGTGGTTCCACAACCGACACAAAAGAGGAACAAATGAGTTGAAGTGGACAGTCAGCCTGGATTTTTGGAGTTTAAGCAGGAGCGGTTCACAGGAAGAATGTATGCATTCCAGAAGAACTGGAGAGTGTCGACACGTTGTGGGAGCCGAGGGAGCTCAACCAGAGAGGAGGTGGTAAATAACAGAGAGGTCACTGATCTATCTGCAATGTGAGGGCAACAGACTTTGTGCTTTGCCTTCTTTGAAGTGGAGGCTAATAATATCGAGATCTTTGGATTCAACAGAATTCAGATGAGATATATGTTATACTAAGATGCCAACCTGTAGCACATAACATTTTTCCATTGAGCTATGGACAAAGACCTTGGAGGCTGTGAGTCCTAATTTTCCAAGGAATTATTTTGAGCAATGTAGGATGCCAGGTTTTACTGCTGGTGTTGCTCAGCACCAGAGATGTCATAGCTTATGGTGAGGCCAATACATTCAAGAGACTGATCCTACTCCAGTGGTTGGAAATAGATATGTGGATTAATTTGATAATTATCATTTATGAGTGGTTGGGTGAGATTGTGAGATTTGCTCGGATGAAAAGACATGCTCCACTTTTCAGAGTATCAGCTCCTTCCTGCCTGTTTGTGGGGGAGGGGGTATTGCATGCACAATGTGAAATAATCTATAAAATGGAAGAGAGGGTTTTCCAGAGCATTGATGATGATAATGTAAGTGAGGAAAAGACTGCATCCAAGACACTGCCTTGGGGCACTCCAGCTTCGACTGGGAGAGAAGAGAAGATGAGAGGGTTTCATTGATAGCAACACTTTGATTGCACGAGTGGAGGAGGTAATAAATCGAGGTATGAAGGCAGCCTATTAAAATAATTCTGTTTCAATATTTTGTGTAGAGTTGCCACGTTTTCTGCCGTGGTAATAGTACGGAACAAAGATACTAAAAAGTTAATAACCCATCCACAGCAAAAGTATGACATCTGTCTATCCTCCCTCCTGTGGAATCTGAAGCTCTCAACATTATTGCCATCTTCTGGGATGAGGCTGAAGCACAAGATCTGTTCCTTTCACCTTTCAGACAGGTCGGTGGCCTCGGTTTTATTTTTTTCTCACACCTGTCCTCTGACCTTAGTATTCTGACCCTCCCAAGCTCCTCCAGGATGAACATGTTCTTCCAGTAACCCCTCCTCCTTAAAATCCTCAAAATCCAGACTTCCCAAACACTTCCAATCTTTTGTTCCTCGTTTATTCCATTTCTGGAAATACCTTCCAGAGGTGGTTCAATCACACTTCTCCCTCCAGAGCTTAAAGCAAGCTGTGCACGTCCATCTCACATCACATCCCCGCAGTATTTTCTCCCCCCCCCCTCCTATTAACCCTTCCCAGCCCAACACTCTTAATTGCATGTGTCTGTGTTTCCTCCTCCCCTCTTGATTATATTTGCTTCTTCATTCATTCCCTCACTCGTTTTGTGCAACAGCATATACACTGCCAAACTGTCATTACATTGTCACATGCATTACAAAGATACTTGCACACATCAGTGTACTTTTGCATAAATTAGACTCCTAGACAATGGAAAGCACATATGGTGTATGTGATTATGTACCTGGGTTTTCTGCATCATAAACCATGGTTTTAGACTGGAACATAAACAAGGTAACCTCATGAACCTGCTAATTTCATATATCTTGAAACTTTAGACCAAATTCAATTAAAATTTACATAAATTACTGAATCAAGACATTTCACATCTGCATCATGGAGAATAGATTGCATGTGCAAAGGATGTTTAACATAGACCATCTCCAAACCAGAACCAGAATGTACTCTTGTAAGAGCATTTTCTGAAATACACCAAATGATGCATTTGGTGTATTTCAGAATGTTGGTGAAGCACGCAAACAAAGTAAAGTTCCAACCCTTGTACTCCTCCGATTAAGACTACAAGGCACATTAGGCAGATAAAGATAGAAAGAGACAGACCTGATGCCTGCACTGAGTTCCAGCACATGGAGTCCATCCAGCGGTGGAAGCAAAGAAAGCATCTCCAAGTCTTCCTCACTGCAGATCAAGTCAGCCTCTGAACCAAGCATCGTGTACTCCTGTGTTTGAGCAGCGTCTATGAGCCCTACACAAATGTCACACGGTCTGTAGTTAGAATCTCATTTTGCAAATATAAGGTCATCATTTCCGCGATTTATATGTGAGCTGATGCATGTGTTGCCATCCTCCCTCCTGGGATCACCCCCTTCCCTCGCAGCCCCCATACACCACTAGCTCCTTCCTCCCCACTCACCTCCATTTTATCCTATTTCAGTCCACTGTAGGACGAAGGCATCTCTCAACATTTTTGGCAGACCCAGCACGCGTGCCAAGTGCAGGTTGGTGAGAGTGAGAAGTCAGAGGAATCAAATCCACAGTGGTTAGTGGAGATATAAAAGTCTTTAGCTATTCGATTACAGTATATAAAATATAAAAACCATAAATACAATTAGCCAGTGTTCTACATTATATATATGTATATATATATATATATATATATATATATATATATATATATATATATATAATATATTAATATATATTATTGTCGAATCCTGGCCCGTCCGGCGTGCGATCGGCCGCTTGACTCGAATGGCGGCCGCCTCGCCCACCGGAACGGACAATTCAGTCGTGACCCTCCAGGAACTACCGCCAGGAGCCAGTCACGGGGGGTTTAACCCCACCACCACCAGTCCGCAGTCCACCCGCGCGAGATAGGGTAAATCGCCGAAAGTCGATATACCTATGGTACTCGCACGGAATCTGCCGAGGATGGGACCACGCCACAGGCCGACTCCGGACACGAACCGCTTAAGCGGTTCGTTCCGTATTACAGGCATAACCGAGCGGAGTTATCGTCGCGCCTTGACGGTTCCGCTAATTACCGGATGTTGAAACCCACTACGAATCCCTTACGTGAGCAAGATGGAGATTCAATAAAGAAAAAAGACAGCAAAACGGGGAACAATTGGACAAGCACATTTATTCACGGAAGGCACGTATATTACAATAAAACAAAGGAACAAAAGCAATTACCGTATACATTTATGTAAAGAAAAACACAAGCAAAGAACCAACGCAGATCTACAACCGAATATGACTTACACGGCAACACTTAAACAGTTCTACTTGACCAGACTGGCGCCACACACACACACATTTACACAAAACCCCAAAAGAAAATGGAAGTACGACTTCCCTTAGCGCGTCGAGTCCTTGGCGACCGTAACTCCGAGTCCCTCCGGCGTGGTCCACTGGCTCGGTCGCGCGCCTGCACGTGTCGTCCGCCCGACAGCCCGGACAACGAACAGAACCTCCGACCAGGAACGATCACCACAACTCTCCACAATTCCCTTCAGGGACAAGGGAACAGGAAAGGGAACGACGTTCTCGTCGACCTTCACGCCCACGCCTTTGTCAATCGCTTGAACGAACCAAGAGCCTCTAGCTTCCAACCGGGACAAGGGAACAACCAACCAACAACGACTCTTCACGCCCACCCTTTTGTAGGGGCCGGCTCCGCCCTTCGCTCTGCCCCGCGCCCCGCCCCTGGCTCCTCCTTCCTTCGAGACGCTTCCAGAAAATGCCTCGAAGGGGGCGTTCCTCTCCCCGGCCGCGTCACACCGCGCATCCGCCAATCGGGAGAGGTCGCGCCACCCCCTCCCCCTTTCTCACCAAGCGCGGGAAAAAATGGCGGGAAAACCCCACAGGCGTTGTTGGTTTTTGTTCTTGCACGCGCCGTATGACGAGGAGAAAGACTCGGGCGGGAGATGCCCCTTCGCACCCCGGCCGCCCCTCCCATCCATCCCGCGGAGATCGTGACCGCACGGTGCTCGTTGAATGGCGAGTGGCGAAGATGTGGTCGCGTAGTGTGGAAGGTGGCGTCGTGTAGTGAATGGCGTGCTCGTTGAGATGTTGGTTGTGGCGATGTTCGTTGTTGTTCTTGCACCAAATTAACAATAGCCAAAGAAAAACGGCTAACTGAAGCGTCGCAGCCGAATGCATCACATATATTCCCTCTATACAACGGGTTTGGGCTAACTACACATGAACTTACCGATATATCTCACCTGAGGACCCTTTATGGTGTAATGCGAATTTCCACAACCGTAACACTACCCCTCCCCTTTTACAGACTCGTCCCGAGTCGTCAAATTCTCGTGTGCCATCATGTGTAGTTCTCCCCTAATACGTTTTACCTTCGGATCCCTGAGTGCGACATTCATGGTATCGTGTCCCCAAAATAAATAACCTACGGGCTGAGTAACTAACTAAACAAACCCACTCATACAGACGACTTAAATAAATTGCCGGCGCTAAGACACACATGCCGGGGCGCACTCATTTTTACAATACACAACTAACACCTTAACCTTATAATTTACACTATTCCATGGCCCAGGTCAATGGACTCTGCAAAGAGAAAAGCAGTTAGCAGGGAGCCAGGCTGCTCGCATGCAGTCTCTGGCTCATGAAATGCAGGCGCTGGGAACGTGGTCGGCTGCACCACGCAGTCCAAGGCCTCCCTTTTGAAATGAACGCAGTGAACCACAACGGTGCATGGGCTGCACAAACGCAGTCTCCGTGCCAGCTCAAGTGGAACACGCAATGAACACAACGGCGCATGTATGGACGGATGATGGATGGATGGATGACGCAAACACGGTGCACGGGCCGCCACTGCAGGCCCGTGCTGTAGCTGCCAACAGGGCAGTCCCCGCAAACTGCGCGACGATCCTGGCGCACATGGCTATGAACAAGGGGGGGGGGGAATGCAAAACAGAACGGGGGCAAAAGATGACGAGGGCAGTAGGCATGATGGCAAAAGCAGGCAGGCAAGGCATGGCATGACAAGGCCGCTGTAGCAAAAACAGCCGGCAGTGAAGCTGACCGGCACAGGCCTTGTAGTAAAAACAGCCGGCAGACGATCGACCGCGCACAGGCCTTGCAGTAAACAGCCAGCCGATGAAGTGGCGGCCTCTGCCTTGCAGTGGAGGTTGGTGGAGGGAGTCGGTGGTGCTGGCCACTCGGAAGGCGGCTCGGACCTACCTACCCGTCTCCCTCCCAACCTATCGTCTTTGCCTGTCTCTGTCCATACCCACTCCCTTAATTTGAAAACCCAATTTAGCCCCAACTTATTTTTTTGTTGTTTTTTATTTTTACTTCCCCCACTATAATTCGTCCCCTAACCCCTTTACTGTCTTTGTTCGGCTAACCTATCTCGTCACCTAGCCTACTCCCAACCCTACGTCCCTTCCTGGAGGGGAATGAGGGAGGCTAGCATCCTGCGTCGAGGCCCAACTCAAGCCTCAGGATGGCCTCCCCAGACTTCAGCGATCTTAACCTAAAGTGGGTCCAGCGGCCCACTACGAGAGCGAAGGGATGGATGGTCGTAGGGGTACACTTCCTATCTACCCTAACCATTAACTCTTAAACTACCCGGGGCTTTAAACAAGCACCTCTCGCTTAAACTATTGGTTCTATCAACCCAGATTCCCGTCGCCTGTTGGTGTCCTCGCAAATTTCGGGCCTCGCCCCCAATTTTCCTTCTGTGCCCTCACACGGTCTCATGGCTGGGACGCGTGGCTCCCTTGGCAGAAACTACCCTCTGCCGATTCTCCAGCTATGGCACCCCGGGCACTACACTGCCTCCGAGCCTACCAGCTCCCTAAACACCGGGGAGTGCCCTCCATGGCGACTCCCTGAAACGCTCACATGGCAGGCTGGCTTCCCGGGCCCCTTTCCGAGGGTCACCCGTGCCCACGACACTGCCCACGCAACTAATGGCGCCCCGGGCCCCGCATCATGTGGCGCACCCGGCCCACTACACTATCCCGGCCCCCCATGGGCCCTTGCCTACCGCGGCCGACTAGCCTGGTGCCCGGGGTACCCACTCAGCGATACTCACCGTTCGTAGCCACGCTCCCAGCCCGTCAACAGGGCTCCTGCACCCCTCCAAACGGGTTTCGAGCCTACTTCCCACCAACAACAAAACGACCTCCTTTTGTCAATTTAACTAACCCACTAACTCACTTTATCCTGACCCCGGGTCCCTTGGGCAGGAGTCACTCCTCCCCCCAATCACTCATCGCACCATGCATTCCCCATTCGCTCCATACACTCAGACCCGCTGCCTCACTCACTCATCATGTCTCCACCTCACAACTTTTCAACACACACCGCTGAATTCTGCCATCCTTCTCACTACATCCCCTAACTACCTGTGCTCCCACGTCGTCCCTTAAACTACAGCACGTTCCTTTTAATACTACGTAGCTAAGCTCTGTCGCGCGCCTGCACATGTCGTCCGCCCGACAGCCCGGACGAACGAACAGAACCTCCGACCAGGGACGTCACCACAACTCTCCACAATTCCCCTTCAGGGACAAGGGAACAGGAAAGGGAACGACGTTCTCGTCGACCTTCACGCCCACGCCTTGTTCAATTGCTTGAACGAACCAAGAGCCTCTAGCTTCCAACCGGGACAAGGAACAACCAACCAACAACGACTCTTCACGCCACCCTTTTGTAGGGCCGGCTCCGCCCTTCGCTCCGCCCCGCCCCGTTCTTGGCTCCTCCTTCCTTCGAGACGCTTCCAGAAAATGCCTCGAAGGGGGGCGTTCCTCTCCCCCGGCCGCGTCACACCGCGCATCCGCCAATCGGGAGAGGACGCGCCACCCCTCCCCCTTTCTCACCAAGCGCGCGGAAAAAATGGCGGAACCAAGGAAACCACACACAGCGCGTTGTTGGTTTTTGTTCTTGCACGCGCCGTATGACGAGGGAAGAAAGACTCGGGCGGAGTTGCCCCTTCGCCACCCGCCGCCCCTCCCATCCGTCCCGCGGAGACGTGACCGCACACGTGCTCGTTGAATGGCGAGTGGCGAAGATGTGGTCGCGTAGTTGTGGAAGGTGGCGTCGTGTAGTGAATGGCTTGATCGTTGAGATGTTGGTTGTGGCGATGTTCGTTGTTGTTCTTGCACCAAATTAACAATAGCCAAAGAAAAACGGCTAACTGAAGCGTCGCAGCCCGAATGGATCACATATATTCCCTCTATACAACGGGTTTGGGCTAACTACACATGAACTTACCGATATATCTCACCTGAGGACCCTTTATTGGTGTAATGCGAATTTCCACAACCGTAACAATATATATATATATATAATAATATATATAATATATATATTATATAATATATAATATATATATATATATATGTATATACAGGGGGCTGCAAAAGTAGGTATACAGTAATGAAAAACAAAACGTGCGCACAAAACATATTTTATTGATTATACAAGCATATCAATAATAACATACCAATAACAAACATATCAATAATAAACATATTAATCCCTCAAATGTTCAAATTAAATAACTTCTAGTATTAAATGAATCCTAGCACCACTATTATAATACTGGTAATACTAGTATAATCCTTACTGTATACCTAATTTTGCAGCCCCCTGTATATATGTAAAAAAAGAAAAATGTTATTTTACCAAAAATCTTTTAAGTGATAGTGTAAAA
>CM068960.1:15751116-15768284 GCA_035128595.1 Eptatretus atami
TGATCTAGTTGTGTTTTCCTGAGAATGGGCGTGGTGCGCCCATTTTGGGCAGAGCCACGCCCAAAAAACACGTGTTGTTAGGGGGTAGCCGATTTCAATTTGCATCTTCTCCGAGGGGGTTTGTCGAATCTGGGCGGGGCTTTCGGTATTTGGTTAACCCAATGGCATCTGCATAGCCCCATGGAGCTCCATTTTTCATTTTCGTCCCAAGGTCACAAGGTCACGAACTTAGAAAATTGCGAATTTTGACATAAAATCATACGGGCCGCCCAATTTTGAGAGCTAGGATGACAATATTTTTTATGCATAATCTTGAGGTCATCCCCACCTAAAGTCTTGAAACCTTTTGCTCTATCTCGAACAACTTGCCCGTGGCCCCCCTTCAGTTTGTTTTTACGCTGATTTCATCAAAGTGTGGATAATCCGAGGAGTGTGAAATGCCATATAGCCTATATGACGTTATATTGTTCCTGGAATGTTCCAGAGGAAGTTTTGCACCAAAGGTCATAATCCTTGACCTTTGACCTTTAAAGTTCATAAAGGTCAAATTTTCAAAGATTGTGGGAATCGAACCGGGTTTTTGACTTCTTCGACGAACTAACCTATTAAGCTATAGCACGTATCCTGTTTCCTTATTTTAATGTCCACAACATTGTTTTGTGACCATTAAAGGTTATGCAAGGTCAAATTTTGAAAGTTGTTGAACGAAACCGGGTTTTCGACATTTTGCAGCTAATAACCTGTCACTCGTACCACATCATGTTGATCATTTTAAATTGGTCAAAATTATCACATTGTCTCATCCTTGACTTCTGAAACAATCTACATCGTCAAATACCGCTCGTGAACCATCGTCGTCTTCAGACTTGTTGATATTTCATTCGACATGTATATTATTTTTGCCCCATCTCTCATTGGTGAGAATCACTTTTAAAAAAATTTTTAAAAATTCTCATTTCCGGATCTGGATTCAGATCTTCACCAAAATCTAATCAATTCGTCCTTATCACACTCCCAACATGGCCACCAACTTTCGTCCGAATCCATCCCTATTTTTTTGAGATATCCTGCTAATAGTCAGACAAACAGGGGAGAAAACAACCTCTGTTCACCTTCAGTGGCAGAGGCAACAACTGCACACTCTCACAGAGCACTTGAATCTATACCGATATCGAACATATTACATTCAAACTGGTTAACTGCCTATCTGATTAAAAAATCTGCAAGCCGGGCTATTTTCCTTCAAAGAGACAGAGAGAGAAATGGATAAAGAGGACAGACGGAAAAGACAAATAAATCAAAATGTGAAGTGGGTGTAAGAATAATATCATTGAGAGTCTGGTAAATCTTGAATTAACATTGATATTAATTTAGTGAAGAATCTGTGGGAAATCTTACGTGATATGAGAGGGAAGCAGAAGGTGAGGTACTCACACTGGGAGCAAAACAGAGAGAGGAAACCAAGCTTTCTGCTATTTATATAGGCCTTCACACTGGAGGTAACATGAAACTTTGCCCTCCCTTATTTGTCTTTCTGACCCGTCAAAAGCTATTGTCCTATTCATCTGTAGCCTCAGTACTTATGGTAATTAGTTGTAATATTAAGATAATACTAATTAGAAATGCCAGACAATTTTATGCATCAACTGATTTATCTGGTTATAAATTATTTTCCTGTTTTCCTTAAATTAAAAACATGTATTGAGACTCCTTCATTCACTTTCATTCAATTTCAACCTTTTTTGATTCAAAGTTACTTTGTTTAATACAAGCTGATTTTTTTTAATGTCTCTCTCCACCTATATATGTAGGTCTTTATCTCTCTCTTCTCTCTTCTCTCTTCTCTCTTCTCTCTTTCCCTCTCCCTCAATTTTCTTTTATCTTTCCTTAACCCTTCAAGCTCAATACCTGTGAATGTTTTTTCAATTAATCTGCAGCAGCTTAATGCTACAATGCCCAGCTGGCAATGAAAATGGTCACAGTGAGCCAAACTATATTTGGATAGTATGCAGTTTTAAATCCAGAGGGAAACTACATTTAGAATGTTTGAGTGCACCAGTTTGACGCAGTTCAAATAGTTGCAATTTGAAGGGTGTCCATTTTCTTTGCAAGATCGAGGATCATGGAAAAGCATCCTGGCCATTTTTTTTACTCCTGGGTCCCAGCCACTCTCTTCTTCCCCTGCATCCCACCCCCTTTTCTAGCTTTCCCCCGATCCTACCCCCTTCTGCTTCCCCAGCATCCCACCCCCTTTTGCTTCCCCAGCATCCCACCCCCTTTCTGCTTCCCCAGCATCCCACCCCCTTTCTGCTTCCCCAGCATCTTACCCCCATTTCTGCTTCCCCAGCATCCCACCCCCTATCTGCTTTCCCAGAAACCCACCCCTTTCTGCTTCCCCAGCATCCCACCCCCTTTCTGCTCCCCAGCATCCCACCCCCTTTCTGCTTCCCAGCATCCCACCCCTTTCTGCTTCCCCAGATTCCCTGCCCCTGTCTGCCTCCGAGCATCAACCCCCCCCGCCCCCAGCCCAAACCCAACTGCCACTTTCACAACTATCCACCCTCTGATTATCGAGCATCCTACCACCTCTCCGCTTCCCCCATCGTCCTGCCCCCTTTCCAAGATCTTCACTCCAATTTGACAGATCTCTCAATCCAAGCTGCCGCTGGTAAACCTGAAAGCATTTGCCTAACAGAACCAGCATGTCCCCGATTCCACGGCGTCTTTCCCTGGGTTTCGTCTTTTCCAGTTTGACAGGCCTGAACCCCGTTCCGGTGGCGGAGTTGCAGTCTATGTCAATAACTCCATTCCCCACTGTCTGTGTACTACCATTCCCATGACTGACCCTCAGGAGAACCTTTGGCTGTGCTTTCCTCTTTGCATACACCTCCTGTTTATCTGTGTTATGCCATCCTCCTGACAGGAATGACTCTATTTACATCTATTTCTCAGCCAACATGGACCAACTTTTAACCACTCGTCCAAACTCTCACTTTTTCATATGCAGTGATTGCAAGTCTCGCCATGCCAATTGGAAGGATGTTGATGCCTCTCTAACCAGCCATGGGATTGCAGCAAAGGATTTCTGTGATATCAGGTCAGTTTGTGTGGGAGCATGCGCCGGAGCAGCACATCACTGTGTCCACTTTCTGCCGGTACTCCAAGGGGCTCCGTCTAACCATCCCCCAGGTAGTGACCTAGCCCATCTCCATCTACTTGAGATGCCAATCAACCTGCTGCAACTATGAGGCACGTGGTCAGCCCGTTGGCCTCCTCCACTCACGAGGCTCCCTCGCTGAGAGAATCTGGTGAACAAGATCAGCATCAGGAAAATGAGTCACATGTCCATACAGCCCCAGCTGATGCTCATGAACTATACAGGTAACAAATCTCATTTGAGTCTCTCTCAGCAACCACTCGTTGGACACAAAGTCCGACCAGAGATAGCCAAGGATTCTCTGGAGAGATCTGGTACCGAAAGAGTTAAGTCTCCATGTCAGATCCCTGGTCAGAGTCCAAATCTCACATCCAGAGAGAAAGATTGGAAGCACCAAGGACCTGAAGACTTGGACTTTCGTCCTCCCGCACAGGTACTGACAAAGCCACACCCCATGATCCAGTAAATCCATGACTCCCCAGGCCCAACCCAGATGTCTACTGACCTCTGGCATACAGCCAGCAGAGACATGAATATCACTGCCATGGAAAGTGAATCTCTCCGTGACCTCAACATCCTCACCTCAAACAGGTACGGACAATATAGCAGCATCCAAGATGTCAATGAAAGTTGGATGTTAGTTTTGACCCAGGAAACCCGTAATCCTAGTGGCTCCGACTCCTCATTCAGTACCTCATGGGCTCCCAAAAGGATATCCAGATTCTCTGCAAAGATGAATGTATCGTCTGCGAAATCAAGGTCAGAGATCTTGACACTCCCAAATGATGCTCCGCAGCTTCCGATATCCTCCCCATAATCCAGGCCATACAAGAGGTGAAAAGTTTGGGGGCCAGTACACACCCCTGATGAACTCCAGTAACACCTAGAAATAAGTCAATGATGGAACCATCGCATCGCACAGAACTCTCAGTACCAGAGTATCGTTCAGCCATCAAATTGATCAGTTTTAGTGGCACCCCACGGAGACCGAGAATCCTCTAGGGGGCATCCCAATTCACTGAATCAAAGACTTTGCAGACATCAACAAAGGCTGCAAGCAGCCCCTGCCGAAACTCGTCTGCATTCAGTGAGGACACGAAGAGCAAGGATACGGCCAATCATTGACCTCTTTGGTGTAAAGCCTGACTGCTCTGGATGCTGGTGGTCAAGCAGATGGTGGCGAACCCTATCAAGAATTATCAGAGTGAAGACCTTGCCTGGCACTGAGAGCAGCGTCACCCCTCAGTAGTTGTTGCAAGTCTTGGCGATCACCCTTCCCTTTCCAGAGGGGGACAAAAAGTCCCCTCTTCCAGCCAGTTGGGATGATGCCTGTGTTCCAGACGGAGCACAGAACTGCATGCGACGACATGAGTACAGCCTTTCCACCAGCCTGGAGAAGTTCAGCATGGATGCCACAGATCCCTTGAGCTTTACCCCATTTCAACTGGTTCACCGCAGCTCGTGTTTCCACAAACAAAGGTGATTCACAGTTGATTGGAGGGTCAGCAATAGGAATAGTAACACCCCTGACGTCCAACTCAACAGTTGGTGGATCAGCCGTGTGCAGCCGCTCAAAGTAACCGGTCCAGTGGGCCTTCACTTTGGACTCCTCTATCAAGAGCCCAGCACCCTCCGCTCTAACTTCAGTGCACTTATGGACAGGTTTGGAAGAATGCAATGCGCAAATTCCCCTGTAAGTTGGATGAGAATCACTTGATCACAGGTGATGCTCTTCCCCTTCACAATTTCCTCGCACATCGGCCTCCTTGTCCACCCTCAGTGCATGTGCAGTTTTTCACCTCAACTCCCAGAACAGCTCTGCCCTGCCCTTAAGCCTGGTCCTGAGACTGCTCAATGATATCCAGTTTCGCTTGAGAGATAAAGTTCTTCTTTGCTCTACGGTAAGATCCAAGACATCCACCAGCAATGGCAAGGATGGTAGTCTTAAAATCACTTCAAACTCTTCAGGATTCCACAAAGCACCCAGACCCCCCCAAATCCCCACTCAGCCTGTTCGCAAACTCCTCTCCTCAGCTACCCTCTCATCCTTGAGCTTGCCAACATCCAGCCTAGGCTGGGATGGTACCATTGCCACATATTTAACCTGCAACTTCAGAGTTGATACAACATGCCTGTGGTCGGTATTGAGGAACTGAACACGCAAGTAGACCCTGCAGTTCTTGATAATCCTCCAGCGACCATCAATGACCATCAATGATCTCCTTTGCCACACCACCAGCGTTGGACTACCAAGTCCAGCGATGAGGCTGTGGGTGCTGAAACCATGAATCAGCCACCCTAAGTCCACGACTTCTTACAAAGTCAGGAACTTAGTGCTATTCCTGTTCACAGTTCCAGACCCACTGGGACCAAAGTGAAGGTGAGCAGTGATTCTCTAGCTCTTATGCGAGCCTTGACATTGTATATATGTCTCATAACCATACCTAGCAGGGGCATTCGATGCATTGAAATCCCCCAAGACGAGACGAGTATCTCGCCTGGGGAAATGATCAACCACAGACTTGAGTGTGGTATAGAATGCGTCCTTCATGTTGAGATCAGTCGCCTCATTTGGAGCAAATTCAGAGACCAGGGAAATGAAACCCAGGAGTGACGAATCCTTTGTCTCATAATACGCTCGTTGACTGGTGTTACCTCAATTATCATGGGAGTCAGCTTCTTGGACACAGCTACAGCATTTTCTTGCACATGGTAACTATCAAAGCGACCAGACCAATCGTACAGTAGGTGTAGCCACCCACCTTTGTCTCACCACTATCCGTTCTCCGAACCTCAGAGAGTGCTGCAATTCCGATGATCAAACGCTGGAGCTCAGGTGATAACAGAGGCAGGTAATCATCCTCTCTTCGGGATCGGACATTCCAGGTACCCACCTGAAGAGACCGCCTCAGGTTAACCCAAGGAAACTGCCGTCTGGTGGATGATACCTCAGCACCACCCCACCACACACCACCTCAGTCTGTCCCAGTAAGTTTACCCTGTGATTTTCCTCCTACCATCAAAGAAGGGAGTCGCAGAGGCTTTGCCCCAATCCCATCATTCGGTGAACTGCCCTGCGAAGGGCAGCAGCACAGGAAGTACTCCCACGGAGTGGGTTTTCAGTTTTCTTTGCTTTTTTCGGATTTTGCAGAGTGAAGTGTTTTATGTTGGCCAGAGTGCAAATCCTGCCACCAATCTCCTAAAAAAGATAGTATCCCAACAGGAGGACGTCCACAGATACACTTGGGCACCAGATATGGTTGGCCTTTGGCTCACATGGAGCTACTCCGCCCTTTGACAGGTTTTGTTTTTAATTCTGTTGGGTGTCCATATCATACACCCTCCTCACCAGGAACCTTGTGGGGGAGATGGTTTAGTCACCGAAAACCCGACCATGAAGCAGGTTAGTACAGAGTCATATGGTACCTGTAACAAGTTACAGATCTAATCTGGCCTGACCTGATTCAACTTCAGGAGTCTCACCCAATTGGTGAACTTTCTGACCCTGATTTATTCCAATGGCACATCCTCCCTTATGATGTGTGAATGACAAATATAGGATTTTGAAAATGATGTGTTAATGTGTATATATATATAGTATATGGCCTTCTGCGCAAGCGCTGTGTGAGTTTACAGTGACTCACTTGTGCAAGGCCATGCAAGTTCTTTCCTTGGCCAGTATGAACTTATGACAACCTGCAAGGCCTTCATTCGCAGCTTGATGGAGTTCTGCTCTCCTCTTTGGGCTAGCGCCCCTGCCCCAAACCTTCTTGATTCCACGGAAAGCAAGGCCCTCAAAATCATTGGGATCTCCCGCAACAAAACTGGGTGTCTAGACCTGTTCCTCTAACATCACAGACAGGTTTGTGGCCTTTCTGTAATCTACTGTCACCTGCCCTCTCTTAGCTCTGTCCCTCCCAGGTTTCTGCAGGGTGCACAGATCTGCCAGTAATGCTCTTCTTGTTGAACTCCGAAAATTCAGGCTCACTGCTCACCTCCACTCATTTTCTCTCACCTTTGGAACCTATGTTCCGAGTCTGTTCAGTCCCATTCTTCCCTCCAGGGCTTCAAGACAACTGTTCACCACTACCTAAAGTCATCCCACGTCCCAACTCATGATCTCCTCTACCTCAAATGACCCCATTCCCAAGCACTGCCTTTTTCCAGGTTATTGTGAATTTCCTCCTCTCCCCTACACATTTTTTATTGTTAGTTGTCAGTTGGTTTGTTTCTTTTCTGTTTCATCCCCGCTTTCCCCTTCCTCTTATTACTTTGATTCATTCATCTTGTAGGTAGCTTGTTCACCCCACGTGTCCTTTTACCCCCCCCCCTCTTTCCTTTATCTTACTTTCACTCCTACTTTGCCATTGGTGTTTTCTCCTTTCCATTGTGTTCCCTTCCATTCCACTATAGCTTGTCCATGAGCCTCGATCATGTACACAAACAAGAACGACTGCAATGTGGTCACAACCTGCATCAGGATATATATAATATATATATATATATATATATATAATATATAATATATATACATATATATATATATAATATATATATATAATATATATATTATATATATATCATCGCCTCCTCTGTCCACTGAACTCCCTCATCCTTGCTCATGTCCCACATGTCTATGTGGTGAAAGCTGGGTCTGATAAAGAAAAATCTTTACCCACGGCTCAGATTACATTTTCTAATGTATCATTAACCTTGTGCATGTTTGTTCTGTGTTCCCCTGTGAATGAATAAGATTAGATCGATAAAATTCTTCGAGATTCCAAACAGGGGAATGACCTTCGTATGCGGTCATAATGACCTTCATAATGACCTTCCAAACAGAAACGATGCAAAAGGGGGAAAACAAAGATGCGAAAGAGGATAACAACCAACAGCAGAAGCAGCTCCCATCTCACCAAGACCACACAGCCGCCATGACACCACACCCAGCTCACAGACTGCCAGTAGAGAGAGAGAGAGAGAGAGAGAGAGAGAGAGAGAAGAGAAGAGAGAGAGAGAAGAGAGAGAGAGAGAGAGAGAGAGACAGAGAGACAGAGAGACAGAGAGACAGAGAGACAGAGAGACAGAGAGACAGAGGACAGAGAGACAGAGAGACAGAGAGACAGAGAGACAGAGAGACAGAGAGACAGAGCAGACAGAGAGACAGAGCTTGCAACAAGAGCTTGAACAGTTCTAGATTATTTATTTATATTTTTGTGAAAATAAAATTCTGCATGTAATCTGGCCACAGCAAGGACCATAAAAACTGTTAAAACATTGTAATCAGCATCTGAGTTTGCAAGAAGTTTAGTTTTCCTTGTTTTATAAATTGCTAGTTTCCCTTCGGCTCTGACAAAATTGGCAAGAGCAGATTCAACATGATTTTTGTAATTTAGTGGCAATCCAAAAATAAAAGTACATAAAGAAGACAAAATTTTCATGTGACAGCACAATTGTTATTAAAAAGGTAAAAAGTGGGGTCAGTCTTGCACAGTCAACATAGGCATGATATGAATCTTCATCGGCCATACAAAAGGGGCGCGAAACAGAATTTAAAACATTAAAATGATGTAATAAAACATTCGTAGGTAAAATCATGTGTACAATTCTCCAAGAGATATCACCAGTCCGTTTTACAATCGGTGGGACATAAATGGCAGCCCATTGTGGGCACAGGGGCGATCCCGGAGGCAACATCCCCTTCTATCCAGGGGCGTATCTTTGGAAAATAGCATCTATGGCAACCACTGAAATTGCGCCCCTGTCCAAACATCTGACACCCATCTTTAAGATAACTTTTCCATAATATCAGCTCAAAAATACAACCCAAGCTCGTGAATCTTTTAATTAACAAATTATGGCACTACATGAAAATTACCACCGCACCTTCCTTGCTTTCACTGATGCAAATTGGTCTATCATGTGCTCAAAGTCAGTTTTTTTCAGTTTCTTCTCTTTCTACACTCAGCAAAGCAAGATCACAGAGTCTGCCTTGACCCATGGAGGCTCTCGAATATGAAAGTATTAGTTTTAACTTGCTGAATGATCTCTCATAGCTGGCGATGGAAACTGCGATGGTTAGCATTATCTGAATAGCAATGCGAAGATCGGGGAAGATGCTCTCATTTCCATAATGAACAATAAATTTGAGAAGCTCTTCAGGTCTTGATATTTTCATGTTGTACAGACTCGAAAAACCAGAGGGAGTGATGTCAGTAAAACTTGCACGATTAAAAAGGAGAGACTAATGTAAAATTTATCAAGCCATGCAAGTGACATGTTATTTAACAAGCAACGACACCAAGTAAATTGTTGGACGTTCCCATGCTGTAGTCACCAAATATCACCAAGATCATATTGTAACAAAAGCGTGGACAAAGGCCGAGCACTAGCTGGATGAGGTTCAAGGCTGTTCCGATCTCTGCCTGGGTCTAATGTACAATTAAAATCACCACCTAAACACAATAGGGTATCGGGGGTGAGATGATTAAGGAAAGTAAAAAAGAGAGAGCTCTTGGGTTGTATCTCATCTTTCTTCTCCAAACAGGCGAGTGGAGTTTAAACAAAAGCTCTATTTTGGTCTCTCAGACCACATGACCTTCTCCTTCCTCCTCTGGATCATCCAGATGGTCATTGGCAACTTCAGATGGGTGGACATGCGCTGGCTTGGCAGAGGGATCTGGTGCGCTGCAGGATTTTTATTCATGACGGCGTAGTGTGTTACTTATGGTTTTTTTGATACTGTGTGGTCCCAGCTCTCTCAGGTCATTGACCAGGTCGTGCCATGTAGTTGGGCTGACGCCTCACCTTCTCATGATCATTGAGGCTCCACGAGGTGAGATTTGCATGGAGCCAACCGACGGGAGATTGACTGTTATCTTGAACTTCTTTCCTTATTCTATATATTGCGCCAACAGTTGTTTGCCTTCTCACCAAGCTGGCTTGCCTTTGTCTGAGCCATCCCAGCCTTGTGCAAGTCTACAATTTTGTCCCTGATGTCTTAGACAGCTCTCTGGTCTTGCCCATTGGTGGAGAGGTTGGAGTCTGATTGATTGAGTGTGGACGGCTGTCTCTTATGCAGATAACGAGTTCAAAACGGTGAGTTAATGAAGGTAATGAGTAGAGAATGGGAGGGTTTTTAAGACAAAACTAACAGGTCCTGTGAGAGCGGAATTCTTACTGGTTGGTAGGTGATCAAATACTTATTTCATGCATAAAATGCAAATTATTATTTAAAAATCATACAATGTGATTTTCGGATTTTTGTTTTAGGATCGCGTCTTTCAAGTTGAAGTGTCACCTATGATAAAATTACAGACCTCTACGTGCTTTGTAGGTGGGAAAACCTGCAAAATCGGAGTGTATCAAATACTTGTTCTCCCCATGTATATATATATATATATATATATAATATATATATATAATATATATCTGGATATATTATGGATATATAATGATATATATAATATATATATATATTATGTATAAATATATATGTATATATATGTAATATATTATATATTATATATATATATTATATATATATATATATAACCGGGTGTGGGCGTGCGCCTGTAATCCGGCTACTCGGAGGCTTGGGTTTGGAAGATCGTTGATTGGAGGGCAACTTGCGCTGAGCCGCGCTATGAGAGGTGTGGGCAGCCCATCATGGCGAAACCCAATCCTTATCCCTGTGTCGTAAGAGGCGCAGGGGTTGCGTCAGGAAGGGTCCGGCGTAAAACCTGTGCAAATCACTATGCGGATCATAACGGATGATGGTGGCGACTAAGGGAGCAGCCGAAAGAAGAACAACGTATTATATTATATATATATATATATATATTATATATATAATATTATTACATATACATATATATATATGGTTATATGTGTATATATATATATACTATTACATATTTCCTCTGCGGGACTCAATACGGCGACCCCGGCCTGAGGCTGTCTCCGAGCCTACCTGTCCTTATGAACGCGGGGGTTCGCTCAGCATTCTCCGATGCCCACGTGGCATTGGGTGCTCCGGTTCGTTCCGGGTGGCCCGTGCCACGACCTATCCAGTCCCTTGGACTTGGCTACTCTGGCCGACTATTCCGGTGCCCTCTACTTCGATCTCATTTTCAACAGCCAGCTTCCAGCCGTCAATGGACTCCTGCTCATTCAAAAGGTACGTGCCTTTCTCCACATCAAAAAAAACGCTCCTTTTGGTAAATTTGACTAACCACTAACTATTACACTGACGCGGGGTCACTTGGGTGGGATTCACTCTCCCCCCACTCATTCATTCGCATCATGCATTCACATTCGTCTATTAAACCTTGGGCCCGCTGTCCATATTCCTCATCATACATCTTTCTTTCACTTTTATTTTCACACAACACTCTCCTATATTTCCCCTATCTTCCTGCTCCTCGTCGTCCTTTAACTAGTGCACACTCCATTTAATTCTATCACTAAGCTAGTCCCTACAATCTCATGTTGTCCTGTCTCTCCCAATCCATTTCATTTCTATCCTAAACATTCCACTAACTACTCACAGGGCCCATGGAGGAGGCTCTGCCCTCATGAGGCGGTCTATCTAAGCTAAACCCATTCCCGCTAACTAGTGCTCCTATGCCAAACAGTGCTCCTATGTCTGCCACATCCCTGCTGGGGCCGTGTATCGGGCAAGGCTCTAGATGACTTGCGTCTCTGCAGGAGCGGTGGTCCTGGCTCCGGTACTCTGGTCCGATCCTCCATGAGGGCATAAGGTCGCCCTTATAGGGTCTCAGGTGGTCGTGGACGTACGGGGAAGGGCGTGGTCACTTTTTGATCTTTATGACACGTCACTAATTTGCGCCAGGACCCCCGGGCCTGCAGGCGCGAGGTGATTTTGGGCATCTGCCCTTCCTCCCTCGGGGATTGAAGAACCAAATCTCGTCCCGGGGAGTACTCACCGCCAGGCTGGGTGGTCGTACCTGCGCTTATTTTCACACCCTCCTGTTGGAGTTGGCGGCGAGTGAATGCATGGACTTTTTCCATGCCTTCTTCCAACTGAAATGCGTAGCCTTTCCTGTGGTCCGTCGGGACGCTCAGGCGTCAGGGCCAGCAGTATGTTATATAATATATATGTATTATAATATTATATTATATATATATATTATATATATATATAATACTGTACCATATATTCAGTGTCCATCCTGAGCAGGGCAAATAAGGCTGAAATCTGGATAGATGGCTCTGTTTGATGTTTAAACAATGAAGACCTTTACTTCTGTCTTTTGCACATGAGTGGCGGCTGAAGTTCCGTATTGAAGGCGACGCTTTGGTTACGCATTTACGGGACTCACTTCCGTTGGAGATCTGGTGGGCATTTTCGTCAGCTCCATACATTTACCAACATCTCCACTCTATGGCCTTCTTTTGTTGTTTGGTTTGCAATGATGGGAAAATACTAATTTGAGCACAGCGGGTTACTGTTGACTTTATCATGCCAATCTGTACACTACGTAAGATTTTGCGTTTGATGCGGACTTAAACCATGATTGATCAAACTTAGAGAATCATGCAATATTTGAATAACCACAGTTTAGCGGTACTTTTCACAGACGATATCCATTTAGGCTCAAACATTTACTTTCATGAAGACACTTTGCTAATCAAACATAGACAGGAAAATTTGGTCTACTTGCCACTTACAATTTGCAACCAAATTACCATTCTCTTGTCAATAAAGTCTTGCATCGAATAATTCCTGTTTCCCAAGTACCATGCAGTTTGCATCCCTTTTATTGTGATGTAATATTTGTTTAGAAATTTATGATGGAAATTTAAATATGGTGGTATTGTAACGCCCAAACCTCACACACACATAATAGTGTACTCACCATTCGTTAGAAAATCTCACACTGAAATAAAGAGGGATTCAGTCAGGGTGAAATGCCAGTCAAATGATAAAGCTCACAATAATAGCTTACTACATTTAGCAACCGCTGGAGTTCTCGAGAGATTCAGCGAGCACAGTTGGTCGTCAGCATAAACTAACACATTGCAGTCGAGAAAAATTTCCATATCATGTCGATCAGGAATTATGATTTATACACAAGAAAATCTAAATCATTTTAATGCATGATAAAGTATTCAAGTCATTTAAAATAAATGGCAAAGAGAAGATGGGATAGTTTTACCCTGGCGTACACCAATATACAAATAAGTTGGACAGATAATTACCTTTTTAACACATGTCTTTGCATTCAAGTATATGTTTAGACAACAATGAAACCTTACCTGTTGAAATAATTTTCTGCCAAAGAGATCTATTGACCATGAAATGTTTTTTTGTAATCACAAAGGCAAAGTGAACCTATTTTATGGGGATAAAATACAAATCAGCTATGGAATGTTGAGCAATATGTGGTCGAGGGTACGAAACCTTCTCAATGCTGTCACAAGTGAATGAAAAGTGCAGTACCGACGGGTTCACCCTTGTTAGGGCATCATCAGGGCAACATTTCCATCCACTTATAACTCTGAAACCTTTTGGTTTAAACCGTTACATTGCGACTCCAAACTGAGAATGATGAGAGCACCGGAACTGAGTCCCATGCAGTTGCTGTCCAGTAGCTGGAGTGATAAGTGTGCCTGCCATGAGGCATGATTCCGACTTCACAAGACAATCAGTCATTTTTAGATGCAGTCGAGAACAATGATAAATAGATCATTCTCCACTGAAGACGAACGCGAGTCACAACCTGACGCAAGCTATGTCTGCGGCTCCCAAAAATGATTTCTATCTATTATTTATCGATCTATCTATCTATCTCTCCCTCTCAGCACTAATTAGAAAGATGTTAAATGTTTTAGTGTCAGATCTGTCGCAAGTGAATGAAAAGTGAAGTTACCAACTGGTTTACCTTTGTTAGGGCATTATCAAGGCAATAGCATGTTTCCATCATTTATGATGCTAAAACTTTTTGGTTTAAACCAGTTACAGTGCAACTCCAAACTGTGAGTGTTGAGAGGCGCCATGATATGTGTAATGTATATATATATATATATATATATATATACACACACACACACACACACACACACCACACACACCCTTTGACCCCAGCGGCCATTTTACCAGCTGCTATTTAAACATCCATATACCCGAGCAGCCAGATTTTTTTCCAGGGAGTCCAGGGTGAAGGAGTTGAAAGTCCAAGTAGCTCACGGTTCAAAGGGTTAATCCCCATGCTCTTCCGGCAAAGAAGCTGCATTTTAAGCAACCAAGAAAGCACCAAGGTTTCAAAGTGTTTCACTTTTGCCGTTTCAAAGTCTCCCGAATTCTCTCAGCTGCAGACATTCACAAGTACAGTCACTATTATTTCGTATTCAGCCTGTGAATGCAGGTGCATCATTGTTGGAGTGTGCTGTGCCACTGAGGCAGTGCCTGTTTCGGTGAGTAGAAGTTTGAACAATGTTCGCTGATTTATTTTTATACATCCGGCCATCGAAGAGTCGTGCGGTTTAAAGTTTGCGATATGTTTTGTTTGAAGCGCTAACCCGGAAACACAGGATAGTTTCATTCCTCCATCAGAGATGGACATGGAGAAAGTTAATTGTTGGTGTCGGTGAGATCATCGGATTGAAAATGTTAAGGCGGTTTCCTGTATGAACAAAAAAATTGTTTTTTTCGTTGCTGAAGTGCCGATGGTTGCTCAAGTCGTCGAGCGCGGACTTTTCTTTGACTCGATATTTATGTTCCATTTAACCCTTTGGATACTCCCACAAAAAATTGTGATTTAAGTTTACCACTTTTCGTTGAATGTGATCAAATTGTAACTCAACTAAAAAGATACGGTACGGTTGTATCCCTATTAAGGATGATTCCATTTCATAGTCAGAATGATAAATTTAAACACATCATGTCATTTCGGTGGATTGTTTACATGATCTTACCACCAGGTGTTTCAGGGTTCCAGGCAATCGTTCCCTTTAAAATCGAGGACATACTTATGTGGATATGCCAACAGACATCCTTGTGTGTTATGGTTGTGGTGAATTCGGCCATGTAAAAGATCATGCCCTAAAGACATGCCAATAAAACTGCTAATGAAGGCCTCTCTCATCTCCTCACTCAACTCCGTCCCAGATAATGCTTCCATTACAGAAGCAGAAGCTTCCCATGAAGCACCGCTGCTCCTGCTCCTACAAATAAAGCACCAAAAGATCTCTTCCCCTTCTCAAATCATCGCTGAGGTGGATCGAAAATCCTCGCTGATTCAGCGGCTCCTCACTCCTTTGCAAGGTGGTTGCGGGGACTTGCCCACAGCACAGGCCCGTGTGCTTCGGTTTCACCAGTTGCTTCCTCTTCTGAATCATCTGGTACCTCTGAAATGGAATGTAATGACACTAATGTTACCCTCCCCACCCCCTCCTCTTTCTTCCTTCCTTCCTCCTCTTTCTGCTTTGCTCTTCCTCCTCCCTCCCTTGCCTCCTGCCTTTCCTTCCCTGCTCTCCTCCCTTCTCTCATTCACCCCCTCCCCCTGGTTTGCAACCTCCAACTTTTACTATCAGTCCCCCCCCAGACTGGACTTACCCCCTCCATACTCTCTGAGTCATCTCCACTTGTGGTGCTCCTGTTAAGATAGCAACATTGCCATCACTATAGTTAATGACACATCCATGGATGTAACCGCTGAGAGTGTCTCTTTACATCTTTGGTCCCTCTTTTGCAACCTGGAGATGAGCAAATGGCTGAAGGCCTGAGGAAAATGAGGACTATCATTCAGATGGTTGCTCCTCTCTGCGTGAGTTGTTTTGGCGAGGATCCCCCCAGATAGTAGTCTTGATGACACTGCAATTTCTATTTCAGATATCTCATATTTTTTTTCACAAAAAAGTACTCGTAAGAAGCGAATAGATCGAAATTATTTTTTCCCAACTTGCATGCTTTTGGCCAAAAACACAAATGATTAAGACCGGAAGCTGCTGCTATTTCCAGTGCTTCTTGTAAGAGACTGAAAAATATATTGTTAAAGCAAGGAGCACAAGGAAGCATAAAAACTTCTTGATCCTGCCTTTTCACTATGATTATAACAAGTTTAACTAGAGGGGGAGCACTCGGAGAGTGCAAAACCTCCGCGCCAATACTGCTGGGTCACTCAAGTGACCATTATATTTATTCATTAAATATGATGTCAACAGTGCTGACAGAGTTATAGTTCTTTTCTCAACATTTTTTTTTGGGGGGGGGGGGGGTTGAAATCAACTAACATGTAGAAATACAAAAAAAAGAAATCGAAATTTGTTGAAAAAAAGTTGCAAAAATTTTTTTTTCTCTAACAATTTTTTTTTTGGGGGGGGGGGGGTTGGAAATCACTTAAAACATGTAGAAATACAAAAAAAATTTTTTCTCTAACAATTTTTGGGGGGGTTGGAAATCACTTAAAATGTAGAAATGCAAAAAAAAAAAAATTTTTTTTCTAACAATTTTTTTTTTGGGGGGGGGGGACAATGTCCAAAATCTAATGGCATGATCCTTGGACCATACCTAACCCCCACCAATTTCGTCGAAATCCGTCGAGGAGTTTTTCCGTAATACTGTTCACAACAAACAAACAAACAACACAACGAAGGGGTGAAAACAGTAACCTCCGATCTTCGATGGCGGAGGTTAAATATAACGGAGGACTAATCCTTTAGTAAAGTCCAAACGATGCAGCTAAATAATAATGTAAAGGTGGATATTCTTCTTTTACAAAGAAATCGGGTGACTGCGAGTTGCATGGCAGACTGGAGGCTGAAGTTGAAAGGCACTTGGTTGTTTAGTAACACGGTCCGTGAGTGCCTGTATTGCTTTTTATATTTCTGCACGTTTCCATCTCCTCTCTTATTTTTAAAGAAATTGTTCCTGGATATTTAGCTGTAATTGTAAATAAATTTTAATTGTCAATGTTTATGCAAATGACAGCACAGTCAGGAAGCTTTTTACTGAATCTTTCTTTTCTTAATCATCTATCCGATCTAT
>CM068960.1:15809884-15822983 GCA_035128595.1 Eptatretus atami
AAAGGAACCATGATGTGGCTGTCTGAGGAGAGCAAAAAGAAATATCCAAACTCGACGACTTTCGCAAGGGAAGTATTGATAAATTTTCCATCATCTTATTTCGTTGAATGTGGATTTAGTGTTGTTACAGATTTGCTGAAAGCTCAGAGAAATCGACTGGAAATCACGAAACGTGGTGATTTAAGGCTGAAACTGACAAAATTGGTTCCTCGAATCAAACAAATCTGCAGCCAGCGTTAAGGGCAGAGCTCCCATTGAAGTGAGTAGCAATTGAATAAAATTTGCAACAAAGTTTTAATAAAGCCTTTTTGAATAACATATGTAGTATATACTGTAGTGTCTCCAATCATGGTGGGGCGTGCGATTTTTTTTTTGAAAATCAAAATGGGGGGTGGGACGAAAAAGGTTGAGAAACACTGCCTTAAACTCTCCCAAGGAAAAAAAAAACGGGCAGGAAGTCTGAAACGTGCTGCATCGATTGCTCCAGAAAAATAAATCTTTCACAAGCGGCGTGAAGGAATGAAGGCGTCTGCGTACTATGTCATTGGAAGGCCTGTGACACCTATCCTTTCGATATTTGATGATCATTTTAACAATCACTTTGTTTGTGTTTCACACTGAACAAAAACCACAAAGCTGCAGATTGTGAAAATGACAAGTTCGACAATGTGTTCGGGCTATACACTGCATGAAAATATAAATGGCGGATGTTGGAGTCAGCCTTCCTGACGTCGTAATGACATCCCAGATGTAATGACGTAATAGAACAGACAGATAGACAGACAGACCGACGGAGAGACAGAAAACTGCCGCAACTTTAATATATAGATTAGATATATTTATACTGTCGGACCCCGCTCTTCACGGATTCGCTATTCACCCCCAAGTGTTTGCGATTGATAAAATGTGACCTGCTTCAATATTCATGGCACTGTGCTCTGTGGGTTTTTTTTGTATTTTCTGCGCATTCACGGTTTATCGCAGGTGCATTCACGGTTTTGCGTTTTTCCTGGGCATATTCGCAGTTTTTTTTCGCGTTCTTGTGGCATGCGTATTCACGGTTATATCTATAATAATAATTGTGTGTGTGTGTGTGTGTCTCCTTCAAAACCATGAAACCTAGCAGACTGAAACTTTGCACGCATACCAAGGGAACTCCTAAGTAAATGCAGGAGTGAAAATTGGGTGTTTGGGTTAATTAAAACACCCCTTTGGAAGATAAATGGAGTCAAGAAACTGCTTGTAAGTTCGATTCTGGAGCTTATATTTTGTAATTCTTCTTAGTTTAAGAGATAGTAGTGCTGATGTGCCTTATTTAATTATATCCTTCATCAGGTGCATCCTTGGCCACCTCAATCTTTGGGTTCTTTAGACATCTCCTGGGTAACCGCACTGGTATCTGGAGCCTCCATGTTTTTTGGCCTACTCAACCATGCCTCAACTTGAAACAGGCCGCAACGATTTCTTAATGATAAAGTTTTTTTCAGCACTTTCCTCACTCATATTATCAAATGCCTGTTCATCATTGCTATGAATCACTGTATACATCGCTTTTTTCAGTGCTACGAGCTTGGATAGATTTCATGTATTATATGATGCAATTTTCCACAATCTACTCTCACATAGATGTTATTAAATGAATATACTAAAGTATATAATTGAAACGTTATTTCGTTTTTGAGGATCGGATATTGTCCGGACTAAACAAGTGTTGAAATCTTGAGTGAAATCTGATAATAATTTAAAGAAATAACGAGCCTTTTAACTAAGCCGATATACCTATTTACTTTAAGCAAGCAAGACTATGTTCCCTCCTTCTCCACATGTACACAAGAAAATGTGATTTTGGAAACGTGAAATTTCCAAAGCATTAAACTTATCTTTATCTACTGTTTGGAGAATTATATTGAGTGAACAAAAAATTCAGGAATGTGCCAAAATTAACTGGCTTCATTGAGCCGTATGATTTCATGTATTCACTGCTTGACGTCGTGCCCTGTCTCCCAAAGGGACTGCTTGTCCATAACATCGAGACAGATCTGTGTCGATATTTTTGGAGGTTTTGTGAGGTTCTCTACAGGAAATCAAAGCAAATCTGGTAAAAAAAAAAAAAGTGGTGTCGCAAACATTTGCACGGACCATGAACGATGCACCACGTGACGCATGCACAGATGATCAGGCATGTGGGCGGATTATCTGCAATGTTTATTTCATGGGCGATTAAACTTTGCGATGTCTCCAGGGTTGTTGTACGTTGATCAGCAACTCTTTTTGTGGATATAGTCATCATTTGAACGAATTTATTTCATTTACTTAACTGCTGTGTGTGCGGTGAAGACCGGCTTTAAAGTTTAAGGGATCCCACAAGGTATGCAGCCACAATCTGGCCAGCCGTTCCTTATTAACCATTTAATTGGAGTGCTTCCTTGAGTGCTTCAGCCACTTGCAGAGTGCCCTAGAGTTGATAGCGTGTACTGTGCTACATCATTCTGTTGGAATCGTTCACTCACTGCGGATGACTTTAACCACGCAACGTCATTCTGAGCGAATCGTCTTTATCCTGAGGAGTGCAAATCGAAAAGCTTTGATAATGTCTATTTTATTGAAATGCACACTTTTCTAGGAGTCGTAACTGCTTGTAAGTTCGATTCTGGAGCTTATATTTTGTAATTCTTCTTAGTTTAAGAGATAGTAGTGCTGATGCAGGTGCGGAAATGAAATATAATGAACGCTGACGTCTTCGGGCATTTTAGGCATTGCGATTACTTCAACGATTCAGAGCTATGATTAACAGCTTGTTCCAAGTCAGGGTAAGGTTGAGCAAGCCAAAAAATATGGCGGATTCAGACTCAAGCGAGGTTACCCAGGAAACGCCTTAAGAGGCCAGAGAGCGTGGTGGCCGAGGATCACCTGATAAAGGATATAATTATATAATGCCGTTAATTATCTTGAAAAGGGGTTTTTTAATTAACCCAAACACCCAATTTCACTCTTGCACTTCCTTGGAGTTTTCTTCGTTTGCATGCAAAGTTTCAAGCTGCTAGGTTTTATGATTTTGGAGTTTTATGGTTATATGTAAACATGTTATATATGCATGTACATATATTATATTTCGAATCATCATCAATGATCTCATGTCATCAATGATACTGAATCATCCCTAAGCATAATCAACGTCAGAGGGAGGTGGAGGGGGGGGGGGAGAGATAATAAGTGATGGTAAGAAGAGAGGGGATTTAGAGAAGCATTACAAAGGGAATTCAAACCTTCTACACAAGCATAAGGCATTTCCCTGTCCACTGACATGAGGGAAAAGGCAATCTATCGAAACAAAATACTACTGAGCTATAAATAAAAACACTGAAAACTGAAAAGTTAACTCAAAAAAAAAAGTTGAAAACTAAACAGGAAAATCCAGGGTTTCTTTATGTGTTGGATGTAACTCCCGGGGATCTTCCAAAACAGCAACAATATCGTGAAGCTTCCTCTCTCCATAAAGAAATTGGATCCCTTTGCTGACTGATGGATTACAACGTGTCAGCGATCATCTGTGCCATAGAAAGTTTGACTTTTGAATAGCACATGCAATCCTGCTTTCTCATGACCACCTGCTGATAACGCTGGCTAGACATCACCACGACAAGGTTTGTCATCTCGATAGAGGGACAATACAACACTGGCCGCCATACAACAAACCTGTAATTACATTGTAAATGGACAGTCCTTCATGAGTGGACTCCCTCGTAAAAGTTTAACTCGTCTGAAGCTTTGTGATCATGTAGAACAGTGGTCTTGAACTGGGGTGTGCGCCCCCAAAGGGGGTGGGGGTGGGGGGGTTTGTGTGATAACATTTCAAGGCATGAGGGATCTTTGGAAAATGCAGGCATGCAGGGCTTACGATGCAAAAAGTGCACAGATTATGCAAAAAGTTTCCAGGATGTGACTAAATAAATAAATTAAAATATATGAAGAGAGGCTTGATGTGTATGAATATATGTTGAGCAATTAACAAGTTTACCTATGTATCAAACACGACTTTGGTAGTTCTTTAACATTTAAAGCAGGGGTCGCCAACCTTCTTTTCAATGTGAGATACTTTTGATTAATGAAATATTTCAAGAGCTACTCAAACATAAATTTAAAATATATGAATTGATAAGGGTACAAATTTAGTTATTCCAGTTCAATTGCAAAAATACATATTTAAAGTGAAGGAAAATTGATCTTTACCTTTACTTTAGTGTGAAACTTGACACTGCATGCTGTCTAGCAGGACTGCGTAATCTGGTGTGTATCCTGACAAGGCAACTGTGATGGAGTCCTTCAGATTCTCGGCTGTCAGACGGGTTAGAGATTTAGATTTGATTCAGTTCATGTCTGAAAAGGTAAATTCGCAAAGATAGGTCGAGCCAAAGAGGGATAGCCACTTACTCATTGATAGTTTGCGGACTTACTGTACTTTTCAGTATCCATGCTGTTAGTATCCAGTATCCTGGTCAGGAAATTATTGTATTTGCCAATGTCCACGATTCCAATAGCAAACTCATTTTCTGATGGCGTTTGGAGCATAGAAGGAAAATGTTGCATTTTCCTTTTCTGGACTTGTATCAGAAGGTTAAGTTTCGATTTGAAAGCTTTCACTGCACTAATCATGTCAGAAATTGTCCTCTGTTTCCCTTGCAATTCACAGTTCAGGGCATTCAATTTTTCTGTCATATGTGTTAGAAATGCCAAATCAAGCAGCCACACAATGTTTTATAATTTTGGTGGTATCTTTGTTTCTTGACTCCATGAAAACTTTCATTTGTGAGAAAAGTGAAATATATCGATGACGTATCACATCAACTAAGGAAGGACTCTTCCCATAACACAGTTCACTGGCTCCCGCAACCACATCTCTCTCTCTCTCTCTCTCTCTCTCTCTCTCTTCTGTCTCTCTGTCTCTCTGTCTCTCTGTCTCTCTGTCTCTCTCTGCAGTTGTTGTCGTTGTTGTTTGGCCCGATCAGTTCTGCTCGAACTTTGGTAAGTGACCTTCAACTCTTGTCCCCCCCAACCATGATGTTATTGACAACAAAGATCATGCCTTTTCCACTACTTCCTGAGGACTTTGTCTCACATGACTTGTTTAGCCGATGGCACTGGAGACGTGCACAGACCAATTTTGGCGAGATGGAGGAGAAAATATCTGTTTGCTTGACAGGAAAGTACTGGCACGAAGCCACACATCTGTCGGTGATTCTCTTGTCAGCGATGAACGACTGGTGCCTCTGTTGTGTCGTCCAAGCTGCGACTAGTACTGATAGACTAGTATGGGCTGTCAAAGTTGCTGTGGCTGTCAATGGTGTGAAAAACACCCTGACCAGTCCAGTCGCTAAGCTGGTTAAAATCTTGTCCGAGGGCTGAATTGCATTTTTCATTAAGTTTTGGACAATTCTGCATTGCCATGCGTTCAATTCTCGTGCATTGTGCCAAAGTTCCGTAGCTATTTTAACCACGTGATGTTGCTCAGCATCTCTAGGTTCCCAAATGCATATACAATCTTTTACTCTTCTGCTCCATAAAAATGATTTAAATAGGCTAGGGTAGGGATGTTAATTATATTGCAGAAGTCGTGCCAAACATGTGACCAGAAGTGTGTCAAAATGGCCGACTTCATCAACTTTTGGGAACATCACATAAATTCCTTTTAAAATATTCTTCTCCAGAACCACCAGTCAGAATGCTACCAAATTTGGGTTGCAAAGTGAGGACAGGGTCGTGACGTTGAATTGCAGAGGTCATGTCGATGTCATGACCAGAAATGTGTCAAAATGGCGGATTTAGTAAATGTTTGGGAAAATCGTGTAAATTCCTTCAAAAACCTTCCTCTCCAGACCTACCAGTCAGAATGCTACCAAATTTGGGTTACAGCATTAGGCCAGGGCCCAGATCAGCTCTAGGTCCACTGGTCCTATTTTTTAAATAGTTGCCATAATAAAGAAATACATTTTTGTCATGACGTTTGGCTCTGATCCCAATATAATTTGAAATGCCTCATGCTCAGATGTCATTCCATACATGTACAGGACCGAATATGAAAGAAATGCAGGTAATTTTGGAGTAGAGACTCCAGACGGACACACGGACGATCAGACTCATGGACTGACTGACACAACACTTTTGCTCTCTCGGATGCTCAAGGCGTTCGGAATTTGTATCTTAGCTGACTGTCGAGTTTTTTTTAAGCCTCCCTCTATAGGATAGGCGAAGACATACCTGTTGTAGGGCTTGTTTCCACAATTAGTGCCCCCAATTTTAATGGTATCTCAAAGTTTCTTAGACCCCCCCTTATGAGAACTACACCACCATTTAAGTTTTTCTCATGCCTCCACTGATGAAGTTGCCAGAGGCTTTATGTTTTCGGGTTGTCCATCCATGCATCCGTGATCAATTTTCGTTAGCACAATAACTTAACAACAACTGAATGGATCAAAGTCAAACTTGGCACAATAATGTATAATGATGCAAAGATTAACCGATTAGATTTTGGTGTCAAGAGGTCAAAGGTCAGAGGTCATATCAGGTAAGGATGTGATATTTGAGAACAGCTGAAGGGATTTGAATTAAACTTGGTACAAGTATTATAATGATGTAATCATGTGGGTGGAGGCATATTGGTCGACGTTGCGATGTTGAAAAGTGCTGTTCTAGTTTCTTCGTTTTTCTGACAACGTCTGAGCTCTATCTCGGAGCTGGCTGGGACTTTCAGAATGATTTTTTTCTATCAATTGTAATACAATGTATGCGGGGTTGACAATTTTATTGACCTTGACCTAAATTTAAAGGTCATGACCAAATTATAGACATTTTAACATTTTTCACCATAACTCAAATAAGGTTTGTTATATTCAGAACAAAATTGCCCTCGCTAGATAGCCGAGAGCAAAACGCATTTATGCTTAATTCACATCTTACCCTCCAGGTTAAATGTCAAGTTTGTACACCTCTCGGAGTACTAAACCACTATTTCGGCTTTTTTTCCTTTTTTTTGCCAAATATCCAAGGACTTTCAGAATAAAATTTTGCCTCAGTAATGGGAATAAAGTAGGGTTGACATTTTTTGACCGTGTCCTAATTTTCAAGGTTGTGACCCAATTATAGACATTTTATCATTTTTCACCATAACTTGACCAAGGTTTGTCTGATTAGACCAAAATTGCCCTCACTCGATAGCCTAGATGAAGGCAAATTTATGCTTAATTTACACACTACCCTCTGGATGGTGGTCTGAAAAAAAATAGCATTTTTTGTCATCACTCAATTTTGCCAATGTGAAATCTCAGACTGCTTGGCCTTCCAAGATGTGCTTGCATCATGATAGTGTACCTGCACTCAAGTTGTGCACCTGATATTTGATTAGTGTCCTTGACGTACCTTTTTTTTCAGATTGTGATCCAACTAACAAAAAAAACGGATCTTCACCAAAATCTAATCAGTTCATCCTTGTCCACCAAGTTTTGTCCAAATTCATCCATAACTTTTTTAGATATCCTGCTCACAGACAGACAGAGAGACAAACAGGGGTGAACACAAAAATTCCGTCCACCCTCTGTAGCGAAGGTAAATATAAGCCCCAGCAGATTGTTGCCTGGTTCGGGGTTCTCTTTTCTGTTTTAAGAACGATTCCCTGGTTTAAGACCAAGCCGAATGACAAGGAAAATGCGTTTGTATTTGCAGTAGTCAAAACACTATGAGCACAAAAGTAATGATTCCAAAGAAACTGGATACGGTACAGTAAGAGGACTTTTCATCAGAATGGTTCATGCAGCAACATGTGACGTCAATCTGATGAAGAAACGCAAAAGGTTATGATATGCATGAAAAGACTGATAAAAAATACATGAGTTAAAATTTACAGTTGATAAAATATTGCATGGCCCAGCCAGTAGGTCACCCAGGTCAGAAAGCAGAGCATTGGTATGATTTTCCAGAGGACCTGGGTTCGATTCCTGGGATGGCAGAGCATTGGTATGGTTTTCCAGATGACCTGGGTTCGATTCCTGGGATGGCAGAGCATTGGTATGGTTTTCCAGAGGACATGGGTTCGATTCCTGGTCTGGTCATGCAATTTTTCCACATATATTTATGATGTTCCATCCTGTTCATTTTCAAGTTGATAAAATATGAAATCGTTTTTGCAATTGAGTAAATATTGTTAACAATTAACTAAATTGTTTGCAATTAACTAAATTATAATGATCCATCATACCAACTGTTAATGAAAGATTTCACATTTGAAAAGTAATGTCGACAATTTTATACATGACATTTTGAAGATTACAGAGCTTAAAATGCTAAATATAATGCGATATTTAAACATTGAAGAAGCCGGCATTATATGATACACCAACACGGTATAGGGTGTACGAGGTAAATGTCAAGTTTGCCAGAGTTGCATAGCAGCAGCGTCTGAGAAGATCTGCCACAGGTGGGGGACTTTGCATTAACACGACAGGTAGGATGGACTTGGCAAAGAAACTGATGACTGACCTTTTGCTAAGAGTTTACATTTATTTTCACACTTATATTGGAAAGATGTGAATCACATCGAGTGAGTGCACTGTAACATTCTAAATGCGGTTTCCCCCTGGATTTAAGCTGCATACTGTCCAAATATAGTTTGGCTCACTGTGACCATCTTCATGGCTGGCTGAGCATTGTAGCATTAGCGGTTGCAGATCCATTGGAAAGTTCACAGGTGCTGGCTTAATGGGTAGCCGCTTGGAATAGCAAAAATAACTGTTGAATGTTGGAAAATGAATGCATAGGAGTTAATGTACAGTGAGGTGATGGCAAGATGGTAAGCAGAAAAGTTAGGGTAAGTGGTCACCAGAGCCCCCCTTATAAATTCCTTGGTTTTGCTTATATTTTCAATATACTGAACGCTCACACAATGACTGATAATATCTTGGGGAATTTCAAATATAAAATGTTTCGGACACTGAATAAAATGACCGAGGATGTTTATCCAACCTTTCCTTCAAAGTTTTTAATTCAGATTAATGGTTAGGTAATTTTGACATCAACAAATCAATTGCTATCCCTGATTACCTCTGCCACCGAAGGTGGAGGAGCGTTATGTTTTTGCTCTTGTCTGTTTGTCCGTGAGCAGGATATCTCAAAACTTTGCAGATGGATTTGGCCAAAACTTGGTGGATATGTTGGGTGTGTGACAAGGATCAATTGATTCGATTTTGATGAAGACCTGGTTCCGCATCCAGATACGAGAATTTTTTTTTTATTTCGAAGTGATACTTCACCATTGAGAGATGGGGCCAAAAACGATATATAGCACGATATTTCAAAACGTTGTGGACGGATTATGACAAAACTTGGTAGATGAGTTTGGTAGGTGACAAGAACAAGCTGATAAGATTTTTGTTATGGTCCGGATGGAGATCCGGCCTATAAGTGGGATTCAAAACATAAACTGTTCAGCCTGGCGGAGGGAGGTATGCGCTCTACCGAGTGCCGTTCTAGTTTACTGTTGATTTGCGTTCCATCAATCCCTTGTTGCAGTTAGAAATAAACGACAACAAATCTCTGTCACTTGCAAATCAACCGACTTTCAAAGCAGCCGTGTTCTACGACACAAGATCACTTACATGATCTAAGGCCATATGTTTCTCTACGTTGATTTGGAACTCCAACACGAAAGATAAGTTTGTTGTCTTTGATGAAGTTCTAAATCCGGATAAAACTCATTTTCCATGACACTGTCTCAATAATTAACCAAGCAATTTGCCGTTGCCCCTCAGGATAAGACTATGTATTTGTATTCCACCTCGAAAGCATTTGTGTATTTGTGTCTGGATCCCACACTTCTTACTCACTTCCTCATATGTCATTTTGTTTGAATAATTTATTCTCTGAAAGTCACTGAGCAGCCCAGTCATTCATTGGTAACTTTAAGAAAATGTATTTGCTGGATCCAGTGATGTCATCTCAAGTCATTTCCTAATTCTCAGTTTTCTCTCCCACCATGCAACCATAACAAAAATTATCAATTGCCACATTGCAAAGTCAATATTTTCTTCTAATTTAAACAAGCCATAACAATTCCCGTCTTGAAGAAACCTTCACTTGACTCAAACGATATATAAAATTACAAATCTAATCCGCTTTTAACTGTCATTGAGCAAGCTTCTAGAACATACTATTCACAAAATTGTGGAGCATAGCGAGTGCTTTTGGACGTTAACAATTTAACCCTAACTTCGGAAGTCAATAAATACAAAGTACCACAATGAAGCAGCACACAAAGAAGCAATACAAGAAAATGTGGCAAATGAGGAAGGGAGGAGGGTGTCCCAGGAGTCTTGGTCCCCCATTTTTAAACAAACAAAAAAAAAGACCAATGAAAGGAAATAAGAAATGACAATTCTGCTACACTTAATGCATAGTGAATGCATTGTATTTTTGTTCCTTCTTACTATTTAAGGCCATTGAAATAGTCTTACGGATGTGGTCTTGGGGTTAAATGGGGCATAGACTAGAATAGTTATTTCTCATTGTATTTAGAGAGCTGTCTTCTCTCCCACCACAGTATTTGTGTCTAAGCCACACCTCCCCCCCCCTCTGGGAATCTTAAATCTTTCCGTGGATGTACATCTGTCTCTGTGTGTACTTTTCCATTCTGAGCAGCTTCCAGAAAGTAAAGGGGCTGTCACACCTTGACGATTTAGCCAGCGTATGCCGATTTATGAAAAATTTGTCTAAAGAACGCTGGCACACGTCGAATACGTTATGGGTACGTTTTGTGTACGTTAGGTGCACGCTGAAAAACACTACCATAGGTCGTATTACGCTGGTTTAAAACGTTGTACTTTTTGGTTGTCCAAAAAATTTTGCATGCTTGAAATTTTACGACGTTCTCGGCGTTTGGCTCACACGTTCCGCTACGCTGGCCATAAGTTGTAGGCACGTTATGCGATCGTTGACACACGTTAATTGTATGTTACTCACAAGTCGAAACACGTAGAGGTAACATTCGCGTACCCGAAACTTATTTCTAACCTATGAGTAACGTTTTGTAAGCACGCTACACGAACGTTGTTCACACTTCGCAACACGCTACTTGAAAGTTCCTCATACGTCGAAACACATCAAAGTAATGTTTAGGGTACCCGTGACTTATTTATAACCTATGAATAACGTGCTTGGGAATTATTACGCTATGCATACGCTAGACTATCGTTGGGCATAGGTTGTGGATGCCTAAAACACGATAAACAATCGTTGGTATAACTTATGTATAAGTTATCGAAGCGTTCTGTGTTCATTACTAGTACATTATGCATTTGTCAAAGTCGTTTTTAATACTTTAAAAAGTAAAACAAAGAAATATTTCATCGTGGGAATGAGGAAAAAAATTTGCCGAAAAGAACATCGAACAATGGTGCAAAGTAGTCTCCTATTCGTGGACGATAAGAGGATCCATCATCACCTACACCCTCCCATCACGCTCACCTACTACTACTACCAATAATACTACTACAACTACTACGACTACTACTACTACTATACTGACATAGACATACTACTACTACTACTACTACTACTACATAGACATACTACTACACTACTACTACTACTACTACTACTACTACTGACATAGACATACTCACTACTACTACTACTGACATACATACATACTACTACTACTACTACTACTACTGACATAGACATACTACTACTACCAATGCTACTACTACAACTACTACTACTATTACTACTGTCACGCACACCAAATACTGCTAATAGTATTACTACTACTGATACTACTGGCATTGACATCTACTCAACATGGAGTCTGGAACACTGACGGGTTCCTCTTGTGAAGCCCATTTGTATATACCAATTCCCTAAACGCTGCCATACGCCATTACGGTAGATGTAAGTTAGAAACACGTTCAGTAAGTGCTGTGGTCGTCCGGAAGACGTCGATCTAATTCGTCTACATACGACAATGTGCGTTTGAGATACGTTACACAAGGTTCAAAGCACGCTACTCATAGGTTCAAAGAACGTTACTCATAGGTTAAAAATTAAGTTTCGGGTATGCTAAACATTACCTCGACGTGTATCACTTATGAGTAACTTAAAAGTAACGTGTGTCCGACGTGTGTCAACGATCGCGGAGCGTGCAGAAAACTTATGCCAGCGTATGCGGAACTTGTGAGCCATACGTCGAGTAGTCGTAAAATTTTCAGCATGCTGAAATTTCACGACGTACTAGACGTACCACGGAATATGACAGTGTACTTCCTCGTTTTTCAGCGTGCTCCTAACGTATACACAACTTACCCATACCGTATTCGATGTGTGCCAGCGTTTTACACACATTTTTCATAGGTCGGCATACGCTGGCTAAATCGTCAAGGTGTGACTGCGATGTTGACACTTCCAATTTTCAGGCGGTTATGATTTAAATTGGCGTGCGGCAGCCTTTTAACAGGCTACGCCACGTGATCGTCGGCGATACGTTTAGCGCGCTATGCATAAGTTAAACTATCGTTGGGCATAGGTTGTGAACGCCGACAACAGGCTAAGCATTCGTTGGTAAAAGTTATCAATAACACAACAAAACGTTCTGTGCCCGTTACTAATATGTTATGCATACGACCAACACGTTATGAATACGCCCAAAACTTTAAAAAAAACCATCAAAATTTCAGCGTACGCCAACGTTTTACATACATTTTTATACGTTGCCATTGCTGGTTAAAACGTCAAGGTGTGACAGGGCCCTAACGGCCAATAATGTAACATGAATGGGCCAAAGGTCACAGCCAACTTAGGACATGATCATATATGGATGTCTGGCACGCTCAAGGTCAAATCACTGTCCCGGTATGGAATTTCCCCGGTTTGCCCACAAATCAGCACAGCCCATCAATCAACACCTGGCAGGCCAGGTTGGATAATATTCGCATGCCACAGATGGTCTAATACATCCCGCTGGACATTATAAAAGGCAAACAACACATTGGTGTGAGGTTCATGTGGTTAGTTTATGTGGTTGTGCTTGCTTCTTGGTCCCTGCTGCTCGTGGTTGGTT
>CM068960.1:15831911-15846018 GCA_035128595.1 Eptatretus atami
CCTGACAATGGTCGCTGGTTTGGTCCCCAGTCACATGTGTGGGACTCAAGGTTCATGGTGGAGCTCGGGTGGTGAATGGCCGGGGTCCACGGAGGGGGGTCGTGGTCGCTCTTCCCTTCCTCGTAGAGGGCCAGCAGAGACATGTTCACCACCTCGACGCTCACCAAAAACTCTTCAAAATAACTTTTAAAAGACCTTCAAGCCCAAAAAGACTCTCCAAGACCAAAAAGACAACCCAAGACCTCAAAAAGCCACCTGCCTCAGAGAGTGCTCGGAATTTATGGACCTCCCCTCAGCGGGGAGGGGCATTGGTGAACACACCTCGCTGTCCGCCTCTGATTGGACAGGTCCTATGGCCTACCTTTCCGGGGTGGGGCCTTGGCCCCTGCCGGGAAACCCCAGCCACTCCTCCATGCGGACCCACACTCGACGAGTAACAGTATCAACGCTGCAACGGCCCCTGCCGGGAAACCCCAGCCAGTCTTCCACGTGGGTTCATACTTGACGAGTAACAGTATCAATGTTGCACAGGCCGTTGTGCAAGAGTTACAACGTTTGTGCAAGGAACGTTGGTGGAAGCGGCAAGGAACGGCTGCAATACCCTGCCTTGGCAAGTCAGAGTGCTTGTAGAGAGCGGGTGGGTAGTGGATCGTGATGGGGAATGGAATGGTTGTTGGTTGTTCGTTGGATGTAAAGATTTAATAACCTAACTGAAAAGAAATCGCAACGCACGCCTTTGATTCTCCCACTAGACAAAAGGAAAGGGATCTGACTACACACACTTAACGACATAACTGACTTTTGGGACATCTGTATGTTGAATGCTTATGGTTTCCAGATCCGTTACAATATATATATATATATATATATATATCGTTCTTTATACTTTCAGAATCAGCTGTTATATTTTTAATGGTAAAGGTTATTCTAAAATGAGATTTGATGACAAATGAAGGAAAAAACATTTGTCCATATACATATTGACATCATTCAATTCTCCTATCTCGATTTCATTAATATCACCTTGATCCGAATTTACTTCAGGATTACTAATCCAATGTTCTACATCTTTGGATTTTTAATATAAATACAAATTCCATCTCCGTTATTCCCAACAGTTCTATCTTCTCTTTTCAATGCTTCATTCATAAGAGTTTTTGATCTTGTCATTTGAATTTCTTTCATGGCCTTCTCCAGTTTTGGATATATTGCTAGACGGAGAGGGGAAACTTTTGTTAAGATTATTCATAATGAAGGCGAATGATTAAATAATGTTTTTTGAGAAAAACAAAGAAGCTTTCCCACAAAAGGAAATTGGTGAGTTAAAATTATTATTCATTATCGTTCTTATCCAACAATTATTATTATTATTATTATTGTCTTTCTTCAATTTTAGATCTCTCATATTTTTCAATATCTTCTGTCAAGCTATTATCTTCTGAAGTGATGGAATGAAATTCATCTTTTGTTTGTTCATAAGTTTTAATGTCTTCATCCATTTTCTCTATTTATTAAGTAATAATTTATTGCTTAAAAGAAAAATTAACCCCCAACCTATAGTTTAAATTTCATCAACAAAGGAAAAATGAAAAATAAGGTCTTCAACTTCAAATAGCCTCCGTCCAAGAGACGAACTAAAAAAATTGAAAAGTAAGGGCTTTAACCCTAAACAGCCTTCTTCCAAGAGACAAACTAAAATTAAGTGCTTTTAAATACATAAATTACCATGAGATTTTCATTAAGAAAATTGTATTTTAAGTAAAGTTATACTATATATATGGTGAACATAAGGCATTTTGATGTTTGCAATCGTGAATATAAATATTTTAGCAACACCTTCAAACCCAAAAACACACATTCAATATTTTCCAACAAGTATCTCCACTTGAATGAGAAACAACACATTGTCATGTCTGCTCTAAGGATGTCTAAAACAAAAGTTATAAGAAACACCTTTAATCACGCAAACACAAGAACAATGAAGAGGGGATACTTGGATACTCTATTGAAAATATTGATGGAGCATTTAATGGCCATATAAAAATAAGATTGTTTTGCTTTAAAGAACGAACACCGACATCAATCATTGAGGCAATTGATATGGTTAAACTGAAGAATGAAATTCCAATTAAAAACACATTGAACGAAATCAATACTTTTAAGTTTTATATGGAAATAAAATTGAATATGACATGAGAAGGTGATGAAGAAACTCCCTGTACGAGAAGAAACCCTCACTTTAGCAAATCATTCCAAGATTTCTTAGTTTGTGATGCTTATGATGAACTCCATAAACAATAACAAAATGTTAATGACAATGTGTAAGGTAGTGGATTCGTTTTTGAAAAAATATTCTTTTTGTAAATACACATCTTTAAATCAGACCCTCTTAATGCTTCTTCTTATTTTGATTTACCAAAAGAGATTGAGCTTAAAAGGGCTGTTGTTAATCTATCTATAATTCCAGCAATCTCTGTGTGTGTCTGTCTGTCTGTTTGTCTGCGACCGCCGTTTCTCGACGACGCCGGTCCGATCTGATTGAAACTTGCAGGAATATTGCGGGGCCCGCAGATGTGCCTTTTCGAGGTTTGATGTCAATCGGACGAGGGGTTCCCAAGTTACGGCCATTTTATTGATTTTTCAGTGTTGAAAAGTGTATATATGGCAGCTGAAGTGTCGTTCCACCTTCTCACCTTATCATGACTTTTTCTCAGAATAATGATAACAGCATATTAATAATAATAATAATAGCACAATAATTGGCAGTAATAAAAGAATAACGTGATACAATGACCAATGTCTGTCAACCAATAACGATCTATATATTATCTGTAACCAGACAGGACACGGTGCTATGACATCAAGAATGACGTCACAATGCTTCCTCTTTTTTTTTTTTTTTGATATGATGTCACAATTGACTCTGGGACCTGAGTATGTGCGTTTTCAAGGTTTGATATCGTTCTTCATCCTTTCAGCTATTGATGTGCCTTTTCAAGGTTTGATATTAATCGGACGAGCGGTTCCCAAGTTACGGCCATTTTATTGCTTTTGCAGTGTTGAGAAGGTGTATATATGGCAGCTGAAGTGTCGTTCCACCTTATCACCTTATCATGCCATTTTTCTTCAGATAATGATAACAGCATCTATCTATAATTCCAGCAATCTCTGTGTGTTGTCTGTCTGTTTGTGTTTTGTCTGCGACCGCCGTTTCTCGACGACCGCCGGTCCGATCTGATTGAAATTGGCAGGAATATTGCCGGGCCCCGATGTGCCTTTTCGAGGTTTTATGTCGATCGGACGACGGTTCCCAAGTTATGGCCATTTATCTGTCGACCAATGACAAGACACGGTGCTATGACATCACGAAAGACGTCACAATTAATGTTTATTTATTTATTATTTTTTATTATTTTTTTTTGCACGATTGACGGTCCGATCTGATTGAAACTTGCACGAATATTGCTGGGGACCCGCTGATGTGCTTTTCAAGGTTTGATATTAATCGGACAATGGGTTCCAAGTTACGGCCATTTATCTGTCGACCAATGACAAGACACGGTGCTATGATGTCACGAATGACGTCACAATTAATGTTATTTTTTATTTTATTATTAATTTTTTTTGCACAATTGACGGTCCGATCTGATTGAAACTTGCCAGGAATATTGCTGGGTACCCACGGATGTGCCTTTTCGAGGTTTGATATTAATCGGACGAGCAGTTCCCAAGTTACGGCCATTATCTGTTGACCAATATCTGCGAAGAGGGGGACGGGAGAGGGGGGGATGAGAGTGGGGGAGAGAGGAAGGCGAACTAGGAGAGGGGGCAAGAGAGGGGGAGGAGAGGGAGGGGGGTGAGAGAGAGGGGGCGAGAGAGGGGAGAGAGGGGGGAGAGAGAGGGGGCGAGAAGGGGGCGAGAGAGAGGGCGAGAGAGGGCTGCACATACTGGCACTCACCTACGGGCAGACCACGGCACCTACGGGCCCGCCCCTACGGGCCCTACTAGTCTATCTATAATTCCAGCAATCTCTGTGTGTGTGTGTGTGTGTGTGTGTGTCTGTCCGTCTGTTTGTCTGTTTGTTTGTCTGCGACCGTAGTTTCTCGACGACCGCCGGTCATCGGATTGAAACTTGCCAGGAATATTGCCGGGGCCCGCAGATGTGCCTTTTCGAGGTTTGATGTCAATCGACGAGCGGTTCCCAAGTTACGGCCATTTTATTGCTTTTTTCAGTGTTGAAAAGTGTATATATGCAGCTGAAGTGTCGTTCCACCTTATCACCTTATCATGCCATTTTTTCTCAGAATAATGATAACAGCATATTAATAATAATAATAATAGCACAATAATTGGCAGTACACAATAATAGCACAATAATTGAATAAAAAGATACGTGATAAAATGACCAATGTCTGTCAACCAATAACGACCTATATATTGTCTGTCAATCAGACAGGACACTGTGCTATGACGTCACGAATGACGTCACAATGCTTCATCTTCGGATTGAAACTTGCAGGAATATTGCCGGGGCCCGCGGATGTGCCTTTTCGAGGTTTGATATCAATCGGACGAGCGTTCCCAAGTTACGGCCATTTATCTGTCGACCAATGACATAGACATGTGCCTATGAACGTTTCACGATGACGTCACAATTAATGTTTATTTATTATTTATTTAATTTTTTTGCACGGTTGACGGTCCGATCTGATTGCAACTTGCCAGGAATATTGCTGGGGACCCACGGATGTGCCTTTTCAAGGTTTGATATGAATTGGATAAGCAGTTCCCAAGTTTCGGCCATTTATCTGTCGACCAATGACAAGACACGGTGCTATGACGTCACGAATGACGTCACCAATTAATGTTTTATTTTCCCAAGAGAGGGGCGTCACAATTCTTTCTTCATTTTGATATGAGTCACAATTGACGCTGGGGACCTGAGTATGTTTCCCAACTGTTCCCAAGTTATGGGCCATTTATGATACGGTTTTTCCGATCTAATTGAAATAATGCCCCAAATCCAGTCGTCGTTTACGCACCCTACGGGGCCTGCCCCTACGGGCCCGTACTAGTATTTAAAAAAGATAATAAATGTTTTCTATACTCTGTTATTGCTCACCTTCCCTCACAGAAACTTACTCCAAACAGGGTAGGTTATTACTCACCATATATTAATGAACTCAATGTTAAAGAATTGAACTTCCAAATGATGTCGACAATTATTCCTAAATTTGAGAAAATGAATAATCTATCTGTTAATGTACTGTATATATATGGATTAACGGATAAAAGTTCAGACAAAAATTTCAATCTATGAAAATGATGAAACACACATTGACCTTCTTTACTTTGCTCCGGAAGGAAAATCGCATAATGCTTACATCAAAAATGTATCAAGATTAACCAAATCACAACTATACAATAGAAAATGTAAAACATATCCCTGTAAGAGATGTCCCAACTTCTTTCATACAAGAGAATGATTACATCAACATTTGGAATATTGCAGCAATCATAAATCAACTGTAATGAATTTGCCAAAAACAGGTACAAATGTATCATTCAAAGATTTAAACAAGTCCATATAACACCCATTTGTGATATACAGTGATTTTGAAAGTATTCTTGAAAAGATAGATATTGTTTCTCCAAATCAAAATAAATTATACACAAATAAATCTAAAAAACATATTCCTTGTGGTTTCTATTATAATATGAAATCATCTGTTGGTGATGAATACAAGTTAGAACTTTACAGAGGAGAAGATGCCTCCCAAGAGTTTGTGGAATGACTGGAAAAAGACTTTATTCAATTATCTAAAGTAATGGGAAAAACCTACAAACCAATGTACTTAACAAAAGAAGAGAAAAGGAAATTTAGGAAAAACAATATCTGTCATATTTGTGAGGAGGAAGTTCGTGAAGGTCCAAAGGTATGAGAGCATTGTGATCACAGTGGTAAATATGGAGGTCTGGCTCATCAAAGTTGTAATGTCAATTTTAAACTTCCCTCTTTCATTCCTGTCTTTCTTCACAACAATGCTCACTATGACATGCATTTTTTTTTACATGTGAGCTATCCAAAACCCCAGGAGACATTTCGGCTATTCCTAACACAAACCAGAAATAATCCTCATTCACAAAAACAATTCACACATCTCCCATAACTCATTTAGATTTCTTGACACATTCAAGTTTATGTAAAAGTCCATTATCTGACGGTATCAAATACAAAATTTTTTTTACAATTTTCCAATCACATTTCTCAAATCAAGAAAAGATTGAACTCCTATCACAAAAAGGAATATATCCTTATGATTATATGAACTCATTTGAGAGGTTTAAAGAAACACAACTTCCCTCAAAGGAAAGTCGCTATATTATGCACATTAAAGTATTAAATAAAAGTCATATAACTGATGAAGATTATGCACAAGCACAAAATATTTGGAAGAAGTTTAATATAAAGAACCTTGGGGAATATCACGATTTGTATCTTAAAACTGATGTTCTTATATTGGCTGATGTATTTGAGACTTTTAGAACAGTCTGTCATAATAAAAATTCCTATGGATTAGGTCCTGCTCATTATTATACTGCTCTGGAATGAGTTTGGAGTGCTATGTTAAAAATGACAAAACAACCATTGGCATTAATCAGTGATATAGATTTGCTTGATGATAGAGAGGTGGAATATCACAATTCTAAGATATATGCCAAAGCAAACAACAAATATATTCGTCACTAGAATGCTACAAAAGATAGTTCTTACTTGATGTATTATGATGCTAGCAATTTGTATGGATGGGCTATGTCTTAATCTTTACCTTTTGGAAAACTCAAATGGGTTAAAGAAAAAAAATTGTGAAAGAGTTTTACAAAACATTGTTGTCTCTTCTCAAAAATAATTGGATAAAGCAGAAGTTGGGTATTATTTTGAGGTTGATTTGAAATATCCAGAAAACATTCACAACAAACATATAGACCTTCCATATGCTCCTGATAACGAAAGCCTGAGAAAGGAATGGCTCAGTGGTTATCAACAATCATTTCTTACGACTGGCAAACCAACGGAAAAATTACTTATTACGTTATATGATAATGAAAATTATGTTATACACCAGAGGAATTTAAGACAATAATTATCTGCTGGGTTGAGAGTGAAAAAAATTCATAGAATTTTAAACTAGAGACAAAGTCATTGGTTAAAGGCTCATATTGATTTTAATACATAAAGGAGAAGAGAAGCAAAAACAGATTTTGAGTAAGACTTTTATAAATTAATGAATAATGCTGGGTTTGGAAAGACTATGGAAAATGCTAGGAATAGGCAAAACATGAGACTTGCTTCATCTTGGAAACGAGCATCAAAATTAATTAATACACCAAGTTTTCAAAGAGCAGAGGTGTTTTCGGAGAACTTTTGTGCTATTCATTTGAATAATGAGAGTATTGAAATGGATAAACCTATTTATATAGGAACATCAATTATTGAAGTGTCAAAGGTGTTAATGTATGACTACTTCTACAACAACTTAAAGAAGAAGTATGTGGATGGAGTTAATCTGCTTTATATGGAGACAGACAGTTTTATTTTGAAAATCGAAATGGAAGATATTTTAAAGGATATGTCTCAGGATGTTGATATTTATGATAAAAGCAATTATACATCAGATAACAAATTATTCTCTACAAAGGATAAAAAGGTTGTTGGAAAGCTTAAAGATTAATTGGGTGGAAAACTAATGAGTGAATTTGTGCGATTGAGAGCAAAGGCTTATGCTTATAAATATATTGATAATGATATATTGAAAAGAGTGATAAAAAGTTAAAGGGTGTAAAGAAAAATGTAATCAAAGAAACTATAAACTTTGTACATTATTACAACTGTTTAGCCTTTAAGAAAGAAGAGTATAGAAGAATGAATACAAAAAGAAGTTATAAACATCAATTATACACAGAACAAGTAAATATAAAGGAATTGGCAGCTTTTGATAAAAGATACATTTTAGAAAATGGGATTGACAGCCTCCCTTATGGATATGTGTTATAATAAATATAAGAGTTAAGATATAAGTATAAGCTATAATATACATAAATGATAAGATAAACATTAGTGTTAAGATATACAAAAGTGTGAAGAAAATTTTTGATGTGGAGTTCTTTCAAGACAACCGTCGTTGATGTTTCCGGTGGATGTCTTGGAACTCACCGGAGGGTGAAGAAGAATTTTGTCTTTCAAGGGACACTGGACACCATTGACCAGAGTCGCAGGGCCAGGCTGAATGGCAGAGCTGGGCTGTTCAGAGAACTGAGGCGTAAGACTGTATGCGCGCTCAGGGTGGACAAGGAGGCCGATGTGAGGGGTAGAGCATCACCTGTGGTCAAGTGATTCTCGGCCTGCATACTGGGGAATCCGCACATTGCATTCCACCAAGCCCGTCCCTTGGTGTACTGCAGTTAGAGCGGAGGGCGGTTGGCTCTTGACAGAGAAGTCCGAAGTGAAGGCCCACTGGGCCAGTTACTTTGAGAGGCTGTACCAGGCTGATCCACCAGCTGTCGAGTTGGATGTCAGGAGTGTTATTATCCTTATTGCTGACCCTCCAATCAACTGTGATCCACCTTTTTTGTGGAAACACAGGCTGCGGTGAACCAGTTGAAAAGGGTTAAAGCACCAAGGATCTGTGGCATCCATGCTGAACTTCTCAAGGCTGGTGGAAACCTGTACTCTGTCATTGCATGCAGTTCTGTGCTCTGCCTGGAACACAGGCATCATTCCAACTGACTGAAGAGGGGACTTGTTGTCCCTCTCTGGAAAGGGATGGGTGATCGCCAGGAGTGCAACAACAACTGAGGTGACTGCTCTCAGTGCCGGGCAAGGTCTTTGGTCGGATAATTTTTGATAGGGTTCCCACCATCTGCTTGAGCACCAGCGTCCAGAGCACTCAGGCTCGTCCAGATCCGGATCCGGATCCTCACCAAAATCAATCACTTTGTCCTTGTCGCACACCCAACATGCCCACCAAATTTCTCCGGATCTGTTCACAACTTTTTGAGAATTCCTGCACAAAACAGACAGACAGACAGGGGTGGAAATATTACCTCTCCCACTATTGGTGGCGGAGGTAAAAATCTCTCCATCCCTACCCAACATCTCTACTACGACCTTTCTGCTGCACCGCAGCCAAGACCTCCCCCCCTGCGCTTCCCTTCAGTCCCCCTCCCAAATGCAAGTCAAGCCCCCCCCCCCCCCCGCATCCTTCCTTTACGTCCCATTACCAGCGCAAGTCCAGTCCCCCTTCCCTTTCCCATTTCCCCCTGCTCCCTCCCCTATCCTCTTCACTCCCTCTCCCTCCTCACTCCCCCTACATCTTGAGTGTATAATGACGTGTGGTGAAGCATCACTCCACCCCCACCCTTCATCGTTATCCCCCCTTTTCCTCACACTCTCCCATCCTATTTCCCCTTCATTGCACCCCTCCTTCCTCTCCCTCCTCCACTCCCTCCTCATTCACCCACTCTCCTCCTCACCCCCACCCCTCCCTCCTTTCTCCCCACCCTCCCTGTTTTATCCCCCACCACTCCCTCTCTCTCCTACACCCACCAATCACCCTCTTCCACCTTCTCTCTTTCACCTTCTCTCTTTTCACCTCTCTCTCCCCTCTTTCTCTGTCCCCCATTCTCTAAGTTTTCCCATCAGCGAAGCGACGGGTGGTATTTGCTCGTATATTACAATGAAACAAGTGCATGTCCAGCCACTAACCCATGTGACTATATGTCTCTTAATTAGTAATTATATCAGTTGTATTGTGACTACGTCTAATAATTATGTACGATTGGAACTTACCTTTTGAATCTTTTGACTACTTAGACCCCTTAGACCTTTGAAGACATTTTAGACATTTACATCCATAAGACCCTTAATACCCCTACATACCTTTGGACCCCAAGATGATTGAAGATCCTATAGACCCCGTGAGAGCCATTAGATCCCTAAGACCCTGTCAGACCCTTCAGGACACTTTGGTCTTTCACAACCCTTTGACCCTTCAGAACCAATAGACCTCCATGACCCTGTATTGTCGGACCCCGACATTGGCGGGGATATGTTCCTGAAAAATGCCGCGAATGTCGAATCCACAGATGCCGGAGCATTGTCTCAATTGGAAAAATGCCGGGGCATTGTCTCATTGTCTCACCTTCCGGCCATAAAAAATATTGGTAACCACAAACGATTCGGTCAATTCTGTCCAAGATGCAATTACATTATTAAACTGGAAGAAGTTTGGAGGAAACTCGACGTGATTAAGGCATTATATTTTCTTGCGTCTCCCTTAGATGAATGGATCAGAGCGTCTCAATTTTAGGCCTCTTGGTAAGCGGCAACTATCTTTAATAAACAAAGCTTCTTACATGAGTCTTTTCGCCTACGCGTGATGGAGGTTGAAGCGATTTAACTTGCCTCCCTCCCCAAGGGCCAGGGGGTGTTCCTCCTTGGGGGTGGGGGAGAGTGGGGAGGGGGGGGGAGTCCGTGTTAAGGTGCATATCTATGTTATGATGGTGTTCTTCCCAGGCCACTTCTAAAACCAAAATTAACCACAACACTGATAATTATAAAAGCATAATATTATTGTTATTACGAAACAATATCGACCCTCCCCAGGGGTTTTTGTGATGTGCGATATTGCCACCACCCCTACCCCCTGACACCCTCACGGAAGTAAATTTTATTTTTGGTAATTTGAAATGGTGTGGTATGGTTTCTAAATCTCTGTCATAAGGAGAATGATTGGGTAACATATTATATTGACCTGATGTGACACGTCATGTCATGCATGGCCACATCCTTCCAATGACCTGATCTAACATGTTATAATGTCATGCACGATCTGATCCTTTCAACGACCTGATGTAACATGTTATAATGTCCTGGACATTCTGATCCTTTCAATGACCTGATCTAACATGTTATAATGTCATGCACGATCTGATCCTTTCAATGGCCTGATCTGACATGTTATGTCATGCATGGTCTGATCCTTTCAATGACCTGATCTAACATGTTATAATGTCCTGGACATTCTGATCCTTTCAAAGACCTGATCTAACATGTTATAATGTCATGCATGGTCTGATCCTTTCAAAGACCTGATCTAACATGTTATGTCATGCATGGTCCGATCCTTTCAAAGACCTGATCGAACATGTTATGTCATGCATGGTCTGATCCTTTCAATGACCCGATCTGGAAACCTTTCATCACCAATTTCTGTCAATGGCAAATTCTCCCTTCTGGACCTGGCAAGGACTTATTTTCCTGCAGATGTTTCCTGTTCCTTCACTGCTCCATTTGGTTCATCTGACCATGTTATTGTGAAAGTCAACATCTCTTTAACTCTTGTCAGAGATCCACCTCAGTGCCGGAGAGTCTGGCAGTTCACTTAGGCTGTCAGTCTGCGATTGCAAGCTGTCCACTCCGTTCACGATTGGTCTTCTATCTCCACCATCTCTAATATTAATGTTGCCTGGGAATTCCTCCATAAAGCCTGCTCTCTCTCTTCTGCACTGATTTATCCCGTCCTCAAACCCATCCACTTTCCTTGATCATCCACAGGAGCAGGTTAAGCAGTCGACAAGCACTTACTGAGTAGCTCAATGGAATACTGCTTTCTGCTATGGGCTAACACCATAGTATCGCATCTCTCTCTCCTCGATGCTGTTGAATCTAAAGCTCTCAAAATTATTGGAATATCCTGTAATGAGGCTGAAGCTCAAGGTCTGTTGCTCTCACATCGCTGGTAGGTCAGTGGTCTCTCTGTTTTCCACCACCTATTTTCCAATATTTTGCTTCATCTGCTCTCATTCCTCCAACCCTTCCTATCTATTCCAGGATGCATGTCTTCTTCTAGTATAGCCTTCCTGGTTATGTTTCTGATATCCAGGCTGACTGCACCGCTTAACTCTTATATTCCATGCTTCTTCCATGTATGAAACCACCTTCTCGAGGCTGTTCTGTCTCCCTCTTCCCTCCAGGGCTTCAATCAAACAGTGAACTACCATCTCTTGTCATCCCCAGCTCCAAACCATCATTTATTTGTATTACCCATTCACCCTTACTAACTCAACCATTCTGCATGCTAGTTTTTGTTTCCTCCTCTCCTCCCTCACCTCTTTTCCTTTTTATTAATTTCCTTAATCTTTGTCCCACTGTCAGTTCTACCTTGCTCTTCCATGGGCATCGCCCCTGAAAAGACAACAAACAAACAACGATAAACAGATCAAATCTGTGTCATCGTCACATTATTCCATAATTTTATAAATTTTTGAGTCAATGCTATATTCCTACTTTATATCCCGACAATTTGATTCTCGCCCTCCCCCAACCCCCAACCCCATCTCATCTCTTGCTCGGATTTCAAGAGCCACCCGAAGAGGATAAACACTAGGATTGAGCTCACATCGTTCTGTGTTGTCAGGAAATGAACTTTATTTCAATAACGAGAGTCATTCATTTTAGATCTGGTATTCCGGTACCACATCTTTCAACATCATGAAGTCATTTTGGCGATTTTGTTTATGGCTGGATCAAAGTAATCTCCAGTAATGGTGTAATATAGGGTAGACGCTGTGACATTGTGATGTAATGGGTCCCACTTTCAGTTGTAATTCAGTTAAAAGTAAAACAGTGCATCAGTGGATGGGTAGCAGGTGCCCCCTGTTGGTTAGGACCCTTGCATGACATCAGATGCAGGTGTGGAGCATGGGTTCTCAGTTCGTGTTCGGTGAATATGTGCAATTGGAGATTTCTGCAAAGTCCATCATTACGTATTTGTTATGTACTTGCGTTGTGTGTGAATCAATCTGTTTGATTTACAGGAGTCATAAGCACAAGCCATACACATGTAGCCAGTTGGTTGTTGTCGACTTGTCATAAAATTGATTTTGTTCATTGACTTGTGTTGATTTGTTGGTTGTTTTCATAAAAATGCACATTAATTGTTTGCAATTCAATTGTTCCCAGATGCACTCCTCGGCCTAACAATCCATCGCAGTAGGTTTCCAATTCTGTGATGTACACTCGTGCATTGCCAAAGTCTTATCACAAACCACAAATAGTTCCACTGAGATAGCTTCAGTAACTTACATTGCTGAAGTTGGTAGTATTATTCGATTGTAATATGTAATCATGCAATGCTTCCTTTGGCATCTACATTATATATAACAGGATATGATCTTGCCTTAATACGCATGTACGTTTGTACTATTCTTTACAATTTGTCTGTTACGTCATGTGAAAGTGACACGTTAAGTGGTGCTGTTGGCTCGTATATGGCGGCAGGTGATAGAGGGATTGCCACTGGTAAAACACTGGTAACATGCTCGGATGAGGGAGCTTCCATAGGTAAATCTGACATCTGCCGAACAGAATCCTTCCTTCCACAGGATGTCCCCAATTTATCAGTGCCTCTCCCTGGGTATTATCACTACCGGTTTGATAGGCCTGAACCCTGTTCTGGTGGTGGAGTTGCAGTTCATCTCAAGAACTTCATTCACCACTGTTTGTGTACTACTATTCCCCATCCTAACCCCAAAGTAGTACTTCTGGCTGTGCTTTCCTCTTTGCAAACACATACTGTTTGTCTGTGTGCTGTACCGTCCTCCGAACAGGGATGACTATTTACATCTCCCTCTCAACCAACATGGACCAACTTTTAACCGCTCATCCCAACTTTCTCTTCCTCATATACTGTAATTTCAACTGTCAAGTGGCAATTCAATTGGCTGTGTGTTGGAACCTCCACCTTTGTGTTGGAACCTCCACCACCAACGAGGCATTGCAGCAAATAACTTTTGTGACTGCAAGAATGTTTTTTTTTTAATCCACAGTGTCGAGGCTCATATAAGAACTAACACCCATGTATGACAAGAGGGGCAGGAGAGGGAAGCATAAAATAGTGGGGAACAGAGACATTAGGAGATCTGTGAAAGGGAGAGGGATGGGGTGGGGTGGGTACATGGGGTAAACAAGATGGACATTACAGGGACTTACAGGAAGGAAACCAGGGAATTTGATGGAGTTGGGTTTGGGGTGCATGAACGGGGG
>CM068960.1:15846029-15860897 GCA_035128595.1 Eptatretus atami
TTTGGATGGGGGAAGATAAGAGATGGTGGTGAACAGCTGTTTTGAAGACCTGGAGGGAGGAGTGGAATTGGAGGGAGTGTGGAAGTTTATTGCAATGGTGGGAAAAAGAGGAATGAAAGAGTGAAGGTGAGCAGTGATAGTTGATTTTGGTAGTTTTACCAGAAGGGGGTTGTTGGTGGACCTTGAGTGCCCAGCGGAAATATGGTGCGGCAATCGTCAGAGCAGGGGGGGGGGGGGCGAGACCGGTGAGGAGACGGTCGAAGACAGGACCACCGACCTTGCAGCAATAACTTCCTACTTTATATCCTGCGGTGTGAGAGTGTAGAGGCCCAAGAAATCACCGCTCATCGCGGGAGAAAGAAATGATCCAAAATGCCTTGGTTTCCACAGCGTGAATCCGAGAAAGGTGAGAGGCAGGAGCACCAGCCCAGAGGGGAGAGCAGTACTCCATCAGGCTGCGGACGAAAGCTTTGTATGTGGTCAGGAGCTCAGGTGGGCCGAGGAAGGACTTTACAACATGGAGGATTCCAGTCGGCAACTGGCTTTGGAGGCAGGTTGGAAATGTGGCTTATCCAGGAAAGATATGACAGATCATGAGACCCAGAAGCTTGAAAGAAAGGACTTCTTCCAGAGGTTGTTGAGAATGTAGATGGGGGGGGGGAGGGGGGGTTCCAAACGGTCCTTTCGTAGAGACATAGTGAGAGTGTAGATTTGTCGGATTGAAAGACATGTTCCACGTGTTGGACCATTTTGTGATTTTACCCAGATCTGCAGAGAGCGAAGAAGTGCTGCTTGCCGGTTTGAGGGATGACAGATGGTACGGCAGAAGGTGGAGTCATCAGCAAAGAGATAAAGAGGATTTTCCAGAAGTGGAGAGATCATTTATGAAAACACATGGTGGACGCTGGTATTACAAGTGATAAATCATAAAAGTGTGGGAATTAACATGCGCAAAAGGATGGGTTCTTTGCTCGTCTTCATTTACATAATACATAATACAATATATAACATATATATTATATATATATATATATATATATATATATATGTAGGAGATTGTATATCTCCCAAAGCTGAGAATAGCCATTTGTTATCAGAATTACCTTTTAAAAATCAAAAGTAAAAGAAAGAGCCAAAGGCATTCATTATAGAGTACTCTTAACAGCTGCAGCTCTTGGCTGTGTTAAAAGCCAAAGCATGTAGCCTCTTTCTTTTAGACACGGCTGAGCAACTGCTTTTTATTGCCATTGTAAAACCTTGAACCAAGAGAAGCCCGATCGTAAATCAACCTTGAGCCAAGGAAGCTCGGTCATAAACCAGCCTCGAGCGAAGGAATCTCGATCATAAATCAGTGCCATTTGACACAGCACAACAGCTGCTTTTACTTTCCAAAGAGTGGAATAAGGAAAGGAAGGTAAAGGCTCTTAAAAAATAAGCCGTCTTCTGGCGCCCTGGCCGGATAATGACCAAACCAGATGGCTTTTAGAGCCAAAAGGGAGGAAATCAGCACCAGGCCTTTCCACCTTGAAGGAAATTGATCCTTGGGAAACAAAGTCTCAATAGAAAGCAGTGATGGGGACTGGGCCAATCTTGAAACCAGATGGTCCCACAAGGGGCAGGGAAATTGTATATAAGGCAAGCCAGAGTGCCAAGCCAGCAGAGTTAGATTGAGCTGGACTACTGTGGGTATTCTGTGTCTCTCTATATCTCTCCATGTATACATGTTTGGTGTGAATTAAAAGGCTCTTCTCTACCAAGACCATACGTGTGGACAGCGCTCGATTTCAATCAGCACGCTACAGTGGTCTCAACATTTGGCGTAGTCGGCAGGATAAGACGGACCAAGGAGGAAAGCGAGACTGCCCTGGTGAGACAAAGGAGGACAGAAGCCGGCCGGCTTAAAGATAAGGTAAGAAGAATTGCCTCTTTTCTCGCACCAGGGCATACAAGTTCGCTGCTCTTGTTGATCTGTCTTATCTTAAAAGAACAAGGGGAGAAGGAGCCTTTTTTTTCACATCAAAAGGGGTACCCCTGGAAGGTTAAGGTCCATTGCGAGGTTGAGGGAAACCAGGAAGGGCAACTCAAGAACACCTCGGGGACAAGGTCCAAACGGGAGATTCCGTTGGAGATTGAGGGTGCGGGAGGTGTGCCAGGGAGTGTGAGGGTCCGTGGAAAGGTGTGAAAGACGCCCGACCCAGCCCGAGATCACCCCCAGGCGGGAAACACTGTCCCGACTCTAGAAATACTCTAGGAAGGACCAAGGGAATGGGGAATAAGTTTGTGAAACCAAGTCGGATAAAATGCACCGCCCACGAATACCGTGGCGGGAATGATGTATGAAAAATATGGAGTTAAGTCATGTACTCAATTGGCATTGTGGTATAAGTGGACAAAACAGGACGCACACCCATTCCCGAGATGGGGTTCCTTAAGAGCAGAAATTATAGATAACTTATCATGCCGATTAGAACAACGAACAAGTGATAAGTTAGAACCAGAGCCAGACCTTGAAGCTTGCAAATTATGGGAGGAAGAGGTCCTCCAAGTAAGTGAAGTGGCTAGAAATTTGGTAAAGCGGAAACTGTTGGAATTAGAAACACAGGTTAAAGGATTGCCACAAGGATTGGGATTATTCCCGCCCTGTAACTGCCTCTGAAATGGTGTACAAGGGCGGGAAGCTCAGGAAGTAATGCAAGTAATCCATCTGCATATGTTAATAACACACCAAGTTTGTATCCGAACTGGAAGGTACGGGGTTGATGGCCACAGCCTCTGCTTCCCGTTCAAGAAATAACTCCGGCGGGACCAGGGGGAGTGCAAGCTCAGTCAGTGTACCGACCGTTTAAAGAAAGCGAATTAAGATCAATGAAGGAAAGAGTGTTAGATCTGGGAAGAGATGCAGGAGCAGTAAAGGGATTAATAACACAGTGGGTTGAGGCACACCGCGGCACGCATAACGACATTGGGGTGTTATGTCAAGCCGTGTTGTCTCCATATGTGTGGAAGAAAGCTAGGGAAGGTGCTGAATGGACAGCGGACGAACCAGCAGGATGCACCGACGCAGATCGGCAAAATAAGCGACGGCGCCTGTTGATGAGATTGAAACAGCGTTGCGACCGCCAGCACTAGATTGGAAAAGATTTATGAAACAAAGCAACGTCAAGGAGAACGGGCATCCGAATTCATGGATAGATTAACGCAGGCACTCTTACAATATGGGGGTTTTCAAGTTGAGGGAGACATACCGCACGAACATTGACAAACTTCGTAATGGAAGGGCTCAGGCCTCAAATTAGGAAGCAATTAAAGTATGTACTGTTAGGTTGGCAGGGCAAAGGGGCAAGTGAGATTTGTATAGCGGCTGATCAATGTTGGACGAGCGGAAGAAAGGGAGAACGCAAAGACAAAAATTAAAGACGAAGTGTTGCAGATGGTGTTGTTAGACAAAGCAGCAGGAAAAGAAATGATAAGGATTGGAGAAAGTGGGAACTGGAGGAAGATGACACAGATTCGGAAGAGGATGCGGCCAGACAATGGGGACGGCTAAGGAGAGTTCTGCAACGACCCCACCAGCAGCACAGGATGAAGGCCAAGAGAGGGAATGGAAGAAACAAAAGTTGGACACAAGCGCCACCACAGACCCGCTCAAGAACTGCAGCAGGCCAAGGGCAGGTACAACCAACAGCGCGCAAGTATGTTTCCAGTGCGGACAACCAGGACATTGGAAAGGGATTGCCCAGAAAGAAGACGATCGGGGTTCCAGCAGGAAGGAGGATCAAACCAACCGCAGGATGGTAGGTCATATTGACAGACCGCGGGTGGCTCGTGGTGCAAGGAGCGATGCTGACATTAACACCAACAGAAGAGCCGACCTACATTCTGGATGTCTCAGGTAAGAAACTTTCCTTTTAGTTGACACGGGAGCCACTCACTTACTATTGCAGCCAAAGAGCTGCCAGGGGTAAAAAAATCCAATGCTAATGTACAAGTAGTAGGGTTAGGGGGTAAGATACAGACATTAAGTGCAACGACACAATTACCAGTAAGATGTGGACCTTTGCAGGAAAAACACGCTTTCCTTTCAAACCACTACACCGTTGAATCTGTTAGGCAGAGACTTGTTGTGTAAGTTGGGATGTACGATAGCATGCACAAATAAAGGGGTTTTTGTTGATATTCCCCGGGATAAAACACATTCAGCAATGATGATTTTGATGACACCGCACCCATTTGCCTATTGGTGAGGTGCCAAGACAGCCGATTAGTGATGTTTTGATATGTTTAAATGCAATTTTAGCCGAAAGTAAGGATATGCAAATGTGGCTAGACAATGCACAAGTAATGACACACACCTACTATGATCCCCACATTGTACATCTATTATGATGCGAATGGAAATGATGTTGAATTTGCGGAGAAAATTGCTCCGCGTCTGGAAACACGCACGATTTGCTGATTTGCCGTTTAATGATTGGTAAGGAAGGTGTTGAATGGAGGTTAAGCTCACGGAAACCCAAAGGCAATTGATAAAATACCCGCCGGAGCGACCTAACATGTGGCAATAACTACGGCAAAGGGGTATCACCCGAAGGATTTGGGTTTTATGGTTTATCGCCTGCAGGGGCAGTAGTGACCTGCACAACAACAGTGTTGCATTGGCAAGTGCATAAGTAGCGAATGATGAAGGGTGGATTTTGATTTTCAGGAACAGATGTTACGAGGACTGGTGGAGAGGTTAATCTACCACCTAAGCGCGAGATGATGATGGAAATGGCAAATGAAACAGGAAACAAAGAAAGTTTGATCGGAAAGGTCCCACAAGAACTGTGGACCCGACATGACAATGATTGGTGGGCCGTATCATTGGGGCAACGCCCCTAGTGGTTAACTCAAATCTGGAATGCCTTGGCCGAATGTGCGTCAATACCCTCCCGGAAAGAGGCTGAGGCCGGGATAGCACAGTAATTGAATCTTTAAAGGAACAAGGTATAATTGTAGAAGTTTCAAGCCATGTAACACGCCTATACTGCCAGTGAAAAAGCCACAGAAGAATAATGGAGATTTGTCCAAGACTTACGGGAAGTAAATGAGGTGATTCAAAGTGTTACGCCTGTGGTACCGAGTGCAGAGGGGTTGATAACGTCTATACCTGCAAGCTCCACCATTTTAACTGTCATTGATTTATGTTCTGCATTTTTTCTCCGTACCCATTGATAAGGAATCGCAGTTTTTGTTTGCTTTCACATACAAGGGCCGTCAATATACATGGACGGTGTTACCACAAGGGTTCGCTGATAGTCCCACATTGTTTTCACGTGCTTTGCATAAAGATTTAGAAGATATTGTCCTCGAGGGTAAAATCAGTGCTGCACAATATGTGGATGACTTGCTAATTTGCTCCCAACAAAGCAGCGTGTGAAACAGATACGCTGCAGCTGCTACAGGCATTGGCAAGGAAAGGCCACAAGGTAAATAAGGATAAGCTGCAATTAGTGCAGGAAAGGGTTAAGTACCTGGGACACCACATTTCACACGGGAAGAGGGAATTGACAAGGGAGGATAACTTCAATTGCGGAAGTGCCCGCCCTCGCACAAAGAAAGAGATGATGCGATTCCTAGGTATGGCAACCTACTGTAGACAGTGGGTCGTCGATTATGCAATCCTGACTATGGAACTGTAGTGTTGTGGCGCAAAAACCAGCACAATGTAATCGAGTGGACTGAGAAGATGGGGGAATGTTTTACCCAGCTAAAAACAGCACTCTCAACGGCACCAGCTTTGGGCCTACCAGACTATGAGAAACCATTTTTTCTTTATTCTCACGAAAAAAGATTTGCGCAAGCTGTGCTGACACAACCCCACGGCGACCGCAGCGACCATTGCAATATTTCAGCCGAAGGCTGGACCCAGTCGAAACGCGGCCTACCCCTTTGTTTGCAAGCAGTGGCCGCAGCCAGTTACGCAGTTAAGCGCACAGCAGAGATCGTAATGGGTCACCCTCTTACTCTAAAGGTACCTCACTGCGTTGCGGCTTTATTAACCCAAAAGCAAACACAACATTTAACCAACACGCGCCTGATGCAGTATGAGACGACTCTCCTACACCAGCCGAATCTGCAGGTTGAGAGATGCAACGTTCTTAATCCTGCTTCCTTGCTGCCAACGGAAGAAGACGGCGATCCTCACGATTGCACGGAGGCAATACAAGAAGTATCCACCGTGCGCCCGGATCTAAAGGATCAACCCTTGAACACCCGGAACTCACCTTGTTTGTCGATGGTTCGGCCTATCGAGGCCAAGACGCTCGGGGCATGCAGGATACCCGTGTGCACCCGACAGTGAAGTTATTGAAGCGATACGCTGCCTTCACATTTTTTCTGCCCAGCAGGCGGAGTTGTGTGCCCTTATAAGGGCATGTGAATTATCTGCCGATGTCTCGGTAAATATATACACTGACTCTAATTATGCTTTTGGTGTAGTACATGACAAAGGTGCGATATGAAAATGCGAGGGTTTCTCACCTCTGCTGGAAACCCATAAAAAATGGTGAGTTAGTTTCTGAACTGTTAAAAGTATTTCAGCGCCAGCGGAAGTTGCGGTTATTAAATGCCGTGCACACCAGAAACTGACTACGGATATAGACAAAGGAAATGACAAGGCGGACAAAGCTGCAAAGGAGGCGGCTGGCCGGCCTATCCCTTCGGTAATGCCAGCACGACTACCAACGGAACAAATTAAGCTGCATCAGTATAGCTTGTCAGATATTATTGCAATTCAAACTGCAGCATCGCTAAATGATCATAACAAATGGCAAGTTGCAGGAGGAACAGTGGATGAAGACGGACTATGGTCAAACAACGGAAGGTCATAGCGCTACTGAGATCCTACCATGGCTTGCACGCATGGCCCATTTGAATGGACATGTGTGCAAGAGGGGGACTGTGAGACAGGTACAAGAATCCTGGTATGCACCAGGAATTGGGAAAATAGCAGAAGGGGTTTGTAAAAGCTGCCAGGTATGTCAACAGCATAACCAACAGAAAGAGGGAAAAACAAGAGTGCTGGGAGCCCATCCAGCCCTTGGGGACCGTTTGTGCACCTACAAATAGATTTCATAAAAATGCCTCCATCATGCGGGTTCAGCATTGTTTTGGTAGTGGTAGACATGTTCACCAAGTGGGTAGAGGCATACCCATGTGCAAAGGCTGATGCCGCTACCCGTGGTAAAGCACCTGCTAAAAAACTTTTTCTGCCGATTTGGCATCCCTTATAAGGTCGCCACGATCAGGGGGACACTTTACGGGGGAAGTGACACAGGCAGCATGTAAAGCACTGGGAATTAAACAAGCATTTCTTGTGTTTACCACCCACAGTCAGCAGGTGCTGTAGAACGACGAACGGAATTTTAAAGAACAAGTTGGCAAAAATAATAACGGAAACGGGGTTAAAATGGCCAGATGCATTCCCTTGGCACTAATGAGCATGCGATCAACAGTAACGGAAAACAGGGTTATCCCTCATGAAATACTAATGGGAAGGCCGATGCGGCTGCCCGTGACTGCCCCACAAACATGGATAAGCTGAATATTACAATGATGGACGAGAACTTGCTGACATTTTGTAAACAGCTTTGCAGGATCGCAAGGGCGATACACACAAGGGTAAAAGAGGCCCTACCAGAACCAGTGGAAAAACCGTACCCACTTCCAGCCGGGAGACTACGTGCTGATAAAACACTTACGAGGAAAACAGCCCTGGAACCTCGGTGGAAAGGACATTCAGGTACTGCTGACTACTCGACTGCAGTAAAGTGCGAGGGTAAGACGGCTTGGATACACGCCACACATTGTAAACTGGCATAACCAGCAGAGACAGGGACAACATGAAACACCTATCTTACCATGACTGTAATTTTTTGTGCACTTGGATGCACGTGGGCATTTTACAAAACGAGCTGCATGCATGATAATGAAGGAAAACTAACAAGGGGAGAACTATGGGTAAAGAAAGAGACGAGAACTAATCCTACATAAAGAATTGACTGATCATCCACTGAACACCTACCTGGCATTATCTCTACAGTACGCTAGGACAATGAACAAAAAGGAATGTTGGGTGTGTTCACACCTTCACACTCTTCAAAACACGGATTACCCTTGTTGGCAGTTCCACTCCAGGGGGAGGACATGTGTGGGTACATAGTCCGTAGACAGGAAAGACCAGTTTTAACTAAAGTAGAGAAGGCATCGGTGGAAGGTAGAATAGCAGAAATAAAAAGTAATTGGGAGAAGGGGGGTTATAATTGCACGAATTATGAGCATTGGTATTACCTAAGTACCAAACTATTAAGCTAAAGCTGTGGGACAGGGCCGGCGAGAGCAACAAAAATAACAAACTATGATGGATTGAAGAAGGGGGAGGGATTAGAAAGTACCCCCACATTTTCAGCTCTGCATAAACAAATTGGATTGATTTGTCTAGTTAGAAGACAGAGGGGGGGGACCCACTTAGGAGAATCAACATGCCAGTACTATGCTAGACATGGTGGTGAGATGGTGACCATAAAAGGGCGAATTAATGGACAACCATACCTGTAAAAATCGAAGCAAATAACCTCGTTGAACCTCAGGCACCCCTGAATGGTATATTTTGTGTGCGGATATAAGGCATACTCGTGGCTACCAGTGGGATGGAGGGGATCATGTTTTTTGGGATTCATATTACCCAGGATTCGGATCACTGACAAATCCCCTTTATACCACAGGTCAGATCGAAAAGAGCCATTTCAGAAGTTGAAAGGTTTTTCATGATTGATTCCCTTTTTATGGAGCGGGCAAAAGTGCAAGGGAAATTATCAATTTGGCAGCATCATTGGAGAAACTGGCTAACACCACTAGCGAAGATTCCACAAACAAGTGCGAGCTGGTAGCTATACGGACAACCGTTATGCAAAACGTATCGCCCTGGATATGCTGCTGGCAGAAAAAGGGAGGGACTTGTGCGGTCATAGGGGCAGAGTGCTGCCACATCCCAGATAATTCGGAAGAAATCGACAATTTGGCCAACAAAATAAAGGCCGAAGGTGCAAAATATCTAATTTTAACAAGGGATGGTCAATGGGATCTTGGTTGATGGGAATATTTGGCAGGTGGGGAGCCTGGATAATCCATTGTTTGTTCATTGGGCTCATGATCTTCGTAGCTGTGATCGTTGTCATCACTTGTATTAAAGGTCTAATCAGGGAGTGCGTGAGACGATGTTCTCCGCAGCAAAGAAGCAACAAAAACAAGATGGACCTGGGAAGGCCTGCTGTGATTGCTGTGGTCGAGCCGCTGCCAGCACTCCACCGTCTCACCCTCCCCGATAATTCACTTCTCTCTCTCTCCCAACCCATAGAACCTGAAATATACTGTGAACTTAATGGGACTGTTGACCACTGCTCAATCTCACATTGGATGAGTGTCTCGAATTGCTTGCGCCAATAGAGGGCATGGGAAGAAATACTATATAACCACTGCCTTGTTGGCAAATACTCTGGGATTTTGTACTTTCTTATAATACTCTGGGATTTTGTATTCTTATAATACTCTGGATTTTGTACTTTCTTATTTACTCTGGATTTTGTACTTTCTTATTGTACTATGGAATTTCGTACTCTGGCTTGCAGTTAGCTAAATATTCTTACTTGTTGTTCATAAAGAACAGTAGTTAGCAAAATATTCTTACTTGTTGTTCGTAACGAACCCATGTTAGTTAATATATATACATCTTTTTGTGCATAAAGTAACTTTGTGAGAGCCGCTTTTGGAAAGTAACTTTGCTTCTCAGGACCTATGCCTAAGTCATAATCGTTGAAATGTATCCACTGTTCCACTGAGGGTGGGGCGTTGGTGGGCCGGTTAGGGGGGTAGAGAGGGGGCTTTTCTATAAGGTTAGAAGGTGCAGGAGGAGCCTCGTGACGTCATGGGCCACTTGGAGCTGACCATAAGAGTGGACCACTGTAGAAAAGAATCCTGCCTGCCGTCCTACCGGTCCATGGATGCCCATCTCTCAAATTTATTATGTAACTGTTTGTTTCTTTTACACATATGTTCCAAAGTAACAAGAGGAGCGATTGTAGAGAGATTGTATATCTCCCAAAGCTGAGAATAGCCATTTGTTAGCAGAATTACCTTTAAAAATCAAAAGTAAAAGAAAGAGCCAAAGGCATTCATTATAGAGTACTCTTAACAGCTGCAGCTCTTGGCTGTGTTAAAGCCAAAGCATGTAGCCTCTTTCTTTTAGACACGGCTGAGCAACTGGCTTTTTATTGCCATTGTAAAACCTTGAACCAAGAGAAGCCCGATCGTAAATCAACCTTGAGCCAAGGAAGCTCGGTCATAAACCAGCCTCGAGCGAAGGAATCTCGATCATAAATAGTGCATTTGACACAGACAGGCTTTCATCACAAGCCGCAGATCATCCAGTAAACATCAGCTGCTTTTACTTTCAAGAGTGAATAAGAAAGAAGGTAAAGGCTCTTAAAAAATAAGCCGTCTCTGGCGCCCGGCCGGATAATGACCAACCAGATGGTGCTTTTAGAGCCCAAAGGAGGAAATCAGCACCAGGCCTTTCCACCTTGAAGGAAATTGATCTTGGGAAACAAAGTCTCAATAGAAAGCAGTGATGGGAGCTGGGCCAATCTTGAAACCAGATGGTCCCACAAGGGGCAGGGAAATTGTATATAAGGCAAGCCAGAGTGCCAAGCCAGCAGAGTTAGATTGAGCTGGACTACTGTGGGTATTCTGTGTCTCTCTATATCTCTCCATGTATACATGTTTGGTGTGAATTAAAAGGCTCTTCTCTACCAAGACCATACGTGTGGACAGCGCTCGATTTCAATCAGCACGCTACAGTGGTCTCAACATATAATAATATAATATATATATATATATATATATATATATATATATAATATATATATATTTCCACTTTCCAATACATGTTCAGCAGAGAACTCGTTTCGGACTTGGACTCTGCCAAGTACTCGGACCTGGGACTCGCTTGGACTCGGATGACAGATCAGACTCAGACCAAAGTACTTGGACTCACACCAGTCCAAGTTTGCACTGTTTGATGTTTTGTAGTTTTTTATTTGTGTGTTCATTTGACGTTGATGAATTTCAAAACCATTGGACGGAATGAGATGAAAACTCATGGTTGTATTCATGGGATGCCAGGGTTGGTTTTTGGGTTTGAGAAAAATTCATAGTCCCGGCGGTTCAGGTTAGGGGAACGACCTCAATTTCTCCATTTAAATGTGTATCATTATGAGAACCACATGGTGGAAGCTGGTATTACATGTGATAAATCATAAAAGTGTGGGAATTAACATGCACGAAAAGATTGGTTCTTTGCTTGTCATGAAAACAATGCAGACAGGCCTACATTATGAGTCAATTGTATTTTAATTTTTTTTGCCTCACAGTTGGGCTGGCCATTTGTTTTGCCATTTCTGCCATTTTTAATTGGGTGTGCCCAAGTGAAATATTTTGAGTTGTTTATTTCCCCTTGTGCAGCAGTGTGTATTATCACCCCACCACATAATTTGCTTGAACATTTAATATACTTGGTTCTTTGGGGGTGGCTGTTGAATGGGGACAGGATGATTATGCATGGAGAATATGAAAGGCAGGGGTTTGGGGTGAATGGAAAGTGGAAGTCAAAATCAGAAACCCAGCATTTCCCAGAAGCAATGGACATTCTATATATTTCCCACTTTATGCACATCAGATAACCACTTGAGTCTCAGAGAATTTGATGTTTTGTATTTGTGCACTTTTGAACTGAACAATGAAGAATTTGGTGTATATTTGTAATTCAATTGCAAAAACTAGAATGTCTAATTCTCGTTTAAGTAGCATTAAAAAATATTGAATTTCAAGCACAATGACAAGGAATTGTAATTTCTCTTGAAATTATACTTCTTAGACACCATGGCTTTAATGGTTCATCAAAGAACATCCATAGTGTGTTTGTTTTACCAGTGAATTTCAGCTAAACACGCGAGAAGACTTACCATTAACTTGTTTGACAAACCCATGAGTGTATTGCCATTTTGTCCAATAGTTTGCCCACATTTTCACTTGGAGATGATGAGATGATGATGTATCACGAAATGTGAAGTCAGAAATGAAGACTTGAATTGAACAGGGGTGCCTTGTTGAGCTACAGCCATAGGCCTTGAATGATTTTAGTACTGACTGGACGACCCGTGAACCCGTTGGGTTCCCGTTGTGACAGTGGTTGATGAAAAAAATCATTTCAAGAAAAAAAAAGATAGCTCCAGTGAACTATACCGCTGAGGTTGTTTGCATTGATCAAATAATCCCGAAGAGTAGAATTGGGAATTGATTTTTTAATAATTTTTTTAGTTGCCCGATTTGAACGAAACTTGATACTGCACACTGAAGGTGAATAGTGAGTAAGGTGCCCCTAAAAATTTTGTGCTATCGTGTACCGTTTTGGCTGTATTTCGGGAACATACATACAAGATGAGAGTTTTAGTAATATACCAGACGACCCATGAACCGTTTGGGTTCCCGTTGTAATAGTGGTTGATAAAAGAATCATTTCAGTGGAACAGCGGAACATACATACATACATACACACATACATACATACATACATACATACAAGATGAGAGTTTTAGTAATATAATATAGATAGATTTTGAGGAATGACTTTGAACAACTGAGGATGCCGAGTCTGTGATGGTCTTTGAAGGCCAGCTTTCCTTTTCGGTCAGTCCACGAGAAGTCATGGCTGATGGTGAGGGTTTGGCTTGGTGTGGTATTTGTTTATCGTGTGATGATTTGTGATGCAAGTCGGTAAAACAGAGGGAGTAGGGCTGTATTCCATTGAAGGATTAAACAGCAACACGAACTAGAGTCAAGCATCATTGGTGAAAAGAGGTGACGAAACAAAAATGGACCTCACAAAACATTTAAATTTACCTTTTTTGATGGATTGTAATATATAATCAACGTATCCCTGATAAAAGTACACGACATTTTGGCGATGTATTAAAAAAATTTAAACAATACATTGACACTTTTTGACATTAATAAATTACATACAGGGATATTTATGTGCAAGCTTATCAACAAACTTCTTCCACAAGTCTTTTCATTTTACTTCACAGCAGTCCATGACATCCACACTCATTTCACGACATCACAAGATCACTCATTTTAACCTTAACTCACACATCGTATTCTATTTATACATTACGTTATTATGGGCCACATCTTCGGAATAGTATTGATGGAGCAGTAAAAGCACAGTCGTCTGTTGGTCGGTTTACGTCTTCTTATAAACGAAATTTGATCTCGTATTTTTAGATGTTTCCTTTCTTACACATTGATTTGTTATTTACTCTTGCAACTCTTCGCCTTATTGTTATTTAATTTTTTTATCTGTTTATTCTTGTTATTGTTATTCATCGCATTCTTGACCATTTTTCCTTCATTCTTTGTCATTTGTTAGTTTTGGTCTAATTTATCATTTGTTTTTGATATTGTTAATCCACAGCCATATCAATATCAATAAGCATATCAATAAGGGGTGAATAAAGCACAAAAGCCTTGGCTTCTGAATATGCCGCCATATTTGCTTCTGTATATGTTATTTTGATTGCATCCTTCTGAGTTCACCAAGTTCCAGAAATTTTACTTTCATATATTTTTGTTTCACTATACTTGCATTGCAACTCTGGAAATAAATGTTTTTTGAAAATAAAAATATATGGTGGTGATTTACACTGCCAAGTTTTCACATTTGTTGATGGAATGGTTGGTGCACTTTCTCTTTGAATTATGTACAAATCCTAATTCAGACCATAATCCATCTGATAACTCAAAACAACTCTCAGCATTCTGCTGCTGAAAATGTCTCTGTATCACATTTGTAATCCTGCTCCAAGTCTATCATGCCCCAATGGTATTGTTATGGTTGTGGAAAATGGACCCCTGGGGGAAGTTTCATCCACATGTGGGGAACCTGAGTTAGTTATTTCATTTGTATGTGTGCTCAGATAAGTCCCTTCCCTGTATGTAGGGGATGGGGAAAATTCGTTGTGTGGGATTAACCAGGTCATCCCCTTCATGTAATTCCCCAACTTCCACCTAACTTCCCAAAATTCTGACTTTTCATCCATCCTTCATTCCCTTAATCCATCCATTTCCAATCCATTACCCTTTCACCTCCAAACTGCTATTCCCCATACCTCCCAAGTAACTGTGACCCTTTACCTCCCAAACACCGTACACCCCACTGGAAACTTCCCTTTCCTCGTTTAACATCAATCCACCCGTTCATCCATCCATCTCCAATCCCGCATCCTTTAGTTTCCCAACCTTTATTACCTTCGCAAACTTTGTTGCGAAGGTTATGTTTTGATCGCTGTGTATTTATTTATTTATTTGTGAATATGTGTGTTTGTTTGTTTGTTATTCGCATAACTCCAAAAGATATTGAACTGAATCGCAGCAAATTTGTGGGATGATTGGTTATTATCGGAGGACCATTTGATTAGATTTAGGGAGCATCGGGTCAAAGGTCAAGGTCAAGGTCATGAAAAGGTCAAATCGTCTTTTTACCATAGCGGGTCAATTTGTATCAATTTGCATGCAACTAATGCCAAATGTTCAGAATTCAATGCCCCATCTTGTGATATGTGACATGAACAATGACGTAATAACCCTTATTAGCGGTTGGGAGTCAAGGTAGGGGGGTCACGACATTGCAAAATGTGCGGTTTTAGTCATAAACACGGTCATTCTTATCCGATTTGCATGAAACAACACCAAATGTTGACTGTTCTGTTC
>CM068960.1:15875715-15890339 GCA_035128595.1 Eptatretus atami
CTGTTGAATTATTTTGAGGTTGATTTTAAAATATCCAGAAGAACTTCATCACAACATAAAGACCTACCTTATGCCCCTGATAAATAAGTCCAAGAAAAGAATGGTTAATTGATTACCAACAGTATTTAATATAAAAGGTCAAGGAGAACAGAAGCAAAAACAGATTTTAGAAGGACTTTTATAAATTAATGAATAATGCTGTATTTGGAAAGACAATGGAAAATGTTAGGAATCGAAAACATAAGACTTTCTACATTTTTGGAACAGGCTTCAAAGTTAATTAATAGACAAGTCTTGAATGAGCGGAGGTGTTTTCAGAGAACTTTTGTGCTATTCATTTGAAAAAAGAGAGTATTGAAATGGGATAAACTATTTATATAGCAACATCAATTCTTGACTTGTCAAAGTCGTTAATGTATGACTTTCCTATAATAATTTAAAATCAAAGTATGAGGATAAGCGTCATTGTTATTTGTGGATACAGATAGTTTTGTATTCGAAATTAAGACAAGTGATGTATATGAGGATATGATTGATCATATTGATATATATGATACAAGTAATAATAAGTCAGGTGATGTTGTTTCCATCAAGAAAAAAGGTTATTGGTAAGTTTAAAGTTGAATTGGGTGGGAAGGTCATGAGTGAATTTATATGATTGAGATCAAAGTCTTATGCTTTCACGTATATTGATAATAATAACATTGAAAGGTGTGATTAGAAGCTAAAGGGAATAAAGAAAATATAATCAAGGAAACAATAAAACTTTTAACATTTTTTACAACTGTTTAACCTTAAAGAAGGAAGAGTACAGAAAAATGAATACAATAAGAAGTTACAAACATCAATTATATACAGAAGAGATAAATAAGAAGCATTAGGAGTTTTTGATGATAAAAGATACATTTTAGAGAATGGAATCAATAGTCTCCTTATGGTTATAAGTATAATGTTGAGATATTGGGTTGGGATTTTAACAGGCTACCACCGTCTTTTTACTGATTTATAAATGATAGAACCAAGCAATAACCAAACCAAAGAGTGGAGATGTAATCAGCCTTGGTATTTAAACGGGAAACATAAAGAAATTGAGAAATATCAAATAAGTCTTATTGAAGAAATAACCAGGGTAAAAGTAGATAAAACAAATAAGCGGATAAATTTAATTATAAATACGTTGGAGGATGTAAAGAAAAAAAATATCCTTGTATGGACTGAAACTTTGATGGTTATCAATTGAACAATGGAAAAACAATTTACTACAATCTAAAAATGACATGTGGTTCAGGAGGTGGTCAAATTAGAGCATTAAGAGAAGTTATCATTTCATTTCTGCTCAACAAAGACACTTATACCAAGAACCAATTCCAAGTTATTATTTGTGAATATACTCGATGGAAATGAATGTTATCAGAAAATGAAGTTATTCCCAAGTAGAACATGGAACAAATATCGTTGGTTGGCTCTTTGAGTGTAATGAAAATATAAAAGGACTGTGATTATGTTGGGGGGAAGAAGTGCTTTATTAAGTAAGTCTCAATCTTCCTCGTCTCAATTTTACATTTGCTTGTATGGGAGGGAAGGGGATAGGGGGTGAAATCAGTCTCCTATTTTGGGCTTTTGGGGCTTGAGTCAGAAATTTTTCCTTTTCCCCCATTCATTTGAATGGGCGTCCCAGAAACCCATTTATCATCTACTCCCATTGCCGGAAAGAGCTGACATTGTGCTTGCACCGTCCCCTGCATGAGTTATAGTCTGAACATAAGAGCTAGCACCGAGGGTCCAAGGTCAGACAGCAGCACCAACATTTTGAATCTGGTGGTTCCAACCACTTCACTCCACATTCCGACACAACACAGACACTCCCGATGTCCGCTATCTCCCACTCCCCACCCCCCCTCCTGTTCTTCCCTTGGGACTGACCCAGTCCTGCCTCTCTGTGTACATTGAGTCAGGAGTCGCAACACTCAAAGCTCTTCAATAATCTTCTTCTGTCTTTCTGCTTTCCTGGATAATTGTGATGATGCACTGTAGTGTGTCATATGGGCTTCTTATGTGCTAAGGGTAATTTGCTTTTCACGTGTCTTTGCCTGTCTGTATTGCTTGACCATTGTTTCTTCGACCCAACAATTCGCTCCAGTGGGATAGCAAATGTTCACCACGGTTCGCTTGGACTAATGTAATAAGTAGATGGGTGGACATTGACAGTGTGGTTCCCAGTTGGGATAATTATATCTTAAGAATAAGGTAATGCGATGCGGGCACGGGACCCTGTAAATATAATTAGCTCAACTGACCTCCGCAGTTGCTAAGGCCTGTCACATTTGCTCTACGGCGAGGATATGGCGGCCGTACGCCCTCTGAATTGACAAGAAACGTGCGGCGGCCGCAGAGTTTCTGAGGTTGCTCAGGGTGGCCCTACGCCATTTGGCTATCTTTTACAGGCCGTAGGGGTCGCCGTGGAATTATAAACGCGGAGTTATAACTTTTTTCATTTCTAACGTTCACCGTAGCAATTCGACAAGCCGAAAAAAAAACTGGTAAAAAATATAAATGAACCACTCGTTACCGTCCGTCGAGCCGCACGTTCGCCTTGGGCCCCTGCGGTCGCCTTGCGGGCACCTTGAGGCTACCTTGGTCTGCCTTGAAAATTCTATGGCTGCCGCAAGGCCCCTTAAGGTCACCGTGCGACATCAAAATCAAGACCGTAAGGCAAACCCCACATTTTCGGTCTCCACAATTTCTAAATACGCCGTGCGGCTCCCCGAAAAATAAAAACATATGTGACTGCTACATTGTGTGACCGTGGAAATACTGCGGGCCGCCATAAATTGCTAGTGGCCGTAGATTTTGGAGACCCACGGCCACGTGGCAAATGTGACTTAGGCCTTAGCAACACGTCGGGCCGTGGAGTTATCCGTGACTTACAGATTCGAGTCGGCGGTGAGTGGCGGGTCCGAGCAGACCCCCTCGCGCATGCTGGCACCACTCACTTCAGAAACACTTTGTAGTATTATTGCAACAACTCTTGATGATCCTCTGATGTGCCAATTCTGAGATGTGGTCATGTCTTTGGAGAACTTATTTTTGCACTATTAAGCACTTATTATGTTCATTTATCAGTCTCTTTTGCAGGAAAGATTCAGAGGTCTGCAGCCCATGTTACAAAGAGTGGATTGTGTGTAAGATGATTTTGGAAAAAATGCTTCCACAGAAGAAAAGTGTGCAGAATGTGGAGCATTTACATGCTGATGTTACCAACTGGACTCCTGAAGGATACGTCAGTATTACGACAATCTTCACAATGCACTTTCTATTCAGATTTACATGTCGATTTCTTGTAGAAAGCCGTCTCAATTTGACTCAAACAAAGGAGAATTCAGCTTTGATAGGGAGGAAATGATGGCAGGAAAGAAGTTTAGCTCACCTTAAAACACTCAATATTTTCCCCATAAAAGCAAATAACTTGGCTCTTTTTCATGTTACTGTTTTGTACTGACAACTCACTGTATCCAATTATATGTTATTCAGTTATTAATTTTAAGTTTGTGTCATGGGAGTAGTGTGTATCCTCATTGAATTCAGGATAGTTTTTTAATTTATCTGACTGTTACACAAAAAGTATGAACGGCATTCGAAGAGCGCATACCCCACCAGGCTGAACAATTCAGTTTTGTATCCCACTGATAGGCCAGATCTGCTTCGGACCTGACCCAAAATCTAATTGCTTTGTTCTTGTCACCTACCCAACTCATCCACTTCGTTTGGTTTTAACTCGTCACATTTTTTTGAGATATCATGCTATATATCCTTTTGGCACATCTCTCAATGGTGAAGAATCGCTAAAAATTAAAAGAATTCTTGGATCCGGATCTGGATCTTCACCAAAATGAATCATATCGTCCTCACACCAATCACCCTGTCCACCAAATTTGGTCAAATTCGTCCACAACTTTTTGAGATATCCTGCTCGGAGAGAGATAACAAACACAGACTGGTGAAAACATAACTCCATCCACCTTCGGTGGTAGAGGTAAAAAATGCTCCTCACAAGATGAGAAGAATGCAGTACAATACTCCTCTCATTAGTGATATGACCATATGCACCTTGGGACAATAACATGCATGTGGAATAAGATGGTGAATCATCAAATCTAAATCCTCACAATATCTACAGTTCTGCTTTATGTGCTTCCACCCCAGGTTTGACGTCATCATTTCAAGCTTTCAGTTTATGCATTTGCATAAAGAAATGCTGAAGGCATTAACACGATGCTGATTCGTTGGTTACGTCCTGGTGGACAGCTGTTCTTCCGCGCAGAGTTCTGCTCAAGACAGCCAGGTCTCTGATACCTTGCTTTTCAAAAAATAAAAATTCAAAAATAGTAATTATAATAATAACTAGAACTGTCACTTTATAACTGCTGGCAGTGAGGACGCGATACCTAGACGTCCACCTTTGATAAAAAATACCGCCCTGCTTTCAATACAACGGGGACTGACGCGTTACGAACCGAGTAACACGAAGTGTTCAATCCATTCATTGCGGGCAGTTAGCCTTTCTTCCTGGGGTCAATGTCGCGTATCAATTGAATTGGCGTTTAAATTTCCTGAACACGAAACAAGAAATGTCACCGTGGGTCCACAGGGTAAAGCGGAGCTCCCCGAGTAATTATAAGCGCCCCCCCCTCCCCAATATGTCTCTCCACTACGCAGATTGATGAGTTATGGAAGCAGTAACATGCCACATTCAATCTTATTTATTACGAAAGCAGTTAGCCCTTTTTCCTGAATACATCGTCGGTGGCAATGACTTGGTGTTTAAGTTAACCTGAAACAAAGTAATAAATGTGGACACCATCAGCGGGATTCCCTGAGTCTAATGAGGCTCCACACGTTTCTCTACCACGCGGGATTCAAAAGTTATGCACGGAGAAACAGGCCATGTTACATACATATATTATGTACACAGTTTACTATTTTTCCTGGGGCCATCATTGGTATCAATTGAATTGCTGCTGCTGTACTCAAAACGCATTCAGGCACAGCCAAGTGAGGCCTTTTGCAAAAAAAAAAATTCCAAAAGTTCTCAGATTCAAATAATTAAATGATTCTGGAGCCAAACATGTGGCCGATTGGGTTGAAATTTCAAAGTATGTTCCACATGTTTCTAGATTACAATTCTGAATTCTGTATATGTTGATGCAACACTTCCAGAGTAAATTATTATTTAATATTTCTTTCAATCCAACATGGCTGCCAAATCATGAGGCAGATCGAGTTGAAATTTAATACCTTCATTCCACATGAATGCTTCATCATAACTCTGAATAATCACATTTATTGATGCAGCGTTTCCAGAGCAAATAATTTAATTTTTTTCCTTCAATCCAATATGGCTGCCAAACCATGTGACCTACGTCAAAAGGAGGTGGGAATTTTTGGTTCATCTTGGATAGCGGTCTTACTTTGTAAAGTCTGGCGGATCTGTTCAGCCGTTTGGAGAAGAAGACTTTTAATTTTTTTTTCAATCCAATATGGCTGCCCTACCACATGACCTATTACATCATAAATTTACATTCTCCTCCAATGGGTAGTGGATAATGGTTCTTAAGTTTTGTGTTGATCGGACAAGGTGCGTTTTTTTTTTTCTCCCAGATGGCCACCAAACCATGTGACTTATGATGTCATAATTTTTTACCACTATGCCTGAACGTGGTATGCACGTATTTAAATACCCTGAAACAAAGTAAAAAATGTGGACACATCAGCGGGATTCCCTGAGTGTAATGAGGCCCACACGTTTCTCTACGATTCGCGATTCACAGTTATGGACTGAGGAACAGGCCACGTTCATCCATTTATCTTGTATACTATTGACATTTTACTTGTGTCATCTTCGGTATCAATACGAATTGCTATTGCTGTACTTCAAACGCATGCAGATGCAGCCAAGTGAGAATTTGCAAAAAAACCCAAAAAATTCTTAAAGTTCTCAGATTTCAAATACTTAAATAATTCTGGCTGCCAAACCAAATGGCCGATTGGGTTGAAATTTAAAACGTACTTTCCAGTGGCGGCTGAATTCTAATTTTGAAGTTTCCCTTATATTTTGTAGCGGTTCCAGAGTAAATATTATTTAATATTTCCTTCAATCCAATATGGCTGCCAAACCATGTGGCGATCGAGTTGAAATTGAATTCTTCATTCCACACTGAAGGGGGAGCATAACTCTGAAGTTTCACATCAATGCTGTAACAGTTCCAGAGTAAATATTATTTAATATTTTTCCTTCAATCCAATATGGCTGCCAATCCATGTGACTTACATCAAAGGATATGGGAACTTTTCTTCATCATGGATAGGCGGTCATACCTGCAAAGCTTCGCCTCGATCTTTTCAGCCATTTTTAGAGAAGAAGACTTTTTAAGTTTTTTAATTTTCAATCCAATATGGCTGCCATAACCACATGAACAATTACATCATAATTTACATTCTCTCTCCAATGGCATAATGGATCATGGTTCTTTAGTTCCTGTTGATCGGACAAGGTGCATTATTTTTATCTAATATGGCCGCCAAATCGTGTGACATCATCATTTTAAATCTATATGCAGACATAAGGGTAGATGATGGTTGCGAAGTTTTGCTTCGAAAAGTTAAGTGGTTCCAGAGTAAATATTATTCAATACTTTTCTTCAATCCAATATGGCTGCCATATCATGTGACTATGTCAAAAGGGGTGGAAGCTTTTCTTCATCATGGATAGGCGGTCATACCTGCAAAGTTTGGCCTGGATCTGTTCAGCCATTTCAGAGAAGAAGACTTTTTAATTTTTTGTAATTTCAATCCAATATGGCTGCCGTCCCACATGAACTGTTACATCATAAATTAACATTCTCTCTCCAATGGCATAGGGGAACATGGTTCTTAGTTTCCTGTTGATCGGACAAGAGTGCATTATTCTATCCAAGAGGCCGCAAACAATGTGATGTGTGACATGATCATTTTTTTTACTCTATATGCAGACATAAAGAGATGATAGTTGCGAAGTTTCGCTTCGAAAAGTTAAGTGGTTCCAGAGTAACATTAATTCATATTTTTCTTTAAATCCAATATGGCTGCCAAACGATTGTGTCACACATCAAAAGGAGCGGATAACTTTTTTCTTGTCATGGAGAGCGGTCATACTTGTAAAGTTTCGCCCTCGATCTGTTCAGCCATTTCAGAGAAGAAGACTTTTAATGTTATTCATTTCAATCCAATATGGCTACCATACCACGTGACCATTCATCTTAAATTTAAATTTTCCCTAAAGGTGTAGTGGATCGTGCTTGTTAAGTTTCGTGTTGATCGGACAAGGTGCGTTTTCTATCCAAATGGCCACCAAACCATGTGACATGTGACATCATAATTTTTACCATATATGCAGACTTGGTGGTAGATATAGTTGCAAATTCACTTCAGAGGTTAAGCAGTTCCAGAGAAAACATTATTTCGTATTTTTCTTCAATCCAATATGGCTGCCAAACCATGTGACCTACCAATAAAAGTTAACAAACTTATATCCCCTTGCATTGGAGAATATGTGTGTGAAATTTCCTCTTGATCTGACCAGCCCTTCTGGAGAAGATTTTTGAAGGTTTTAGTGTAAATTAAATATCGCCACCAAACCAATGTGACTATCAATTACAAATTAAGAAACTTGTAAAAGGATGTCATGGGGAATTGTTTGTTAAAGTTTCGCCTCAATCTGTCAGCCTTCTGGAGAAGAAGATTTTTTAAATTTGTTTTTTTTGAAACAATTATGGCTGCAAACGACAGTAACAATGACATCAAAATTTTATGATTGTTGCGTAGATGACGCTCGAAATTTCAGATTTTTCCCATGCAGCCTCTCTCAGTCGAATTTTCACCAGGATACCGCTTCCCCGATGACGTCATGAAAAAATCAACCGTGTTCCCCATGGAGTTCATTAAAATGTATAAAGCGAAAAAAATTCTCTTACACGGTTTCAGAAATACAGAGCTCCAAAGTTTTTTCGTTTTTTCAAGATGGTGCCTGGACCACGTGACCTATGACGTCATAATTATGAATTTAGTATGCCATCAAAAAAGATACATACTATGGGAAAATTTCGTGTCCATGGGACTTACCGTTCCGAGAAAATGATTTTTAAAGCGGAAAAATCCTAAATTGCGGCGGAAGAAAACTAATAAATAAACAGAAGAAAAACAATAGTTACCCAGTCCATTAGACTGGAACCCAAATAAATAGAAAAACAATAGGTTACCCAGTCCAATGACATTCCTCAAGCCTTCTTGAACCAATCTTGTGTCCAATGAGGTGCCGTGGCCAAGTGTGTGTCAGCGCAAATGGTGGTCACACCAGATACTGAGTATTAACTGACTTGTGATCGCACCCTCTTCAAACCTCTGGACACATGTCTTGCACTCATGTGTTGACATTCTCATGTCGTTTCATGTTTATCAAACACTAATATTGACATGACCAAAAACGTGGTGTGTTTGTTTTCATTTCACATTTCACATGGGTGTAAATGATGCACAGGAACTACTTTCCATTAGTATATACGTTCAGTGGTGAGAAAAAGTATTTACCCTCTCCAAAGTGTTCACATTTTTCTTGTCACTGAGCTTATTTCATGATGCTTTCAATCAAACTTACATATAGAGTCTTCTAAACTACACCAAAGTGCTAAAGCTTAAAAATGCAGATAATTGTGAAAAATGTTACATTAACAGAGAAAATCATATGATTCTCAGTTGTATAAGTGTTCAAACCCTTTGTCTAATGACAATAATCACTTCAGGAAAAAATGATTTGTTTGAACGATTACAAAATAAGTGGAATATGTTTCACCCTTTTGTAATCTGTGGTTAACTTAAAATAGGACACTGAAAATGCACTTTATCCGAGCCTGGCCTAATTTTGTAATGTAACACAAATTTGGTCGCATTCTGACTGTGGGTCTGGAGAAGAAGATTTTGGAAGGAATTTCACGACTGCCATTTTGGCAACTTAAGTCACTTATTTATGTGGCCTACGTAATTTTAACATCAGGACCATGTCATAATGTTGAAACAAATTTTGTAGCATTCTGGCTGGTGGGTCTGGAGAAGAGATTTTTTGGAGAAATTTACTAAGTCAGCTATTTTGACCTACTTAAAGTCACATGAGCGGAACGATCTTTGCAATCGCTGTTACCGTCATGAGGGGAACGTTGCTGCGAAAATTCAGACAGATCGGCCAGTGGTTTGGCCAGAGAAGTCAAAATCTGAGACTGACAGACAGTGCAACAATGACAAAACCTATCTGCAATTTAAATTCCAGAGTAAATCTCAAAATAGAGCTCCCCCACTTATCTGAGACATTTTAAGGTGCATTTCACTTGGTCAACCAACAAGGCAAACATGATACCGAGGTGCGTTCCAAAGAAGACAGACATAAAGTGCTGGAGAAACACCATTCAGGAGAGGGTTATAAGAAGATTTCAAAGTCACTCATTATCCCTTTGAGTGCAGTGAAATCCATCATTAAGAGTGGAGATGTATCATACCACTCAGACTATACCCCGATCAGGTTACCCATTGAAACTCAGCATCCGGGAAAGCAGAAAACTTGTTTAGGTTGTCACTGTCAATCCAACAATGACTTTGAAAGGTCTACAAGGCTCCATGTTTGAGATGGGGCGTCGGTGTTTATCAATCAACAATATCCCGTTCCCTTCACAAAGCTGGCCTGCATGGACAGGCGGCAAGAAAGAAAGCCATGACTGCAAAGACGCATCTAAAAGCTCATATGGAGTTTGTGAAAAAGCATCGTAATGATACTGCTTCTGTGGAGAAAACTTCTGTGGTCAGCCGAGACAAAAATTGAACATTTTGGTCTAATTTCAAATAGTTTACGTCTGGGCAAGCTAACACTGCACATCACCAGTCAACACACCCTCCTGTCAAGCATTGCAGGGGCAGCATCTGTTATGGGCTGCTTTTCATCAACAGGGACTGGCAAGCTGTTAGGATAGAAGGACAATGACGGTGCAAAGTACAGGAGAATCATTAATAACCTGTTTGAGTCAGCCATGAATCTGAAACTGGGTATGAGATTCACATTCCAGCAGGACAATGATCTAAAGCACAAAGTTACTATAGTTGCTAAAATAACAAGAAAATAAATGTTCTTTGAGTGGCTAATGTCTTGACTTGAACCCAATTGACGTTTATGGTGAGACGTGAAGTTGCAGTCCTATGACGATCCCCATCAAACTTTGGCAGAGCTAGAGCAATTTTCATGTAAAGAATGGGCAATATTTTGCCACCTCACTGCACAAAGCTGGTAGAGACTTCCCAGAAACACTCAGAGCAGCCATTGCTGCAAAAGGTGCTTCCACCAAGTACTGACCTAAGGGGTGAATACTTTTGCAACCAATGAATTTTGATGTGTCATGTTTTTTGCATGTATTCTTGACATTTACCTCATTCAACAAATAGAATGTTTCATTTGATATTTTAATTTATGAAATAAAATGCCATTTAGAAAGGTGTGTCTACATATATCTGAATTCATCTAAAGTAGCGTTACTGGAAGGGCATGATATCATTTGCAGACACTTGATTATACTATCTCAAGTGAATCGGATGAAAATTGATGGGTATACCCCTTGACCTTTGACCTTTGATCTATTGACCTCAAAAACACCAGGCTTCCAGCTTGTCTCCATCTCTACCAGTGTTTGTTTCGTGAAGATTGGAGTAAAATGCGACCTGGAGGTGATTGACAAACAGAGTACGGACAGACAAACAGCCAAACAGAATCTTTGATTTCGCAAGCAACAAGCAGGTGCTTAATACATAATCTCCATCTAATTTCCTTCAATGGCAGCGCAATAATTTTCAATTCAGTTTTAAAATGTTTTAATTTTAAAACTGTTTTTTTTTAAATGAATTTTTTTCTTCCATTGTTTTAAAATGGCAAGTTTAAAACCACATCAAACAATGGGTTTTCATGACAGCCTTGTTAGTCAGGCAGCTAACTGAATATAGAGGACAGATTGGACAAAAACGCCATTTTTTTTCCTGGGTGTCATTAATATCAACAGCATTAATTTACCAATCGGTTCCACTGAATCTCTAAATTGGCTACGATGATTTAAATGATAACTTGCAAATTATTATCATTTTCATATTCTCTGGTATTTCATCTGAAAAGTATATTGGTCCTTATTTTTTAACTGTTAATTGATGAATGCTTTATATGAGTTTTATGCTAATTTAAGCAAATATATGCATTATTGCACATTTAATGTACTTTAAATGATTTATAATTGGCAGCTTTCTTTGTTGGACTGAATGTTTGTCTATTCAGAGCCTTCATACGCAAGTTGCTTTATATAGTTACATCAGGTAATTTCAATGTAAATTTATAAGTCTCAAGTGATTATACGATACATGCATTCCTGCAAGAAAATGGGGATCATATATTGAAGATTGCAGCTTAAACCTATAAACATAGATAAATTTCCCTCATTATTGATATGAGCTGCTTTTGAATGTCTATAATTTCCATGATCATATAAGATATGCAAATTAATTTACATCAACTTTAATGATATATAAATCTTTAAAAAAAACAAACTTTGCAGAATTGCAAATTCAATACTCATGAAAAGCATATTCAAGTACCACAACAGGATTAACGATAGCTGTAAATAAATGACCTTCTCTCTGGAATCACTTTCACATGACAGCTACAAAGCTCGGTGCACCTCACCGGCCTTCTTACAAGCACATCTGCCATTGCAGCCATCGTGCTCTTGCAGCCACATTGACCAGTTCAATGCAGCCTTGGAGGCAATCGTAAAGTGATCCAAACTGGAAGCAAAATGGCTATCCTCCATTGTCCAGCCCGATGACTGGGGTTGATCTGTTGCTGACTGAGATGATTGGTGCTCCACATCCCAGCCTGAATACACAGTGTGCCCAAGTGCTGCAGTTCTGTCTGTCGTGCATATGGCAGCTTGGCTTGCAGGGTAACTATCATTTTATTAAAGCACGGCTGTGTCGCCCATTTCGTGCCCAATACCTGAATAGTATGATAGGCTGTTAACCCCACCTGGTGTTTTATTCAGTGGAAAAGGGGGCTCAACTCAAGACCCTGGATCATGAATCAGCCGCTTGAGCCGCCAAGCCAACGCCAGGCTTAGTGCTGCAGTAAGGAATCCTGACTCAATGGGATGTTTCCCGTTGCTTTGGATTTTTTGCAGAACATCTTGCAGGCATCGTTGTGGAGCTCAGCTGGCTTGTCTTGTCATACAGAACAGCAGTGAAACACTCTATTAGTTTGATGGACCAGTATTTTGAGTTAACCCCACCTGGTGGGTAGGGATGCAATGCTATGTGGATAACTCATGTGAGAGGGGGGTGGAGTGGTGGGGGAAGCAGAACGATCCATATAGTTGAACATATGACTTTACCTGTAGTCTATGTTGGGAGATCCGAAAGTAATTCAATACTGTTGGATTTTGTTTTTTACGAAGCGATTTTGCTTTAAAGTGTTTTAAAGTACTACATGTACATCGGCATCTATCTATGAGAAATTATAATTATAATAAATATGTAGCCTCGAGGAATTGATTTCAACAGAGAATAAATCGTTTATGTTAAGCACTCAGAAAATATTTATTTCACTGCATAAAGTTTAGAGCTGGTCATTTACACTTTCAAGAAAATACTGTAAATCATGAAAAATGCATATAATTTTCATAAATCAACATCGTCATAAAATATAACTCAGATGGTTGAATTTAATAATGATTTAGAGTAGTGATGAAACAGGTAGAAAGTATTCCACCAAACAGCGTTTGAGCTTGTAAGTTGCAATTTCAATGAATTATTTATAAATACGTGTAATTTTGCATAAATTAGAATAATAATACCTGAAGGCATGATTTGATTAAGTGGCACCTATCAAAAATAAAGCTATAGGTCGAAGAAGCACCTGGAGAAATTTGGTGCTTTTGTCTGTCTGTCCCACAATTGAAAATATGGTCGAAGTGCCTGATGTTGCCCACTTCAGGAAACGAACCAATAAAGCGTTTCTGTCATTGTGCTATGCTCCGTCAGCATGCTTTCACCTCTCTTCACCACAAAGCGGTCCGTCCATGTATGCAAACTGGCAAGGAGCGCTGTGAGTATTAAATGCGATTTTTTAAATGCGAGATTCGAACCGGGTGCCTTTGACAGGTTCTAAAGCCGCCAAGAGCACTAAGGTACGCCAAAATGGCTGAGCTATGTAGACTGATAACCCCTCTCACCGAACCCTGCTCCGACATCACGTGTAGCACTGACCCAAACGATATGTAACTTCATGTTTATGCATTTTCAGATTCCTGGGCGATACTTCCTACATTCCCAATGCCGAACCACGAATTGCAACTTCCACCAACCGTGGCTCGTAAATCCAAAAATTATTATTTACGCGTATTATACTCGGCTCTAGGTATAAATCACTTCTCTCTCCTCCGCTCAGTCATCTCCGTAGCGTTCTCGGAACACAAAACCCTTGTTGCAATCTCTTCTATTTTATGTTAGTAGGTAAGACAAGTCTAAGCCACCATTGACAATCCTCATTGTGTTTTCTAGTCAGAAAAACTGTGCTTCCACCCGCCGAACCACAAGGGTGTTGGCAAAATGAGTTGATTTCAACAACCCCGTCTACTGGAAAGGTTAATGCGCCTCATATGACCAGACTGTCCCCCTCGAACTATCAACCTAATGCCAAATGACTTGTAATCCAATAATTAGTCGTCCGAATTGCAAAAACTGCTTGAACTACCACTCGTTTCACATGACCAGTCGGTTCACAAATTAAGATCATTTCATTTTGTAAATAATTTTGCCATTCCTTCAGCTGTCATACATCCTATACTATCACACCAACATTCCAATTACTTAACATAACATTACACCACAAAAACAAAATATACACCATCAATTGATGTAATCATTATGTTTTTTGTTTCCCCCTCAATCTAAAAAAAACTCCCACATAGTATCCATCCCCTTCAATTAATTATAACTTCCCGTACACCATAAATATTCCAATTTCCTCCCAAACTACATATCATCTCATCATCCTTTCAAAGCTGCACTTCATCCAATTATTCCATCCACAACGTTAAAAATTTTACATAATCAATATAAAATTCTTTACTTTATAATTTTAATTCCACAAATTTGAAATACATCTTATTTTTAAATATATAAATTCCTTTAATTTTAAACCTTTTTTCGAACTTCATCACAAACATAAAGACCTACCTTATGCCCCTGATAAATAAAGTCCAAGAAAAGAATGGTTAATTGATTACCAACAGTTATTTAATATAAAAGGTCAAGGAGAACAGAAGCAAAAACAGATTTTGAGAAGGACTTTTATAAATTAATGAATAATGCTGTATTTGGAAAGACAATGGAAAATGTTAGGAATCGACAAAACATAAGACTTTCTACATTTTGGAAACAGGCTTCAAAGTTAATTAATAGACCAAGTCTTGAATGAGCGGAGGTGTTTTCAGAGAACTTTTGTGCTATTCATTTGA
>CM068960.1:15898501-15918501 GCA_035128595.1 Eptatretus atami
GTGTTTGTGTGCGTGTATGCGTGTGTGTAATGCTGTGTAGTGTATGCGTGGCTGTGTGTGTGTGTGCGTGTTGTCCGCGCGGTCGTGTGCGTATGTTATATATGTGTTGTGTGTTGTATGCGTGTGTGTTGGACCGCTGATGTGCGTGTGGTGTGTGGTTGTGTGTGTGTGTGTGTGCAATGGGAGCTCCAGTGGCGCTTCACTCCCTCCTGCGTACTACACCTTGGTGCTACACTCGAGGCCAAGTCCGAATTGTATAACAGTATATTAATGTGTGCTGCAATGGGAAGCAATGGTGGTTGCGCTTCACTCCCTCTGCTATACACATTGTGGACACTCAAGGGCCAAGTCCGAGATGTTATAACCAGGTATTAATAATGGTGTGTGCAATGGATCAATGGTGTTGGCGCTTCACTCCCTCCTGCTATTACACCATTGTGGACACTCGAGGGGCCAAGTCCGAAGTGTTATAACAGTATATAAGTGTGTTGCAATGGGAGCCAATGGTGTTGGCGCTTCACTCCCTCCTGCTATACACCATTGTGGACACTCGAGGGCCAAGTCCGAGGGTGTTATAACAGAATTATAATGTGTCAAGGGGAGTTCTAGCACTGTGACCCCAAACACAGAATACCAACTGAATATGTCAAGGCTTAACTTTGTTGTTGATTGGTGTGTGTTGTGCGTGTGCGATGTGCGTGTGCGTGTGTGTGCGTGTGTGTGTGTGCGGTGTGCCGTGTGTGTGCGTGCGTGGTGTACTATATTGTGTGCGTGTCGTGTGCGTGTGTGTGTGCGTGCGTGTGTGTGTCGTGTGTGTGTATGCATTTTGTGTGTGTGTGTGTGTGACGTGTGCGTGTGCTGTATGCGTGGGTGTGTTGTGTGCGCTGCGTGTGTGCGTTGACTGTGTGTATGCGTGTGTGTGGTGTGTGTGTTGCGATGTGTTTGTATGCGTGTGTGTGTGCGTGTGTGTGTATGCATTTGTTGTATGTGTGTTGTGTGTGTTGTGTGTGTGTGTGCTGTGTGTGTCCCAACCCTCACATTCAAAATCTCAACCCCAACTTCAATCCTTCCCCCAACACAAATGTCTTTCAAAATGAGATTTTCCACCTATATATATTTTTTGACGTTTTTTTTTTTCTCTTCTCCAATTTCTGTTCTTTTAAGCGCTTTCAGTTGGATGACGTAGAAAAGGGGGAGTAAGCCTTGCACTTTCTTCCAAGAAACTTTCTTGATCTTTGCTCCATCAAGCACCATCCAACAAAAGAAACACATCGAATTAGGTTTAGATCCAAAGAGTGATAGCATTTCAAGTCTCCAAAAAAATAAACCCAACTTTCCAAGTCTCAAGTATAACTCTTTTCGGTTGGTCATCTAAAGACGAACTCGTTTCTGTGCGGTCTTGGCGTCGCTCATGAGGTCTCAACCAAGCAACAATTCGCCAAGTTGTGGCAAAATCGGTATTTTCAATATGCATTTCAGATACAATTTTTCCTGTTGAGAAGAAAATAATTAATTGTATTAATTAAGTAATTTAATATTAAATGAGTCGATGCTTAAAAGGAACTGAGAATTAGGCGCAAAATAAAAATCTTACGCTCAACAGATAAGAGTTTTGAATCCAATTCTTCACTGAAGGTTTAGTTCCATCAAAATATCGAACTGGCAAAAACAAGCTCATCCCATCAAGGCCTAGCTTCGTTCTATTGTGGGTCTTATGGTCGCTCATGAGTATCACCAACGTTATAAACTCTTGGTTAGGCGTCTATCAAGATCGAGCTTGTTCTTGTGGGGTCTTAGGGTCGCTTCCCATGAGCGTCTTCAACCAAGCCAACAATTTCGCCCCAAGTTGTGCAAAATCGCGTATTTGATATTGCATTTCAGATACCAATTTCCTGTGAGAGAAAATAATAATGTATTTAATTAAGTTATTTAAATATAAATGAGTCGATTGTTTAAAAGGAACTGCAAAATAGAAAAATAAAATCTTACCTCAACAGTTATAATAGTTTGAATCCAGTACATCAAGTTGTTTAGTTTAGTTTCCATACAAATAGTCGATATCGAAGGAACCCCAAAGTCATCCCACTCAAGATCTAGCTCGCGTTCTGGTCTTGTCGCTTCATGAGGTCTCCACGTTATAACTCTTTGGTTGGGTCATCAAGGGCAAGGCTCGTTCTTGTGGGTCTTGAGTCGCTCATAAGGTACTTCATCCAAGCCAACAATTTCGCCCCAAGTCTGTGCGCAAAATCGGTATTTGATTATGCATTCCAGATAACAATTTCCTGTGAGAGAAAATAATAATGTATTAATTAAGTTATTTAATTATTATAATGAGTCGATTTTTAAAGGAACTGAAAATAGGAAAATAAAAAACTTACCTCAACAGATAATAGGTTTGAACCCAGTACAAATCAAGTTGTAAGGTTTAGTTCCAACAAATAGTTGATATCAAGGAAACCCCAAAGTCATCCCACTTCAAGATCTAGCTCGTTCTGTGGCGTCTTTGGTCGCTCATGAGGTCTCCAACGTATAACTCTTTGGTTGGATCATCAAGACGAGCTCGTTCTGTGGGTCTGGTCGCTCATTAAGGTCTCAACTCCAGCCAACAATTCGCCCCAGTTGTGGCAAAATCTGGTATTTTGATATATGCATTTCAGAACAATTTTCCTGTGAGATGAAAATAATAATGTATTAATTATAGTTAATTTAATTATTAAATGAGTCGATGTTAAAAGGAACTGAAAATAGAAATATAAAAATCTTACCTCAACTAGATAATAGGTTGAATCAATTCAATCAGCTTGAAAGTTTAGTTCCATACAAATAGCTCGATATCCAAGGAACCCCAAAGTCATCCCACTCAAGCCGTCTAGCTCGTTCTGTGGGTCTTGGTCGTCTCATCAGGCTCTCCAACGTATAACTCTTTTATGGGTATCAAGGACTGAGCTCGTTCTTGGCGTCTTGTCGCTCATAAGGTCTTCAAACCAAGCCAACAATTTTCGCCCCAAGTTTGTGCAAAATCATGGTAATTTGATTTTTATTGCGCTTTTTTTTTCAGATACAATTTCCTGTGAGATGAAAATAAATTAATGTATTAATTTTAAGTTATTTTAATTATTTAAAATGAGTCGATGTTTAAAAGGAACTGAAAAATAGGAAAATAAAAATCTTTACCTCAACAGATAATAGTTTGATCCGAACATCAAGTTGTTAAGTTTAGTTCCATACAAATATTGAACTGCAAACAAGCATCATCACTTGAAGGACAGTACAGCACACCATTGCCACAAAGAAATGTTAAAATGGAGCCTGGGCTCGAGACCTTAGGATCGCAGAATAGTTCCTGTTTTTTTCACCAGCCATGACTGTGCAAAACAGTTCCATTTTACGGCACCTGTCCGTGTGGAAAAACATCTTCTCTCATTTTTTCACGGCACGGGACTGGAAAAACTTTCGATGGTTATATTGAACAATGGAAAAACAATTTTATAAATTCAAAAATATATGCAACTCAGGGAGGTGGTCAGATGAGAATCATATTAAGAGAAGTATATCATTTCATATGGCACAAAAGGGGTATATCTTGAAAAATGATAAAGATTCCAAATGTTTATTTTTAAATATTTAGATGGGGATTTTTTTTTATTGACAAAGAAAATTAAACTATTGAGGATATGAAATGAAACCAAAATGTTTTATAGCTTCAATGAGTGAGCTAAACATATACAATGGGTTATTTGAAAATGAGTGTCCCTAGCTACAGGTTTTCAGATATCTCTTCAGAATCACCTGAACAAACCACATTACTACTTGTACGTTGAACCAAATCTTTATCTTGTCTGCATTGGTTATTTGAATAGAATGCCCCTAGGTTAAACGGGGAGACACAACAAATATACTTGGATAAAAAGGGGGTGTAATTTTTAGGGGAAAAAATGTGAATATCGCTGATAATCCCATTCATTTACAATGGGGAAAATAGAGCCAGCAATCAGTATATCCACCCTACTCACAATAATTTGGAATAAAAGAATAACTGATACAATCGACCAATGTCTGTCAACAGTAATAACGAACCTACCTCGCTGAAAGTGTCGCCGACCGAGCCGACGAGAACTGAGAAGTTCTACAGACCAGCGGTTATTGTCTGTCAGTCAGACCAGGTACACGGTGCTATGACGTCACGAATGACGTCACAATGCTTCCTCTTCGGATTGAAACTTGCCAAGGAATAATTCCAGCGGACCCATGCATGTGCCTTTTCGAGGTTTGATATCAAATCGCGAACAGAGCGGTTCCAAGTTACGGCCATTTATTTCTGTCGACGCAATGACAAGACACGGTGCCTATGACATCACGATGACGTCACAATTAATGTTTATCTTATTATTTTATTATTTTATTTTTTTTTGCCAACGATTGACAGTCCGCATGCTGATTGAATACTTCCAGGAAATTTGCTGGCGACCCGCGGATGTGCCTTTTCAGGTTTGATATTAATCCGGAATAGCAGTTTCCCAAGTTTCGGCCATTTATCTTCGCGACCAATGACAGAGACACGGTGCTATGACATCTACGAATGACTTTCACAATGTTTATGGATTTATTTATTTATTTATTATTAATTTTTTTTTTGCACGATGACGGTCCGATCTCATATGAACTTGCCAGGAATATTGCTCGGGGACCCGCGGATGTGCCTTTTTGAGTGTTTGATATTAATCGGACGAGCGGTTCTCAAGTTACGCGCCATTTAATCTGTCGACCAATTTATCTGCTGAGAGAGGGGGACGGAGAGAGGGGAGGATGAGAGTGGCTGGGCGAGAGAGGAGAGGGGAGAGTAGGAAGCGGCGAGACTAGGGGGAGAGAGGGGGGGCAAGAGAGGGGGGGTGAGCAGAGGGGGAGAGAGGAGGGGGTGAGACGAGGGGGGAGAGAGGGGGGGTGAAGACTTAGGGCAAGAGAGAGGTGGGGAGAGAGAGGGGGTGCGAGTGGGGACGAGAGAGTGGGAACGGAAGAGGGGGTTGGGAGTGGGGGCGAGAAAGAAGGGCGAGCAGAGGAAACGGGGGGAGGAAGAGGCGCGAGAACTTGGGGTGAGAGAGGGGGGAGAGAGAGGGGGAGGAGAGGAGGGTAGACTAAAGTAGGAGGGAAGGGGAGAGAGGGAGAGAGGGGGGGGCAAGAGCAGGGGGAGAGAGGGGGGTAAGTGAGAGGGGCGTATCAATTCAAGAGAGGGGAGAGACGAGGGGCGAGAGAGGGGGGTGAGGGTGGGGGCGAGGAGAGGAGGGGGAGAGAGGAGGGCGAGACTAGGGGGGAGCGAGGGGGGGGCGCAGAGAGGAGGGGGCGTCACAATTTCTTCGTTTGATATGACGTCACAATTGACGCTCTGGACCTGAGTATGTTTCCCAGGGTGTTTCCCAAGTCATGGCCATTTATGATACGGTTGGTCCAATCTATTGAAATAATGCCCCAATCCAGTCGTCGGTTTACTCACTACGGGCCCGCCCCTCGGACCCGCGCCTACGGCCCGTACTTGTAATAACAATGAGGGCACTCTTACCTGATGTATTATGATGCTAACAATTTGTATCGGTAGCTATGTCTCAATCTTACCTTATAGAAACTTAAATGAAGTTTAAAGAAAAACATTATGAAAAGTTTTACAAGACATTGTTGTCTCTTTCAAAAAGAATGGGATGAAGCTGAGTTTGATATTATTTTGAGGTTGATTTTAAAATATCCCAGGAAGAACTTCATCACAAACATAAAGACCTACCTTATGCCCTGATAAATAAAGTCCAAGAAAAAGAATGGTTAATTGATTACCCAACAGTATTTAATATAAAAGGTCAAGAGAGACAGAAGCAAAAACAGATTTTGAAGGACTTTTATAAATTAATGAATAATGCTGTATTGGAAAGACAATGGAAAATGTTAGGAATCGAAAAACATAAGACTTTCTACATTTTGGAAACAGGCTTCAAAGTTAATTAATAGACCAAGTCTTGAATGAGCGGAGGTGTTTTCAGAGAACTTTTGTGCTATTCATTTGAAAAAAGAGAGATATTGAAATGGATAAACTATTTATATAGCAACATCAATTCTTGACTTGTCAAAGTCGTTAATGTATGACTTTCCTTATAATAATTTAAACAAAGTATGAGGATAAGCGGTCATTGTTATTTGTGGATACAGATAGTTTTGTATTCGAAATTAAGACAAGTGATGTATATGAGGATATGATGATCATATTGATATATATGATACAATAATAATAAGTCAGGTGATGTTGTTCCATCAAAGAATAAAAAGGTTATTGGTAAGTTTAAAGTTGAATTGGGTGGGAAGGTCATGAGTGAATTTTATAGTGATTGAGATCAAAGTCTTATGCTTTCACGTATATTGATAATAATAACATTGAAAGGTGTGATTAGAAGCTAAAGGGAATAAAGAAAATATAATCAAGGAAACATAAACTTTTAACATTTTTTACAACTGTTTAACCTTAAAGAAGGAAGATACAGAAAAATGAATACAATAAGAAGTTACAAACATCAATTATATACAGAAGAGATAAATAAGAAGCATTAGGAGTTTTTGATGATAAAAGATACATTTTAGAGAATGGAATCAATAGCTCTCCTTTGGTTATAAGTATAAGTGTTGAGATATTGGGTTGGGAATTTTAACAGGCTACCACCGTCTTTTTACTGATTTATAAATGATAGAACAAGCAATAACCAAACCAAAGAAGTGGAGATGTAATCAGCCTTGGTATTTAAACGGAAACATAAAGAAATTGAGAAATATCAAATAAGTCTTTTGAAGAAAAACCAGGGTAAAAGTAGATAAAACAAATAAGCGGATAAATTTAATTATAAATACGTTGGAGGATGTAAAGAAAAAAAATATCCTTGTATGGACTGAAAACTTTGATGGTTATCAATTGAACAATGGAAAAACAATTTACTACAATCTAAAAATGACATGTGGTTCAGAGGTGGTCAAATTAGAGCATTATAGAGAATTTATCATTTCATTTCTGCTCAACAAAGACACTTTATACAAGAACCAATTCCAAGTTATTATTTGTGAATATACTCGATGGAAAATGAATGTTATCAGAAAATGAAGTTATTCCCAAGTAGAACATGGAACAAATATCGTTGGTTGGCTCTTTGAGTGAATGAAAATATAAAAGGACTGTGATTATGTTGGGGGGAAGAAGTGCTTTATTAAGTAAGTCTCAATCTTTCCTGTCTCAATTTTACATTTGCTTGTATGGGAGGGAAGGGGATAGTGGGGGTGAAATCAGTCTCCTATTTTGGGCTTTTGGGGCTTGAGTCAGTTTTCCCTTTTCCCCCATTCATTTGAATGGGCGTCCCAGAAACCCCATTTATCATCTACTCCATTGCCGGAAAGAGCTGACATTGTGCTTGCACCGTCCCCTGCGATGAGTTATAGTCTGAACATAAGAGCTAGCACGAGGGTCCAAGTCAGACAGCAGCACAACATCTTTGAATCTGGTGGTTCCAACCACTTCACTCCACATTCGACACAACACAGACACTCCCGATGTCCGCTATCTCCCCCACTTCCCCACCCCCCCCTCCTGTTCTTCCCTTGGGACTGACCCAGTCCTGCCTCTCTGTGTACATTGAGTCAGGAGTCGCAACCACTCAAAGCTCTTCCAATAATCTTCTTCTGTCTTTCTGCTTTCCTGGATAATTGTGATGATGCACCTGTAGTGTGTCATAGGGCTTCTTATGTGCTAAGGGTAATTTGCTTTCTCACGTGTCTTTGCCTGTCTGTATTGCTTGACCATTGTTTCTTCGACCCCAACAATTCGCTCCAGTGGGATAGCAAATGTTCACCCACGTTCGCTTGGACTATGTAATAAGTAGATGGGTGGACATTGACAGTGTGGTTCCCAGTTGGGATAATTATATCTTAAGAATAAGGTAATGCGATGCGCGGCACGGGACCCTGTTAAATATAATTAGCTCAACTGACCTCCGCAGTTGCTAAGGCCTAAGTCACATTTGCTCTACGGCGAGGATATGGCGGCCGTACGCCCTCTGAATTGACAAGAAACGTGCGGCGGCCGCAGAGTTTCTGAGGTTGCTTCAGGGTGGCCCTACGCCATTTGGCTATCTTTTACAGGCCGTAGGGGTCGCCGTGGAATTATAAACGCGGGAGTTATAACTTTTTTCATTTCTACGTTCACCGTAGCAATTCGACAAGCCAAAAAAAAAACTGGTAAAAAATATAAATGAACCACTCGTTACCGTCCGTCGAGCCGCACGTTCGCCTTTGGGCCCCCCTGCGGTCGCCTTGCGGGCACCTTGAGGCTACCTTCGGTCTGCCTTGAAAATTCTTATGGCTGCCGCAAGGCCCCTTAAGGTCACCGTGCGACATCAAATCAAAGACCGTAAGGCAACCCCACATTTTCGGTCTCACAATTTCTAAATACGCCGTGCGGCTCCCCGAAAAATAAAAACATATGTGACTGCTACATTGTGTGGACCGTGGAAATACTGCGGGCCGCCATAAATTGCTAGTGGCCGTAGATTTTGGAGACCCACGGCCAACGTGGCAAATTGGACTTAGGCCTTAGCAACACGTCGGGCCGTGGAGTTATCCGTGACTTACAGATTCAGTCGGCGGTCGAGTGGCGGGTCCGAGCAGACCCCCTCGCGCATGCTGGCACACTCACTTCAGAAACACTTTGTAGTATTATTGCAACAACTTGATGATCCTCTGATGTGCCAATCTCTGAGATGTGGTCCATGTCTTTGGAGAACTTATTTTTGCATTAAGCACTTCATTATGTTCATTTATCAGTCTCTTTGCAGGAAAGATTGCAGGGTCTGCAGCCCATGTTACAAGAGTGGATTGTGTGAAGATGATTTTGGAAAAAATGCTTCCACAGAAGAAAAGTGTGCAGAATGTGGAGCATTTACATGCTGATGTTACCAAACTGGACTTCCTGAAGGATACGTCAGTATTACGACAATCTTCACAATGCACTTTCTATTCAGATTTACATGTCGATTTCTTGTAGAAAGCCGTCTCAATTTGACTCAAACAAAGGAGAGATTCAGCTTTGATAGGGAGGGAAATGATGGCAGGAAAGAAGTTTAGCTCACTTTAAAACACTCAATATTTCCCCCATAAAAGCAAATAACTTGGCTCTTTTTCATGTTACTGTTTTGTACTGACAACTCACTGTATCCAATTATATGTTATTCAGTTATTAATTTTAAGTTGTGTCATGGGAGTAGTGTGTATCCTCATTGAATTCAGGATAGTTTTTAATTTATCTGACTGTTACACAAAAAGTATGAACGGCATTCGGAAGAGCGCATACCCCCACCAGGCTGAACAATTCAGTTTTGTATCCCACTGATAGGCCAGATCTGCTTCCGGACCTGACCCAAAATCTAATTGCTTTGTTCTTGTCACCTACCCAACTCATCCACTTCGTTTGGTTTTAACTCGTCCACATTTTTTTGAGATATCATGCTATATATCCTTTTGGCACATCTCTCAATGGTGAAGAATCGCTAAAAATTAAAAGAATTCTTGGATCCGGATCTGGATCTTCACCAAAATCGAATCATATCGTCCTCATCACCCAATCACCCTGTCCACCAAATTTTGGTCAAATTCGTCCACAACTTTTTGAGATATCCTGCTCGGAGAGAGATAAACAAACACAGACTGGTGAAAACATAACCTCCATCCACCTTCGGTGGTAGAGGTAAAAATGCTCCTCACAAGATGAGAAGAATGCAGTACAATACTCCTCTCATTAGTGATATGACCATATGCACCTTGGGACAATAACATGCATGTGGAATAAGATGGTGAATCATCAAATCTAAATCCTCACAATATCTACAGTTCTGCTTTATGTGCTTCCACCCAGGTTTGACGTCATCATTTCAAGCTTTCAGTTTATGCATTTGCATAAAGAAATGCTGAAGGCATTAACCAGATGCCTGATTCGTTGGTTACGTCCTGGTGGACAGCTGTTCTTCCGCGAGTTCTGCTCAAGACAGCCAGGTCTCTGATACCTTGCTTTTCAAAAAATAAAAATTCAAAAATAGTAATTATAATAATAACTAGAACTGTCACTTTATAACTGCTGGCAGTGAGGACCGGATACCTAGACGTCCACCTTTGATAAAAAATACCGCCCTGCTTCAATACAACGCGGGACTGACGCGTTACGAACCGAGTAACACGAAGTGTTCAATCCATTCATTGCGTTTGCAGTTAGCCTTTCTTCCTGGGGTCAATGTCGGTATCAATTGAATTGGCGTTTAAATTTCCTGAACACGAAACAAGAAATGTCACCGTGGGTCCACAGGGTAAAGCGGAGCTCCCCCGAGTAATTATAAGCGCCCCCCCCCTCCCCAATATGTCTCTCCACTACGCAGGATTGATGAGTTATGGAAGCAGTAACATGCCACATTCAATCTATTTATTACGAAAGCAGTTAGCCCTTTTTCCTGAATACATCGTCGGTGGCAATTGACTTGGTGTTTAAGTTAACCTGAACACAAAGTAATAAATGTGGACACCATCAGCGGGATTCCCCTGAGTCTAATGAGGCTCCACACGTTTCTCTACCACGCGGGATTCAAAAGTTATGCACGGAGAAACAGGCCATGTTACATACATATATTATGTACACAGTTTACTATTTTTCCTGGGGCCATCATTGGTATCAATTGAATTGCTGCTGCTGTACCCTCAAACGCCTTCAGGCACAGCCAAGTGAGCCTTTTGCAAAAAAAAAAATTCCAAAAGTTCTCAGATTCAAATAATTAAATGATTCTGGCAGCCAAACCATGTGGCCGATTGGGTTGAAATTTCAAAGATATGTTCCACATGTTATCTAGATTACAATTCTGGAGTTTCTGTATATGTTGATGCAACACTTCCAGAGTAAATATTATTTAATATTTTTCTTTCAATCCAACATGGCTGCCAAATCATGAGGCAGATCGAGTTGAAATTTATACCTTCATTTCCACATGAATGCTTCATCATAACTCTGAATAATCACATTTATTGATGCAGCGTTCCAGAGCAAATATTATTTAATTTTTTTCCTTCAATCCAATATGGCTGCCAAACCATGTGACCTACGTCAAAAGGAGGTGGGAATTTTTGGTTCATCTTGGATATGCGGTCTTACTTGTAAAGTCTGGGCTGGATCTGTTCAGCCGGTTTGGAGAAGAAGACTTTTTAATTTTTTTTTTCAATCCAATATGGCTGCCTACCACATGACCTATTACATCATAAATTTACATTCTCCTCCAATGGGGTAGTGGATAATGGTTCTTAAGTTTTGTGTTGATCGGACAAGGTGCGTTTTTTTTTTTCTCTCCAAGATGGCCACCAAACCATGTGACTTATGATGTCATATTTTTTACCACTATGCCTGAACGTGGTATGCACGTATTTAAATACCCTGAATACAAAGTAAAAATGTGGACACTATCAGCGGGATTCCCCTGAGTGTAATGAGGCCCCACACGTTTCTCTACGATTCGCGATTCACACGTTATGGACTGAGGAACAGGCCACGTTCCATCCATTTATCTTGTATACTATTGACCATTTTACTTGCTTTCATCTTCGGTATCAATCGAATTGCTATTGCTGTACCTTCAAACGCATGCAGATGCAGCCAAGTGAGAATTTTGCAAAAAAAACCCAAAAAATTCTTAAAGTTCTCAGATTCAAATACTTAAATAATTCTGGCTGCCAAACCAAATGGCCGATTGGGTTGAAATTTAAAACGTACTTTCCCAGTGGCGGCTGAATTCTAATTTTGAAGTTTCCCTTATATTTATGTAGCGGTTCCAGAGTAAATATTATTTAATATTTTTCCTTCAATCCAATATGGCTGCCAAACCATGTGGCCGATCGAGTTGAAATTGAATTCCTTCATTCCACATGAAGGGGGGAGCATAACTCTGAAGTTTCACAGTCAATGCTGTAACAGTTCCAGAGTAAATATTATTTAATATTTTTCCTTCAATCCAATATGGCTGCCAATCCATGTGACTTACATCAAAAGGATATGGGAACTTTTTCTTCATCATGGATAGGCGGTCATACCTGCAAAGCTTCGCCTCGATCTTTTCAGCCATTTTAGAGAAGAAGACTTTTTAAGTTTTTTAATTTTCAATCCAATATGGCTGCCATACCACATGAACAATTACATCATAAATTTACATTCTCTCTCCAATGGCATAGTGGATCATGGTTCTTTAGTTTCCTGTTGATCGGACAAGGTGCATTATTTTATCTAATATGGCCGCCAAATCGTGTGACGTGTGACATCATCATTTTTAAAATCTATATGCAGACATAAGGGTAGATGATGGTTGCGAAGTTTTGCTTCGAAAAGTTAAGTGGTTCCAGAGTAAATATTATTCAATACTTTTCCTTCAATCCAATATGGCTGCCATATCATGTGACCTATGTCAAAAGGAGGTGGGAAGCTTTTCTTCATCATGGATAGGCGGTCATACCTGCAAAGTTTGGCCTGGATCTGTTCAGCCATTTCAGAGAAGAAGACTTTTTAATTTTTGTAATTTTCAATCCAATATGGCTGCCGTCCCACATGAACTGTTACATCATAAATTAACATTCTCTCTCCAATGGCATAGGGGAACATGGTTCTTTAGTTTCCTGTTGATCGGACAAGGTGCATTATTCTATCCAAGATGGCCGCCAAACAATGTGATGTGTGACATGATCATTTTTTTACTCTATATGCAGACATAAAGAGATGATAGTTGCGAAGTTTCGCTTCGAAAAGTTAAGTGGTTCCAGAGTAAACATTAATTCATATTTTTCTTTAAATCCAATATGGCTGCCAAACGATGTGTCACACATCAAAAGGAGCGGATAACTTTTTCTTTGTCATGGAGAGGCGGTCATACTTGTAAAGTTTCGCCTCGATCTGTTCAGCCATTTCAGAGAAGAAGACTTTTAATGTTATTCATTTTCAATCCAATATGGCTACCATACCACGTGACCTATTGCATCTTAAATTTAAATTTTCCCTCTAAAGGTGTAGTGGATCGTGCTTGTTAAGTTTCGTGTTGATCGGACAAGGTGCGTTTTTCTATCCAAGATGGCCACCAAACCATGTGACATGTGACATCATAATTTTTACCATATATGCAGACTTGGTGGTAGATGATAGTTGCAAATTTTCACTTCAGTAGGTTAAGCAGTTCCAGAGAAAACATTATTTCGTATTTTTCTTCAATCCAATATGGCTGCCAAACCATGTGACCTACCAATAATAAGTTAACAAACTTATATCCCCTTGCATTGGAGAATATGTGTGTGAAATTTCCTCTTGATCTGACCAGCCGTTCTGGAGAAGATTTTTGAAGGTTTTAGTGTAAATTAAATATCGCCACCAAACCATGTGAACTATCAATTACAAATTAAGAAACTTGTAAAAGGATGTCATGGGGAATGTGTTTGTAAAGTTTCGCCTCAATCTGTCCAGCCTTCTGGAGAAGAAGATTTTTTAAATTTGTTTTTTTCGAAACAATATGGCTGCCAAACGAAGTAACCAATGACATCAAAATATTGTTGCGTAGATGACGCTCAAATTTCAGATTTTTCCCATGCAGCATTCTCTCAGTCGAATTTTCACCAGGATACCGCTTCCCCGATGACGTCATGAAAAAATCAACCGTGTTCCCCATGGGGAGTTCATTAAAATGTATAAAGCGAAAAAAATTCTCTTACACGGTTTCAGAAATACAGAGCTCCAAAGTTTTTCGTTTTTTTCAAGATGGTGCCTGGACCACGTGACCTATGACGTCATAATTATGAATTTAGTATGCCATCAAAAAAGATACATACTATGGCGAAAATTTCGTGTCCATGGGACTTACCGTTCCCGAGAAAATGATTTTTAAAGCGGAAAAATCCTAAAATTGCGGCGGAAGAAAACTAATAAATAAACAGAAGAAAAACAATAGTTTACCCAGTCCATTAGACTGGAACCCAAATAAATAGAAAAACAATAGGTTACCCAGTCCAATGACATTCCTCAAGCCTTCTTGAACCATCTTGTGTCCCAATGAGGTGCCGTGGCCAAGTGTGTGTCAGCGCAAATGGTGGTCACACCAGATACTGAGCTATTAACTGACTTGTGATCGCACCCCTCTTCAAACCTCTGGACACATGTCTTGCACTCATGTGTTGACATTCTCATGTCGATTTCATGTTTATCAAACACTAAATATTGACATGACCAAAAACGTGGTGTGTTTGTTTTCATTTCACATTTCACATGGGTGTAAATGATGCACAGGAACTACTTTCCATTAGTATATACGTTCAGTGGTGAGAAAAAGTATTTACCCTCTCCAAAGTGTTCACATTTTTCTTGTCACCTGAGCTTATTTCATGATGCTTTCAAATCAAACTTAACATATAGAGTCTTCATAAACTACACCAAAGTGCTAAAGCTTAAAAATGCAGATAGATTGTGAAAATGTTACATTAACAGAGAAAATCATATGATTCTCAGTTGTATAAGTGTTCAAACCCTTTGTCTAATGAACAATAAATCACTTCAGGAAAAAATGATTTGTTTGAACGATTACAAAATAAGTGGAATATGTTTCACCCTTTTGTAATCTGTGGTTTAACTTAAAAATAGGACCACTGAAAATGCACTTTATCCGAGCCCTGGCCTAATTTTGTAATGTAACACAAATTTGGTCGCATTCTGACTGGTGGGTCTGGAGAAGAAGATTTTGGAAGGAATTTTCACGACTGCCATTTTGGCACACTTAAAGTCACTTTATTTATGTGGCCTACGTAATTTAACATCAGGACCATGTCATAATGTTGAAACCAAAATTTTGTAGCATTCTGGCTGGTGGGTCTGGAGAAGAAGATTTTTTGGAGAAATTTACTAAGTCAGCTATTTTGACCTACTTAAAGTCACATGAGCGGAACGATCTTTGCAATCGCTGTTACCAGTCATGAGGGGAACGTTGCTGCGAAAATTCAGACAGATCGGCCCAGTGGTTTGGCCAGAGAAGTCAAAATCTGAGACTGACAGACAGTGCACAATGACAATACCTTATCTGCAATTTAAATTCCAGATAATCTCAAAATAGAGCTCCCCCACTTATCTGAGACATTTTAAGGTGCATTTCACTTGGTCAACCAACAAGGCAAACATGAATACCGAGGTGCGTTCCAAAGAAGACAGACATAAAGTGCTGGAGAAACACCATTCAGGAGAGGGTTATAAGAAGATTTCAAAGTCACTCATTATCCCTTTGAGTGCAGTGAAATCCATCATTAAGAAGTGGAGATGTATCATACCACTCAGACTATACCCCGATCAGGTTACCCATTGAAACTCAGCATCCGGGAAAGCAGAAAACTTGTTTAGGTTGTCACTGTCAATCCAACAATGACTTTGAAAGGTCTACAAGGCTCCATGTCTGAGATGGGGGTCGGTGTTTATCAATCAACAATATCCCGTTCCCTTCACAAAGCTGGCCTGCATGGACAGGCGGCAAGAAAGAAGCCATGACTGCAGAAGACGCATCTAAAAGCTCATATGGAGTTTGTGAAAAAGCATCGTAATGATACTGCATTCATGTGGAGAAAACTTCTGTGGTCAGCCGAGACAAAAATTGAACATTTTGGTCTAATTTCAAATAGTTACGTCTGGTGCAAGCCTAACACTGCACATCACCCAGTCAACACCACCCTCCTGTCAAGCATTGCAGTGGCAGCATCATGTTATAGGGCTGCTTTTCATCAACAGGGACTGGCAAGCTTGTTAGGATAGAAGGGACAATGGACGGTGCAAAGTACAGGAGAATCATTAATGAAAACCTGTTTGAGTCAGCCATGAATCTGAAACTGGGTATGAGATTCACATTCCAGCAGGACAATGATCTAAAGCACAAAGTTACTATAGTTGCTAAATAACAAGAAAATAAATGTTCTTTGAGTGGCCTAATGTCTTGACTTGAACCCAATTGATCGTTTATGGTGAGACGTGAAGATTGCAGTCCATTGACGATCCCCATCAAACTTTGGCAGAGCTAGAGCAATTTTCATGTGAAGAATGGGCAAATATTTTGCCACCTCACTGCACAAAGCTGGTAGAGACCTTCCCAGAAACACTCAGAGCAGCCATTGCTGCAAAAGGTGCTTCCACCAAGTACTGACCTAAGGGGGTGAATACTTTTGCAACCAGTGAATTTTGATGTGTACATGTTTTTTGCATGTATTCTTGACATTTAACCTCATTCAACTAAAAGTGTTTCATTTGATATTTTAATTTATGAATAAAAATGTCCATTTAGAAAGGTGTGTCTACATAATTCGTAATTCATCTAAATGTAGCGTTACTGGAAGGGCATGAATACATTTGCAGATCACTGTATATACATCTCAAGTGAATCGGATGAAAATTGATGGGTAATACCCCTTGACCTTTGACCTTTTGATCTATTGACCTCAAAAACACAGGCTTCCAGCTTGTCTCCATCTCTACCAGGTGGTTTGTTTTCGTGAAGATTGGAGTAAAATGCGACCTGGAGGTGATTGACAAACAGATGTACGGACAGACAAACAGCCAAACAGAATCTTTGATTTCGCAAGCAACAAGCAGGTGCTAATACATAATCTCCATCTAATTTCCTTCAATGGCAGCGCTAATAATTTTCAATTCAGTTTTAAAATGTTTTAATTTTAAAACTGTTTTTTTTTAAATGAATTTTTTTTTTCTCCATTGTTTTAAAATGGCAAGTTTAAAAACCACATCAAACAATGGGTTTTCATGAACAGCCTTGTTAGTCAGGCAGCTTAACTGAATTATGGGGACAGATTGGACAAAAACGCCATTTTTTTTCCTGGGTGTCATTAATATCAACAGCATTAATTTTACCATCGGTTCCACTGAATCTCTAATTGGCTACGATGATTAAAATGATAACTTGTGCAAATTATATACATTTTAAACATATTCTCTGGTATTTCATCTGAAAAGTATATTGGTCGCTTATTTTTTGTTAACTGTTAATTGATGAATGCTTTATATGAGTTTTATGCTAATTTAAGCAAATATATGCATTTAATTGCACATTTAATGTACTTTAAATGATTTATAATTGGCAGCTTTTCTTTGTTGGACTGAATGTTTGTTCTATTCAGAGCCTTCATATTGCAAGCTTTGCTTTTAGATTAGTTACGTTCAGGTAATTTCAATGTAAATTTATATAAGTCTCAAGTGATTATACGATACATGCATTCCTGTCAAAGAAAATGGGGATCATAGATTGAAGATTGGCAGCTTAAACCTATAAACATAGGATAATTTCCCTCTCATATTGATATGAGCTGCTTTTGAATGTCTATAATTTCCATTGATACATAATAAGATATGCAAATTAACTTACATCAACTTTTAATGATATAAATATCTTTAAAAAAAACAAACTTTTGCAGAATTTGCAAATTCAATATCTCATGAAAAGCATATTCAAGTACCATCAACAGGATTAACGATAGCTGTAAAATAAATTGACCTTCCTTCTGGAAATCTACTTTTCACAATGACAGCTACAAAGCTCGGTGCACCTCCATCCGGCTTTCTTACAAGCACATCTGCCATTGCAGCCATCGTGCTCTTGCAGCCACATTTGACCAGTTCAATGCAGGCCTTGGAGGCAATCGGTAAAGTGATCCAAACTGGAAGCAAAAATTGGCTATCTTTCTCCATTGTCCAGCCCGATGACTGGGGTTGGCATCTGTTGCTGACTGAGATGATTGGTGCTCCACATCCCAGCCTGATACACAGTGTGCTTCAAGTGCTGCAGTTCTGTTCTGTTCGTGCATATGGCAGCTTGGCTGCAGGGTAACTATCATTTATTGAAAGCACGGCTGTGTCGCCCATATCGTGCCCCAATACCTGAATAGTATGATAGGCTGTTAACCCCACCTGGTGTTTATTCAGTGGAAAAGGGGGCTCAAACTCAAGACCCTGGAATCATGAATCAGCCGCTTGAGCCGCCAAGCCAACGCCAGGCTTAGTGCTGCAGTAAGGAATCCTGACTCAATGGGATGTTTCCCGTTGCTTTGGATTTTTTGCAGAACATCTTGCAGGCATCGTTTGCGGAGCTCAGCTGGCTTGTCTTGTCATACAGAACAGCAGTGAAACGCTCTATTAGTTTGATGGACCAGTGTTTTGAGTTAACCCCACCTGGTGGGTAGGGATGCAATGCTATGTGGAGTAACTCATGTGAGAGGGGGTGGGGTGGGGGAGAGGCGACCCATATAGTTGAGCAATATGACTTTACCTGTAGTCTATGTTGGGAGATCCGAAAGTCAATTCAATACTGTTGGGATTTTGTTTTCTACGAAGCGATTTTGCTTTTAAAGTGTTTTGAAGTACTACATGTACATCGGCATCTATCTATGAGAAATTAATAATTTGCATAAATTATAATAAATATGTAGCCTCGAGGAATTGATTTCAACAGAGAATTAAATCGTTTATGTTAAGCACTCAGAAAATATTTATTTCACTGCATAAAGTTTAGAGCTGGTAATTTACACTTTCAAGAAAATACCTGTAAATACATGAAAAATGTATATAATTTTCATAAATCAACATCGTCATAAAATATAACCTCAGATGGTTGAATTTAATAATGATTTAGAGTAGTGATGACAAACAGGTAGAAAGTATTTCCCACAAACAGCGTTTGAGCTTGTAAGTTGCAATTTCAATGAATTATTTATAAATACGTGTAATTTTGCATAAATTAGAATAATAATACCTGAAGGCATGATTTGATTAAGTGGCACCTATCAAAAAATAAAAGCTATAGGTCGAAGAAGCACCTGGAGAAATTTTGGTGCTTTTGTCTGTTCTGTCCCCACAATTCGAAAATATGGGTCGAAGCTGCCTGATGTTGTCCCACTTCAGGAAACGAACCATAAAAGCGTTTCTGTGCATTGTGCTATGCTCCGTCAGCATGCTTTCACCTCTCTTCACCCACAAAGCGGTCCGTCCATGTAAATGCAAACTGCAAGGAGCGCTGTGAGTATTAAATGTGACTTTTTAAATGCGAGATTCGAACCGGGTGCCTTTGACAGGTTCTAAAGCCGCCAAGGAAGCACTAAGGTACGCCAAAATGGCTGAGCTAGTAGACTGATAACCCCTCTCACCGACCTGCTCCGACATCATGGTGAGGCACGGTGAGCCGGCAAATGATATGGAAGCGTCGATGTTTATGCCATTTTCAGATTCCGGGGCGATACTTCCTAGCATTCCCAGAGGCCGAACCACGAATTTGCAACTTCCAGCCGAACCGTGGCTCGTAAAGATTCCAAAAATTATTATGTTGTACGCGAGACTCGGCTCTAGGATAAATGCACGTTCTAGCTCTCGGCTCCCTGTAGCAGTGCGCCGAGCTTCTCAGGACACAAAACCCATATGTGGTGCAATCTCTTCGATTTTATGTTAGGAGGAAGACGAAGCTGAAGCCACCATTGACATCCTGCATTGTGATTTTTCTAGTCAGGAACTGTGCTTCCACCCGCACGAACCACAAGGCTGGGTTGTTGGGCCAAAAGGAGGGAATTTCAGGACAACCGCCGCGACTGGGAAAGGTAATGCGGCCTCAGTAAAGGTGCCACCCGCAGGAGTCTGATCCTCGGAATCAGAAATGATGCTTGGTAATCCAAAATGTAGACTCGTCCGAATGTGCAGAAACTGTTGAACTAAACCACCGTTTCACGATGACATCGGGGTCACAAATTGGTAAATCAGGTCAGGTGTAAATGAATTTCCACTCACTTGTCATACAGCGGCTAGACGGATGCAGGCGCGACAGTCCCAGATACGTGAACATAACATTACACTCCACAAACGAAATGAAATAGAAGAACGATTCACAGGCAAGGTAATTAAT
>CM068960.1:15921001-15953042 GCA_035128595.1 Eptatretus atami
ATCTAAGATTTCGTAAGTATATTGATGACTTCCGTCCTCTGTTTTTTGTTTTTGTGTTTGTGTGTTTGTGTGTGTTTGTTTGTGTGTGTGTGTGTGTTTGTGTTTGTTTGTAGGCATGATAACTCGAGAGGAAGAAGCTACCAATGTCAAATTACACCACGTGTTTCAGGAGGTGATGGCTAGCGCTGATTAGATTTTGTCAAAATCGGTCAAAGGTCAAGGTCACAGTGAGGTCAAACATTCGATTTTTGATGGTTTGGTACAGAATCATCGTAGAAACTTCTGGTTTGCGTCGCTACCTTCTCTGAGACAGCTTTTATTAGACAAGGTCAGAGGTCAAGTTGACGATTTCGTAAGTACCAGTCTAATGAACTGCTTGTTTGTTTGTTTGTCGGCACAGAACTTTCGCGTTTTTCCCCACAACCGCTTGTCGGATTGAGACGAAATTTTCACCATTGGTGTGACTTCTCATGTAAAATATTTTTATTAAAATTATGAGGTCATCGGTCATGTGGTGTGGCAGCCATTTTGGAAAATCGGGAAAACTTTTGACCTCTGTTTCTTTGAAACCACCAAGGAAAAAAGTGAAAACCTGGCAGATAGCAAGTACTCCTTATGGGGAATGGGTGTGATTTTCCTTTTTGTGATGTCATCGGTGATTTCCTTATGATGTCATAATTGCATATGTAGAACGTTACAGCCGCTCAGTATGAAAATGTTTGAGGGTCATATAGATCTAAAATGGTCCACAAATTTTTTTGGGATGACATCGGTCACATGATTTGACAGCCATATTATTTTCAAAAAAGAAACCTTCAAAAATCTTCTTTTCTGAAATGGCTGATTAGATTGAGGCAAAACTTTACACATATGACCGCCTATCCTTGAGGAACAAAAGGTTCACACATATGTCATAGGTCACATGGTTTGGCAGCCATAATGGTTTTACCCTAAAACATATAAAAATCCTTTTCTCCAGAACGGCTGGACAGAGCGAGAGGAAACTTCACCTAAATATTCCCCAAGGCATGCGTGTACAAGGTTGTTTAGGAATAATTGACAACTCACATGGTTTGGCAGCCATATTGGATTTAAGAAAATATTAAATAATGTTTTCTCTGGAACCGCTTAATCAGTCGATGTTAAACTTCACAATTGTGGTCGGGTAGTGATGTTGAATATGTGTTTTAAATATCAACTTGGTCAAACACATGGTCTGGCAGCCAGAATTATTTTATTTTTTCTTGTGGGTTTTTTATTTTTATTTTTGAATAAGGCTCCTTTGGCTGCACCTGGATGGGTTTGGAGGTAGAGGAGTAGCAGCTGAAATGCAAATCCTATCCAGGTTCCTCCTGATGACTTCATCTTTTCTTTTTGCTTGTTTGGGTTCCTTCTGATTCCTCCAATGAAGGAGAGTACCCATTTCGTCTTCCATTTTATCTGAACTGAATTTATTTTAATCCCACTCTCAATTCAATTTAATAATAATAAAAACAAGGCATGTGTCAGGGTCAGGTGTCTGATCAAAGTGGAGTTACATCAAAGCGGACGTCTTGGTACTCGGTCATCACTGCCAGCAGTTATAAAGTGGAAGTTCTAATTATGTCTCTTATTAGTTATGTAACACACCAGTACACAAACGCCACACAAAATACACCATACAAAAGTACACAAACACCACACAGCACACCACACAAAACAAGTCCTGCCAAGGGTCTGCAATCTCTGATTGCTCTGTTTTTGTGTTTTTTTGACTTGTCTTGCTACCCATGCAGAACGATAATTTTGTGCTGAAATTACAGCTGTTACATTCTTGCTCATGTTCTTTGGCAAGGCATTTTGTCCGCATTGCTTTTTTTTTTACCAAGTAGAATAAATGGGTACCTGAGTGGTGTGAAAGCCTTATGGTTGAAGGACTTTGACCGAGCCCACATGAGCAGGCAAATAATACTCCCCAGGGGCCAGAGTTGGTGCACAACTTTATGCATGCCTGAAATATTCTGCATGACACGTGATGAGTGACCAGGTAATGCAGTGTTATGTTGATAGACTGTCTGTTGCTGTATATAAGAGTAGAAACCCTATACCTCTGTTTCAAAACCCAAATTTGCTAAAAGGTCTTTAAAAGGTAATGTGCTCCAGTGCATTTTCATACTCATTTTCATAACAAAGACACATAGTACATGACACCACTTCCTTGGGTGAGAAATTTGAGTGCTTGCAGCATTTTTGCAAAAGAGTGAAGCAACCAATTAGAGAGGGTGATTGAGGTGGTACACCACCTCCATAGAAAGAACCTCTTGCACGTTAGGTCTTTAGAGAATACTTTCCAGTACATTCACACACTCATAGAAATCATGTTTCGGATTAGTGGCATAGCCCTGGTCAAACTTGGGGAGAGGGGGTAGAGGAGAGCAAACCGGCCAGGCAGCAAAGTGAAAGAGCAGGGGTAGGCTGATGGAGTGGGGGAATTCCCCATCCTTCTGCCACACCAGTATCTTTTCAAAAGTGTGATTTTCAAATGCCGTTTGGTGCATTTTAATACACATTATAAACCAGTGACATAAAACAAAATGATGCAACTAGAAATCTGCCTCCCACTGCTTATCGTTAGCAATCCCTGCAACTTACCCTTGGCCTGCAATCCAATGATGGCCATATTTTGTTTTCGCAGCGCCATATGATCTTGATCTTCAACATATAGGGATAGAGTGTAAATAAAGAAAATGTATCCCCATCGACAATCTTTCCATAAAACTCAACATAATGAAAATCAAAGGACAATTATTCAAGTTATAATGAAGAAAGTTTTGTTGTTTTCTTTTTTAAGACAAAACACTTGACAATCTATTTGACCTTAGCTGAATTTTTAAGGTCATGACCCAATTATAGGCATTTTAACATTTTCACCAAAACTCGACTAAAATGTGTCCAATCAGAACGAAATTGTCCTCTCTAGAGAGCCCAGCCGAATAATGGCAGTCTGAAAAAACAGAAAATACGTTTTTTTTGTTTTGCAGCTCATCTGGAATTTACATTATAGATATGGTATTGTCATCACACACTTTCCATCCGTCCGTCCGATTCCTTTTTCGACTTCTCCGGCCAAACCGCTGGGCCGATCTCGCCGGCTCAAATTTTGCAGCAATGTTCTATTCCTGAGTGGTAACAGGAATTGTAAAGCTCGTTCCGCTCACATGACTTTAAGTAGGTCAAAATGGCTGACTTAGTAAATTTCTTCAAATATCTTCTTCTCCAGACCCACCAGTCAGAATGCTAGCAAATTTGGGTTACAACATTAGGCCAGGGTAAGGATGTTAAATTGCGAAGGTCACGCCAATCACGTGACTGGAAGTGTGTCAAAATGGTCGACTTAGTCAATTTTTGGGAAAATCACATAAATTCCTTCAAAAATCTTCTCCTGACCTGCCGGTCAGAATCCTACTAAATTTAGGTCACAACATTCGGACATGGTCGTGTTGTTAAATTGTGGAGGTTATGCCGATCACGTGACCGGAATTGCATCAAAATGGTGGTCGTGCAAATTCCTTCCAAAATCTTCTTCTCCAGACCCTCCTGTCAGAATGCTAACAAATTTGGTGTGCAACATTATTGTAGGGTGGGGATGTTATTTATATTATGGAAGTCCAACAGAATATAAATATGCATTTCAATAAAATGGACATTATCAAAGCTTTTAGACTTGCACTCCTCAGGATAAAACTGCAAGCAGATGAAGAAGAAGGCACTAAACTCTCATTTATAAAGTTACAATGTAATGTCCTTAACGGTGATTGGTTGAGAGAAAGAAGGATGGGATTACGTGATTGATGAAATTACACAAATTGGTGAAACTTCACCTCAGCCTTCATCACCCGTGATGTACCAAAGATTGTCCATGGCATTAAAAATAAAATCAGGGTCTCAGGGAGGTTACGGGGGGGGTTAAAGTGGGGTCCAGGTTTGACCCCCAAAATGTGTATTTGCTTTCTTCTCTGAAACTAAACACACGATTATGATTAAACTCGATTACAACCTTCATCACCACTGATGTACGAAGTTGTTCATGGCATGAAAAAACATCAGGGTCTCAGTGTTTTACCAGAGGTTTGACCCCCCCCCCCAACTCTCCAAAAAAATTAGGTATTTGCTTTCTTCTCCGAAACGACACACACGATTTTGATGAAACTTACCCACAACCTTCATCACCCAGTATGCTAAAAGTAATCGGCCTATTTTCACCAAACCTTTGGGAACTTTTGAGGACCAAGCCTTCTGATGCCTTGCAAATCTCATTAAAGAAATTGCATATGAAGTAGATCAATTTAAAGGTCAAAGTTCATTATAATTCCAACATCGCTACTTTTCACTTTTTCTCAGAGTATTCACGCAATTTAGATGTAACTTGGTAGGAATGATCACTGCATGCTGCTTTCACAAGTTTGTTCATACTATCGGTTAATTTACATATTTCATGGGTCACCACGCCTCCAGTGGTTTCCTGGTTCTTCCAGGTGAGTGTAGAGGCATTGTCGCTATTTTTTTCACTGATTTCCAGATGTACACACACATACGTCAAGTACATGCAGAGAATTGCCTTCTTTTACATCGTAGCCTAACTTGAAATAATGTTTGCCTTTGCTTTTATAATATTGAATGAAACAGATTTTAAAGAAATCAAACAAAATTTTGATGAACAAGATATTGACCGAAGGGTTTCCCACCAGAGAGGTGATCCTTGTGCATCGCTCATAAACTGAAGGACACGATGCTGCAATCGGAGGTGATGTGATCTGCAGTGAGGAAGACTTGGAGATGCTTTCTTTGCTCCCACAGCTGGATGGACTCCATGTGCTGGAACTCAGTTCAGGCATCAGGTCTGTCTCTTTCTTTTTCATCTGCATCTCTCCTCTTGCTTTTGTGTTTAATTGGGGGTGGGGTGGTCATCATGAGGGGATGGAGAGGAAGGAGGGTAAACCTTTCTTTGTTTTGTGAGTTGTACGGTGTACCAACATTCTGGAATACATCAATCAGCCCTTGAACTTTCTATTTCAACCTGAATAATATTTTCAAGTCTTGTATAACCTTTCACCAAATTAGAATTGCTTTTAATCAAAACAAGAAATACCTGCTCCATTCTATAGGATACATCCATCCATCCATAAATCCATACAAATTTACATACATCCATACATATTTACATACATATTGTTGTGTGGAGGGGAAGGGAAGGGGGTGATCCATAGCTAGACTGTGGTAAGTGTAGTCTGGCCCATGTGTTTCGCATAGGTTAGATTGCCATGTAACAGGGATCTGTCAGAGTAAGTCGTTTGTTGCATGTGATGATGAGGAGGCAGAGCATGTAATTTATAGACAGAATAGACAAATTAATGTTGTATATGCAAAACCTCTTATTTGTAGTTGGGGCTTTGTGAGGACTCCCCATCGCAGAGGTACACGTATCACGTGTGCAACTTGGCCGATTACAATCTCTCTGGCCAGTGTGTACTAGTCATGGTGGTGCAGTGTGCCATGGAGCCATAATATAAGTGGCAAGTGCATTTATTTTTATTGGGGCCACCCTCTGTGTGGGACCCAGGAGGAAGACTCCACCATGAGGAAGAAGAGAACTCCAGTCCACGAGAGACAACAAAGGAAGAGAAGGTGAGTGGAAGAAGGTCAAGCAAGTTGTGCAAGGAAGAGTTCATGAGGGAGACATTCTTGTGGTGTTGTAGAACCTTTGGGACAAACACAAGCTGGTATCAACCTCCCTTTGAAGAGGAGAAGGAGCCACTATGCTTTTTGAGAGGGGAAGAAAGACCTCAGCCCTTGGATGAGGAAGAAGTGCCGACGAGGAGGTCTCGTTGGGGAAAAGAACAAAGACGACCACGTGGCCTGGTTGAAGGCCTTAATCATCACCAGCCCTACTATACCCATGGTTGTGTTTGACTTCGTCTTTGGACACCATCGTCACTGGCTCTTGTCTCGCTCCTGGTTTGTAAAATGGACTGCATTGCGTCCTGTGTCCACCCTGCGTATCGTAGACAAAGGGGACTTCCGCCTGCATTATTGTCTTCTTTTAAGAGTGTGATCTGTGGCACCTACAAATAAGAGGTGTGTTAGGTTTTGCATTTTATTCCTCCTTCTTGTATACAAGTTTGCGTATTCCCATTCTACTCTTTGTGTCTTTTGACTCGCTTGATGCGCTCTGTTTATATTAGCATCTTCTTGACCCTCGTACCTGTACTTTCCTTTCAAAATATATCTTTTAAAAGGTGAGAAAATGTGTTTCAGCCATTTGCTTTCCGTGTGTGTTTGCCGTTGATTTAAGCTTATTTGGGCGACCTTGTGGAACGGTGAAGTAAAGTAAAGTAGAGTAATTATTGAACACAGTGCCATAACAGATGGTTTTGACTATCTCTAAGGATGAAAGGTCCTGGCTCTGAAGAATCCTGTATTAACAGGTACTCAGACGCAACAATATATACACACAGGGTCTTCCAAAATCAGTACAATCATTTTTATTAAGAATATTTTGTAAATGCTAATGCCTTACAATGTGATTTGAAACTTTTTTTTTCAGGTTGATGTTTTAACGCTTGAGATTTATCATGAATTGATGAACAGATCAAGAATGTGCTTCAATCGTTGAACTGTACTTCACAAATGGGAATCCAATTGCAAAAGCGTGCCAAGCCTTCAGACAGATCATGACTACTTTTGAGACACCCTGTACATACTTGCAGAGTATGTACTTGCATACACCCTGTACATACAATGTACTTGCAGAGAATTACCTAATTTTAGTATGATGTAATATTTACCACCACCACAGAAGGTGGATGGAGGTTATGTTTTGACCCCTGTTTGTCTGTTTGTTACTTGGCAAAACAATTTTGCCAAGTATGTTGTTCTGTGGTGTCTGTTTGTCACACAATTTTTTGTCTACAGTTTAACTTTTTTGTGTTTCGAGGTGAGCGGCCAAGGACAGCAGCACACCCTTTTGGTCAGGATCCGAATCCAGATCTGGATTCCAGAATTATTTTTAATGCTTTTCACCATTGAGAGATAGGGCCAAAAATGATATTTAGCACAATACCTTAAAACTTGTGGACACTGGAGATTCAGACAAAATATTGTTGAACCAGTTGGGTATGTGACATGGACAAAGTGATTTGATTTTGTTGAAAATCCGAATGCGGATCCGGATACGAGATTTTATTATTTTTTTTAGTTATTCTTCACGTTTGAGAGATATGGCCAAAAACTAAATGTATATACATATATATATATATATACGTATATATAATATATATATATTGTTGCGGGGTCGGGCGAGAAGACCACGAGGGGGGGGAAGGCTACCTCGGGTTCCCACCAGACTCTTCAAAATCGCAGGCCGTCGCACACGGATAATTCTGTGATGTGGCGGGTTGCTAATCGACCTTGATGCCAATAACTCAACCACGTGACCTAGGTCCTCCATCTAATGTTAACCAGTTACCTGAAATCATCACGTGACCTAAATAACCGGGGACACACCCTCGGTACGCCTTGTCCAAACCGGGTCACCTTACCGGATCAGATGCAGCGAGCGTAACTGCCAAGGAACTTACCGCTGGAAGAACGGATGGTTGGGAGATAACATCTGGCTAGGCTAGGATACGGGCCATGCTGGACCAATGAAGGAAAAGACAAAAATGAGCTGGGAACATTTATTACAGCGCGTGCGCTATCTACAATTGCACCGAGTTTGAAATGTCCCCGGTGTCTACCATGTCTCCGGTGTCCCCTGTCCCCCCCCCCCCCCCCACGTGCCTCAAGACAGCCAATGACGGCTGTCCGGTAGATGCAGTGCGTAACCTAGACGGAAATAGCGAGAATTGACGGAAATACCCGAGTGTTTCAATGGAAATTTGTGAAACTAATGTGTTATATATGTGAAAACCATTTAATTTATTGCTTGACGGGAAAAACCAAGAAACGCGCCCCTCTCATGTACGAACGAACGAAAGACGTCATTTCCGCCCACCATCGCATTTCGCGCCGAAAGACGTCATTTCCGCCCCCATCGCTTTTCGCGCCGATCGCCGAATGCTGAAAGCTAAGTTCTTCTTATGCTATCTTCTTTTGCGGCCTCCTGCCACGCTGTATCGAACGATTCATTCCTTCTGTTATATATAAAGGTGCTCATCACAATAATAACAAGATTTTTACATTTCAAATATTAAGTACACTTTTTAATTGTTTTTCAACTGAAAAAGCATAAATTGCATATTTTAACATTAGTGTACTCATTTGCTTCACCACACGCGCTGTATTGAAGGATTTCACTTGTTTATAAGAACACAGAAATGTATGTGGCACAGTAAATGGGTTAATGTTATGACAAAAGGGATAGCAAGGAATTTGTGGGGTGCGACAAAAAGAAAGCAACTTACTAAAGCAGACATGGTGCAGACTCATTCTGTTATATCTTCTACACTCTTAACTTAAGCTAAGACAGGTGCCATTACATACACGCACACACACACACACACCACACACACACACACACACACACACACACACACACACACACCCATGAAGATGAGATAATCAGAAGGAAGGAGAGGAAATGAGGGCTAACGGCCTCGCAATACCTTGCACGGTCGGCAACCGCCTAACCAGTACACTTTGGGGGACGCTCCGTTGAGCGATCCCACCTGAGAGTCGAGCGCATTGTCTCCTGCTAATTAGTGTTCGGGGCTCGTGGAAACGCGTGCACAGTCCAGAGAGTGGGCAGAGCAGGCAGGCAAGGTGGAGGTGAGGCAGTCGGAGTCAGCAGGCAAGTTAAGCGGGTGGAATGGGCGGACACCAGCAGGAGAGACGGGGAGTCAGCAGGAGAGTAAGGCGGTGGAGTGGGCGAAGTGGCAGGGAGGCAGGCGGAGTCTGCAGGTGAGTAAAGTGGGTGGATCAGAGGCTGAGTAAGACAGGCGGAGTGGGCAGAATGGCAGGTGAGGCAGGTGGAACAGCAGGCGAATGCAGAGATCGAGAGCCAGAGAGTGTGGACGCGATCCGTCTTTATAAGCCCCTGGTGTAGGGTGGGGTTACGACCTGAAGCGATGTCGTCACCCTAATCGTGGCTCCTATTGGGCCCCAGGCCCGCGCTGCCAGGCTCCTATGGCCGGAAGTGGTCCCATTTGCACATCCGGCGCGACATGGCTGAGCTGCGGATTTGACTTGCACCGAACTCCCGGGCCGTGTTCCGGCGACTGGTCGGGGTCGGGCATCGGTTCCGCATGCCCGTTGGGGTACCCCCCAGCACCCTGCGGTTGGTGCTGGTCAATGCGCTTGTTCTGTCCACACGCCACGCAGCCCGAGCAGTCTGGGCTATGCAGCACGCCTCTGCTTGGTGGCGACTGCATCGAGGCGGAGTTGCGAGGAGACGTGGGATATCCTCTCCTGTTTGCGGGAGATATTGGTGATCGAGGTGGTGAGGAAAGGGTGATGGTGAGACGCCGTTGTAAATCAGAGTGCAGACCCGAATGAAGATGTGCGCCATGCACGTCCTGTACAGTGTAGTGGTGATTATCACAGGGCTGCGCGCATGTCTGTTATCATGCATTTGCACTTGCTTCGCTCTGTATAATGGATTGAAGGAAAGGGTTGGATGTAAATCGGGGCTGAAAAGAAGATTGATATAATTATTAGATTCAGATTCGAATGAAAGGGCATGCCACGCGCGTCCCGTACAGTCTTGTGATAGAGAGTTTCTCATTGTTGTGATTTTCACAGGCGGCCGTCTGGGTGCGGTGCCTGCTTTGATTTGTTTCATGGACAAAAGGAAAGGGTTGGAATGAAATCAGGATTGAAAAGAAGATAGAGATATAATTAGACCTCGCTATAAGACCCACGCATTGCACTTCGTCCTGTTAACCCATTAGACATGAGGGGATGGTCTTGACTACATGAATACTAATGGGATAACTGTCTGAGGATCACTATGTTGGGTGCCGTTGCCTTAGCGACAGGTGGTTTTGCAGAACCATAACTATATAACTATATGTATATATATATATATATATATATATATATATATATATATATACATATATATATATATATATACATATATATATATATTTAAATAAAATCACCTCACGAGGTACTCGTGCTCTGCAGGGGAGGGGGCTAGATAGCCAGTTCGTGAAGGACTTGGGCAAAAAGCTTACTGTAACTGACAACTTACCCCAACAAAAGTAAGGTGGGTAGGGTCCAGCGATATATCGATTATATCGATATAATTTTTATATCACTGTACCGGTATTGGAATTCTGAATATACTGGTATACTGAAAAAACATTAAATGAAAAAATATAAAACCGGTATATCACCAAGAAATCGAAGAATGATGTTTACAATCTCTAAATACCGTACAATCCCCGTACATGATTTAAAAAAAAAACCTTTTATGCACTCGGCGTGTCAGCTAAACATGGAGCAGGAACAGTGAAATGTATGACGTCAAGACGTAACAAGAAGTAAGTCCAGTATGTTTTAACTTTTAACCCTCAGCATCTGAGCGCCCGTTCAAGCAATCACGTTTTTCTTTGCCCTCGTGGCTGGTTTTAATGCAATTGCCAATTGGTTATTATTTTATATGAATTGGGTGTGCTTTAGTAATCCTGTGCCGCGTCAGTGATCTATGAAAGCGAAAATGGAATGAAGTGATAACGGTATAAAGGCAATAATGGCATTAAAGTGATAATGGCATGATCATACCAGTACAGCGTTCTGCGATCGTCATACCGGTACAGCAATAGCGATAGATTCTGACCTGTGCCGATTCCCAACACTGATCTCGCTTAAAAACAAAATTATTTTTCGGACAAGTTGAAGTTGGAAGTAAAATACCTGTTCTCATCATGTGGAAAAAAATAATCCCTGTGTGGGAATACTTTGAAAAATTACCGTGTCTCAATGTTTACGTCATATATGAATATGTAATGGACCATTGGACCATTGAGTTTTTGTAACTGCGTAAAAAAAAAAAAGTAATAATTTAAATAATAAGGATATACCGGAATGACCCACTGGGATTTCGATATCGACAGAGCCTAAATATGGGTAATATTTTCTATGATGTCACAATGGCAAAACTACCAATGCCGAATCCATGAATGTCAGGGATGGAAACCCTCAAATAATTTTGACACCCAATATAGAGGAATCTGTGGTGAGAAAGGGTGGATACAAAACAATTCGTACGGATCGAAAATTGAAATCATACTTGCATTCAGAAATAATGAAAACCTCCAACACCTTTGAATGGATAGCGGGTTGTTTGTGTGGAGATTCAAAATCACAATTGTATTGAGATATTATCAAACAGCAAATGTTTCTGCCGAACCCAGGATTGTGTTTACTTCCGGATCGGGAGAAGTTTCGAATACGGATTGAAAGTCAAAATCATATTTGTATTGAGGGATTTATTGAACTCCCACCCACCTTCGAACAACGGATGGGATGCCAAACGTTCCACAAAAGGTTTGATGGGCTAGCCCAAAACTGTGGAGTAATTCAGGGAGGGATGGATGGACAGACCCTCCTGCTTTATAATATAGATGATATCTTGTATCTCAAATCGTTGTGACCAAGTTATGACAAAATTAGGTTGATGAGTTGGTTAGGTGATGGGGCAAGCCAAATCAATTTGGTTCAGGTCCGGTTTTAGATCCGGCTATCAGTGGGATAGTGGAACCTATCACAAAACACATACTGTTCAGCCTGGCTGAGGCATGTGCTCCACCGAGTGCCATTCCATTTCCCCTCGCAGAGGAGAGGGTATTGCATTTGGGTCTGTTTGTTTGTCTCTTTGTCTTTGTCTATTTGTCCGCACAGAACGTATGTTTTTTTTTCTCTGTAACTGCTTGTGGATTGACACCATTTTCACCACAGGATCGATTACTCATTGGAATGTTCCATTGATAATTATGTCATAGGTATGTGGTGCGGCAGCCATGTTGGAAAAAAAAGAGGCAAAACTTCAGACCTGTCTCTCCGAAACCGCACATGGAAAAAAAAATAATCTTGGCACATGGCAAGTACTCTGAATGGGGAATAAGTGCGATTTTTTTTTGATGTCATAGGTGCCTTCATTACGATGTCATAACTGCTTGTGTAGAACGCTACATCCATTCAGTATGAAAATTTTGAGGGTCATCTCGGATAAATTGGTCGACATAAAAGATTATGACTCATCGGTCATGTCGATTGGCAGCCATATTGAGAAAAAATAACCTTCAAAACTTTACAGGTCTGATCGCCTATCCATGAGAACAAAATGTTCCCACCCTGACGTCAAAGGTCAGTGGTTTGGCGGTCTGTGACTGAGGATGCCAAGTCTGTGATTGTCTTTGAAGGCCAGCTTTCCTTTTCAGTAGTCCACAAGAAGTATGGCTGATGGTGAGGGTTTGGCTTGGTGTGGTGTTTGTTTATCGCATGATTGTTTGTATGATTGTCGGTAAAACTGAGGCAGTAGGGCTGCATTCCATTGAAGGATTAATCAGCAACACTAACTGAGTCAGCATCATTGGTGAAAATAGGTGACTAAACAAAAATGGACCTCACAAAATTTAATTTACTTTTGATGGATTGCAGCATCATCAATTTTCTCTGATAAAGTAGGAGAATTGGCAAGGTATTAAAAAACTTTAAAAATACTTGACGATTGAATTAATAAATTACATTATTTTTAACGTACATTAATAATAATTACATATGTACATTAATAATAAATACATATTTAACAACTTCTTCACACGTCTTTTCATCTTACTTCACAGCAGTCCATGACATCCACACTCATTTCACGACATCACAAGATAACTCATTTAACCTTTACTCACACATCATATTCTATTATACATTACTTATTATGGGCCACATCTTCGGAATAGTATTGATGGAGCAGTAAAAGCACAGTCGTCTGTTGTTCGGTTACATCTTCTTACAAACGAAATTTGATCTCGTATTATAACGTTTCTTTCTTACACATTGATTTTATTCACTCTTGCAACTCTCGCCTTATTGTTGTTTAATTTTTTTAATTGTTTATTCTTGTTATTGTTATTCATCGCCTTCTTGACCATTTTTCCTTCATTCTTTGTGATTTGTGAGTTTTGGTCCAATTTATCGTTTGTTTTTGATATTGTTAATCCACCGGCATATCAATATCAATAAGGGGTGAATAAAGGACGAAAGCCTTGGCTTCTGAATATGCTGCCATATTTGCTTCTGTATATGTTATTTTGATTGCATCCTTCTGAGTTCACCAAGTTCCAGAAATACTACTTTCATATATTTTTGTTTCACTATACTTGCATTGCAACTCTGGAAATAAATGTTTTTTGAAAATAAAAATATATGGTGGTGATTTACACTGCCAAGTTTTCACATTTGTTGATGGAGTGGTTGGTGCACTTTCTCTTTGAATTTTGTACAAATCCCAATTCAGACCATAATCCATCTGATAACTCAAAACAACTCTCAGCATTCTGCTGCTGAAAATGTCTCTGTATCCCATTTGCAATCCTGCTCCCAGTCTATCATGCCCCAATGGTATTGTTATGGTTGTGGAAAATGGACCACTGGGGGAAGTTTCATCCAACATGTGGGGAACCCTGAGTTCGTTATTTCATTAGTATATGTGCTCAGATAAGTCCCTTCCCTTTATGCAGGGGATGGGGAGAATTCATTGTGTGGGATTTACCAGGTCATCCCCTTCATGTAATTCACCAACTGCCAGATAACTTCCCAACATTCTGACTTTTCATCCATCCTTCAATCCCTCAATTCATCCATTTCCAATCCCTTAACCTTTCACCTCCAAACTGGTATCCCCCATACCTCCCTCGTAACCCTGACCCTTTGCCTCCCAAACCCCGTACACCCCACTGGAAACTTCCCTCTCCTCGTTTAACATCAATCCACCCGTTCATCCATCCATCCATCCATCTCCAATCCCCCATCCTTTAGTTTCCCAACCTTTATTTTCTTTGCTACCCTCAAAAACCTTCACTCTTAGTTAAATATCCATCCAAATCGATCACCCTTTCTCTTCTGAGTCGCTTCCTTCATTGCATAGAATGCAATTAATCCTTTTGTTTACATGAATCCCCTCCTTCCCTGCACTTTCCCCACTTAACACACATGACAAATCAATCCCTGCACTAGTATGGTGAGAATCACACCAGAAGATTCTTCCAGAAAGGTGTCCACTGCTTTGTTGTGAGGGACTCTTCTGGAAGGATCTCAAAGACTCAGCGAGCAGATGACCAATGGGTGGAGACCACGAGTGGGTGGGAAAGGCCACAGGGGTTCCTTTACCATGCCCTGTACCAGTCTCAATAAAAGGGAGGTGAGTGAGTGAATGAGTGGAGTCATCGGGAGGAGACAAAGCCACAGTGGGTGATCAGAAAGCCTGCCCTGTTACGAGCATTGGCCTGTGCTATGCCTGAACGAGCCATCTCTGCCACTCGCCAACTTCATGAGCCTGCCCCTTTGCTTGAAAGAGCGGACATTGTGCTTGCGCTGTCCTCTGCATGAGTTATAGTCTGGACATGAGAGTGAGCACGAGGGTCCAAGTTCGGATATTTGCACAAGATCTGAAGATCTGGTGGTTCCAACCAATTCACGCCACATTCCGACACTACAACGACACTCCCTATGTCTCCTATCTCCCCCACTCCCCACCCCACCTATCCTGTTCTTCACATGGGACTGACCCAGTCCTGCTTGTCTATGTACATTGAGTTAGGAGTCGCAACTACATAAAGCTCTTCCTATAATCTTCTTCTGTCTTTATACTTTCCTGGATGATTGTGATGATGTGCCTGTCCTCTCATGTATAGAAATAAGTAAGAATGTCGGAGGGGCTTCTTATGTGCTAAGGGTAACTTGCTTTCTCATGTGTCTTTGCCTGTCTGTATTGCTTGACCATTGCTTCTTCGACCCCAATGATTCGCTCCAATGGGATAGCGAACGTTCACCCACGGTTCGCTCGGCCTAATGTAATAAATAGATGGGTGGACATTGACAGTGTGGTTCCCCAGTTGGGATAATTATATCATAAGAATAAGGTAATGCGATTCTGGGCACGGGACCCTGTTAGATATAATTAGCTCAACCGACGTCCGCAGTTGCTTCGCAACCTGTCGGGCCGTGGAGTTATCCGTGACTTACAGCTTCAGGGTCGGTGGTCGAGTGGCGGGTCCGAGCAGACCTCATTGTGCACGCTGGCGCACTCACTCCGGAAACACTTCACAGTATTATTGCAACAACTTGATGATCCTCTGATGTCCCAATCTCTGAGATGTGATCCATGTCTTTGGAGAACTTTTTTTTACATTAAGCACTTAATTATGTTCATTTATCAGTCTCTTTGCAGGAAAGATTACAAGGTCTGCAGCCCATGTTACAACAGTGGATTGTGTGAAGATGATTTTGGAAAAAATGCTTCCACAGAAGAAGAGTGTGCAGAATGTGGAGCATTTACATGCTGATGTTACCAAACTGGACTTCCCGAAGGATACGTCAGTATTACGATTGTCTGCACAATGCACTTTCTATTCAGATTTACATGTCGATTTCTTGTAGGAAGCCGTCTCAATTTGACTCAAGCAAAGGAGAGATTCAGCTTTGATGGGGAGGGAAATGATGGCAGGAAAGAAGTTTAGCTCACTTTATAGCACTCAACTATTTCCCCCATAAAAGCAAATAACTTGGCTCTTTTTCATGTTACTGTTTTGTACTGACAACTCACTGTATCCAATTATATGTTATTCAGTTATTAATTTTAAGTTGTGTCATGGGAGTAGTGTGTATCATTGAATTCAGGATAGATTTTAGCTCGCCTGTTTGAAGAACAGAGAGCTATAGTTAATTTATCTTACTGTTACACAAATATATGAACGGCACTCGGTGGAGCGCATACCCCCACCAGGCTGAACAACTCAGTTTTGTATCCCACTGATAGGCCAGATCTGCATCCGGACCTGACCTAAAATCGAATTGGTTTGTTCTTGTCACCTACCCAACTCATCCACTTTGTTTGGTTTTAACGCGTCCACATTTTTTTGAGATATCATGCAATATATCCTTTTGGCACATCTCTCAATGGTGAAGAATCGCTAAAAATTAAAATAAGTCTCGGATCCGGATCTGGATCTTCAGCAAAATCGATTCTATCGCTCATCTACACAATCACATCACCATTTGGTCAAATTTCCAACTTTTGTATCCTGTCGGGAGAAACACAGACTGGTGAAAACATAACCTCCATCCACCTTCGGTGGTAGTGGTAAAAATGCTCCTCACAAGATGAGAACAATGCAGTACAATACTCCTCTCATGAGTGATACTAGTACGTGCCCGTCAAAAAATATAATAATAATAATAAATAAATATTCAAACCGCGAGCAACAAACAACAACCACACAGGCCGTTTCTTCGGCTCTCGCGTGCCCGTACGTGCGTGGCCCGGAAGTTCGCATATTATTCGCAGTTACGATTATTCGCAATTTACTTTTAATACCAATTATTCAATTAGCGCCAACGTATTTTACCTTTTCGCAATGTCGTGGCAAGGAAAAAACAAAAAGAGAAGAGAAGAGAGAAAAAAAAAATTACTTCCTGGTTCGGAGCATACCAGCACTCTGATGTTACCGAAATTTATGCACCTTCTAATATGAAAACGATCATAACTTGGGGCATTGTGTTTATCTATAAATGCGCATAAGAAATCGAGAAATTATTAGAATACACGAAGTCATCACTCTCCGGAAGCCCGTACGTTGTAACCCGTAATGGGGACTGCGACTGAGCTTCCTTCCCCATCGGCCACGCCCACGCAACAACGTGTCTTGTCATTGGTTTGGAAATAAATGGCCATAACTTGGGAAGCACTTGTCCGATTAATATCAAACCTTGAAAAGGCACATCCTCAGGTCCCAGCAATATACCTGGCAAGTTTCAATTAGATCGGACCAGTGGTTGTCGAGAAACAGCAGTCACAGAACAACACACACACACACACACACACACACACACACACACACACACACACACACATTGCTGGAATTATAGATAGATGACCATATGCACCATGGGACAATAACATGCATGTGGGATAAGATGGTGAATCATCAAATCTAAATCCTCACAATATCTACAGTTCTGCTTTATGTGCTTCCACCCAGGTTTGACGTCATCATTTCAAGCTTTCAGTTCATGCATTTGGATGAAGAAACGCTGAAGGCATTAACCAGATGCCTGATTCGTTGGTTACGTCCTGGTGGACATCTGTTCTTCCGCGAGTTCTGCTCAAGACAGCCAGGTCTCTGATACCTTGCTTTTCAAAAAAAAAAATTCAAAAATTGTAATTATAATAATAACGAGAACTGTCACTTTATAACTGCTGGCAGTGAGGACCGGATACCCAGACGTCCGCCTTTGATAAAAAAAAAAAAAATACCGCCATGCTTCAATACAACGCGGGACTGCCGAGTTACGAACCGAGTAACACGAAGTGTTCAATCTATGCATTGCGTATGCAGTTAGCCTTTCTTCCTGGGGACATTGTCGGTATGAATTGAATTGGCGTTTAAATTACCTGAATACGAAGCAAGAAATGTGCGGGAAATGTCGACATGGGTCCCCAGGATAAACCGGAACTCCCCCCGAGTAATTATAATCCCCTCCCCTCCCAATATGTCTCTCTACTATGCTGGATTGATGAGTTATGGATGCAGTAACACACCGCATTCAATCTATTTATTGTGTAAGCAGTTAGCCCTCTTTCCTGAATACTTAGTCGATAGCAATTGAATTGGTGTTTAAATTAACTTGAACACAAAGTAATAAATGTGGACACCATCAGCGGGATTCCCCTGAGTCTAATGAGGCTCCATACGTTTCTCTACGATGCAGGATTCACAAGTTATGCACTGAGAAACAGGCCATGTTACATACATTTAGTATGTACAGAGTTGACCATTTTTGCCTTGGGCCATCATCGGTATCAATTTAATTGCTGCTGCTGTACCCTCAAATGCATGCAGGCACAGCCAAGTGAGCCGAATGGGGAAAAAAAATAAAAAATTCTGAGTTCTCAGATTCAATAATTAAATAATTCTGGCAGCCAAACCATGTGGTTGATCAGGTTGAAATTTTAAACCTGTCTTCCACTTGTCGGCAAGATTATAATTCTGAAGTTTCACATGTATGGATGCAGCAGTTCCAGAGTAAATATTATTTAATATTTTTCTTTCAATCCAATATAGCTGCCAAACCCAGGGGCTGATCGAGTTGAAATTTAATACCTTCATTCTACAAAAATGCTGCATCATAACTTTGAAGATTCACATTCATTGATGCAGCGGTACCAGAGCAAATATTTTTCAATATCCAGAGCCAAACCATGTGACCTAAGTCAAAAGCAGGAGGGAAGTTTTTGTTTGTCATGGATAGGTGGTCATGCCTGTAAAGTTTGGCCTCGATCTGGTCTGCCGTTTCAGAGAAGTCTTTTTAATTTTGTAATTTTCAATCCAATATGGCTGCCATACCACGTGACCTATTGCATCATAATTTTAGATTATCCCTCCAATCGGATAGTGGATCATGTTTCTTAAGTTTCGTGTTGATTGGACAAGTTGCGTTTTTCTATCCAAGATGGCTGCGAAACCAAGTGACATGTGATGTCATAATTTTTACCTTTAATGCAGACATGTGTCGATGATAGTTGCAAAGTTTCGCTTCGATAAGTTAAGTGGTCCAGAGAAAACATTATTTAAATTTTTTTTCAATCCAACATGGCTGCCAAACCATGTGACCTATCAATTATTCATAAACAAACTTATATCCCATTCCCATGCAGAATAAGTTTGTGAACTTTCCCCTTGATCTGACCAGCCGTTCTGGAGAAGAAGATGTTTGAAGGTTTTAGGGTAAATTAAATATGTCCGCCAAACTACGTGACCTATCAATTAGAAATTAACAAACTTGTCAAAGGATTTCTTGCAGAAAATGTACATGAAGTTTTGCCTAAATCTGTACATCTGTTCTGGAGAAGAAGATTTAAAATATATATTAATTTTCAATCCAATATGGCTGACGAACCATGTGACCCATGACATCATAAATTTATATTCTGCCTCTAATGCGATAGGGGAACACGCTTGTGAAGTTTCGTGTGAATCGGTTGAGGTGTGTTTTCTATCCATGATGGCCACCAAACCATTTGACTTGTGACATCAACATTTTTACCATACATGTAGGCTTGGCGTTAGATGAAAGCTGCAAAGATTCACTTTGATAGGTTAAGTGGTTCCAGAAAAAACATTATTTCATATTTTCCTTAAATCCAATATGGCTGTCAAACCAAGTCACCGATGACGTCATTATTTTTTTCTGCGGTCAATTGTGCAGATGACACTCAAATGTCAGATTTTTTTGATGCAGCGTTCTACCTGTCGAATTTCCACAGGGATACCAATTCACCAATGACATCACGAAAAATCACACCTGTTCCTCATGGGGAGTTCATTAAAATGCACGAAGCAAAAAAAATTTCCATTGCATGGTTTCAGAGATACAGAGGTCCAAATGTTTTCGTTTTTTTTCAAGATGTGGCACGTGGCACATGACATCATAATTATCAAATGAGTATGCTGTCAAAAAAGATACATACTATGGTGAAAATTTCGTGTCGATCGGACTTACTGTTCTCGAGAAAATGAATTTTAAAACGAAAACACACGCAAATTGCCGGCAGAATAGGAAATATAATAATAAACTAGAACTGCCACTTGTCTGGCTACCCTTGTCTCGTGTTTAAACACTAAGTAAGGCATAGTGATGAGCATCTACTCTTTGTCTGTTTTTCTATCAATGCCTAATTAGTTCTTTATTTGCTTGAGATTATTTTGATTGATTTGAATTTACCTATTTTCACCACAAAGAAATAAAAAGTTCTTCAGTTTATTTAGTTTTTTTCTTATTAATGTATTCCTTGTTGAGGTTTCAACCTGTCCATGCTTGTCCTTTCCTTCCATTGATCCAGTATTGTCCGAACCTAGATAGTGTGAGAGATTATAATTTCCTAACTAATTAACTTATCATAGTCGGCATGCACCAGCGGTAAATGCTTGGCCGCCCTACTTAAGATCTAATCAAGATAAGATTGGTGCATCGCCGAGGGCGTGCTCCCAAACAGGAGCTACGTAACCTCAACTTAAACGGCATGATTAGACGGTGGACACTGGAACTTGTGGTTAACTGATTGGCGTTCGTGGTTGTAAAGCAACCCACCATGCCCTGAAGGCTTAATTTACTTCCATTGCTGCAGAACAGCTGCAGTTGCTAACCCATTACTTGTTCCCTGAAAAGGGCTTTTTTAACAACTATGAATTTACATTATTTTTCAGTTTTTGGTCACCTAAATTTTTTTTTTAACCTCTGGCATTTTACTGCTTAGCTTTGTACCATTTCAGGTTATTCTCTGGACTTGAACTGCTTAAATTTCAGTAAAAACTGGAAAAATGTGGGTGTTCTAAATCTTTTGACCAGTAGTGTATGTTTGTGTGTATGTATATATATATATATATATATATATATATATATATATATATGTACGTATGTGTGTGTATATGTATGTATATATACACACATCTATATTTATATATATATATATATATATATGTATATCTATGCATATATGTATATATATATATGTATGTGTATATATATCTATATAACATATATATATGTATATATATTTGTATATATATTATATATATTATTGCATACAGTATATTTCTGAACCCATCAAAGAATTCTATAATCAGACCTGGTAAATGTCCCATATACCTTGGAAAGATATGTTCGGCTCTTATATGTGCAAAATATGGCTCCTTTGATGAGGCTACAAAAGGTGCTATATGTATATATATTATATATGATGTATATATATATATATATTATATATATATATATATATATATAAATGTATATATTCCTACGTCTACCTTGGAAAGGAAAAGTGTCTCTGGTTTAAAAGCCAGATCAAATAGACAGTGTCCCATTCTTCCTATGCTGTACAATCATGAGTGATTTTTCACAACCTGCCCGTTGCTTTCGTCATTCCAAAAAGATGCTCTGCCCGCCTCTCATATAAGTAACATTATTTTATGAATTTCAGTGCCAGTGTGATGCTTGGTTTCTGGGCCGCACATCTTTGCGAATGAAGGATCACATTGAACAACACGTCCCTTTGGGGATCAGGCGGGGTCAGTCGTCTGAACAGAGCCAACCAACTAGGGCTTGTAAGAATGTACATAGTATGACAACTATTCCCTGTGCCTCTGCAATTGGTCACCATTTATTGAATGTTCCTCAGTGTGCAGAGCAATATCGTCCTGGCTTCTTTTTTTTTGTATGTATCATCGAGGCTCGTATGAGAGCTAACACACAACGCATAGCAAGGAGGGCATGAGGCAAGAGGTGAGGGAAGGACAAAACAGTGGGGAACAGAGACATTAGATCTGTGAAAGGGAGAGGGATGGGGTGGGGAACACGGGGTATACAAGATGAACAACACAGGGGCTTTCAGGAAGGAAAGCAGGGAATGTGAAGGAGGTGGGGTTATGGTGGATTAACGGTGGTAGAAAAGATCGAGGTTTTGGATGGGGGTAGGTAAGAGGGGGTGGTGAATGGCTGTTTTGAAGGCCTGGATGGAAGAATGGGATTGAAGAAAGTGTGTGAGTTTCATCCATCGCAGGAAAAGAGCAGAATAAAAGAGTGAAGGTGAGCAGTGATTCGTGATTTTGGTTGTTTTACCAGAAGGGGGTTGCTGGCGGATCTTAGCGCTTGCGGAAATATGTGGGCGGGTGGCGGCGGGACATTGCAGACAGAGCGGGGGGGGGGGGCAGGGGTGCGAGACTATAGAGGAGACGGAAGAACACAAAAGACCACCGACCTGCCTGCGGTGAGAGATTGAGAGCCCAAAGACTCAGCTTCATGGCAGGAGATACCATTGATCCTAATGCCTTGGTTCCACAGTGCGAAGCCGAGAAAGGTGAGAGGCAGGAACACCAGCCCAGAGGGGAGAGCATACTCCATCAGGCTGCGGACAAAAGCTTTGTATGTGGTAAGGAGCTCAGGTGGGCTGAGGAAGGACTTTGCACGATGAAGGATTCCTCGTCGGCGACTAGCTTTGGAGGGCAGGTTGTTAAATGTGGCTTTCCCAGGAAAGATCATGTCAGATCGTGAGATACAGAAGTTTGAATGAAGAAACTTCTTCCAGAGGATTGTTTGAGAAAGTAGATGGGGTGTGTATGGGGGGAGGGGGGGTTACAAATGGTCCTTTCAGAGATACATAGTGAGAGTGTGAGATTGGCTGGTTTAAAATCCTGAGTGGAAGATATGCAGTTTAGCTCACCTTTGTGCAATGGAGACCACATCCCATTCTTTGGAGACAGAGATAATTTGTCCAAACTTTCTACTTATTCTGATTGATTGCTTGACTGTGTGCCAACTCTACCAGTCAACTTTGAGTCATCATGAAAACAAACACCCCCCCCCCCCCAACTCGCCAGCGAATTAGCATTATGTTTCTGCCAGAAGTTTGGTGATTCATCTCCATCTAATCATTATTCATGATAGTTCATTTCCACCTTCTCATTATTCATGATGCCCTATGGTTCCACCAATCACATAATCTCGTCCTTTCTTTCTCTCAACCAATCAAAGTTGAGGACATTACATTGAAACTTTATGAACAAGAGTTTAGTGTTTCTTCTTATGCTTGCGGTTTTATCCTGAGGAGTGCAAGTCAAAAGCTTTGATCATGACTATTTTATTGAAATGCATGTTTAAGTGAATGGTGGAAAAGGGAAAAACTTATTGACTGACACCAAAATCCTCCCAATTCCCCTTGTTTTACTTCCTTTCGACATCACTTTTTAGACTTTTCTTCCCCAAAGCCTCCCAAAACCTTCCTCACTTTTTCACCATGTTTTCACTAAAACCCCACTTTTCACCACTTTTACCCACCCCAATATTTCACCAAAAATCATCATATTTCTCATGATACTCAAACAGCAAACCAACAAATATTTGTTCATGTTTTATTTTCGGGATTAACTTAATGTTCTTATAACACTCATCACCATTGAATATACCTGAACTTTGTTCTTAGTTTAAGTATCTTTGTTGAGCAGAGATGAAATGACGAACCTCTCTTAATGCTCTTTTTTTATTATAATTTTCATTTTATCTTCATTATCATATCATTTTGAGATTGCAGTGAATAATTTTTCAATTTTTTTCGTTAATCTATTTGAAGGAGACTGTTTAAGGTTAAAGACCTTATTTTTCAATTTTTTTAATCATTAATTATCTTTGTCTTCTGTAATCCACATACATTTACAGATAGATTATTCATTTTCTCAAATTTAGGAATATCTCTGAATGACATTGGAAATTTAAAATCTTTAACATTTAGTGGATTCTCATATTTCTTATAATGAGATACTCTTTCAGGATTCCATTTTGGAGGATGTCGGTGAGTAAGAACAGACCATAGAAAGCATTTATTATCATTGTTTTGCATATTAACAACTGCCTTTTTTCGCTTTATCTCTTTTGGAAAATCAAATGTATGAGGAAGCTTTGAGAGGATCTGATTTTAGGATGTGTATATCCAAAAAGATTATTTTTTCAATAACGAATCTACTTTCGTTATTCTACATTGGTATACCTTCCACGTTGTCATTACCATTTTGTTCACATCTCAGAAGTTCATCATATACATCACAATCTAAGAAATCTTGGAATGATGTGATAAAGTGAGGGTTTGTTCTCATGTAGGGAGTTTTTTCACCACCTACTCTTGTCATTTTTATTTTTACTCCCGTATAAAACTTAAAAGTATTGATTTTGCTGAATATATTTTAATTGGAATGTAAATTCTTGGTTTAATCATAATAATTATCTCAATGATTGATGTGGTTGTTGGTTCTTTAAAGCAAAATAATCTTATTTTTATTGTCCTTTAAATGCTTCATCAATATTTTCAAGAGAGTATCCACGTATCCCCTCTTCATTCTTCTTGTGTTTGCATGATTGAAGGTGTCTATTATAATTTCCCTGAAGAATATCAATCTTATATATAATCACAATGCATATATTTTAAAGATACTCCTTCAACAGATCATTAATGTTTTTGTGTTTGAAGGTGTCAATGATTTTTTTTTAAAGAATATTAATATTACAGACATCACAATGAGTTGTATTCACCATATTTATATAGTATAACTTTATTTCAAATGAAACTCGTGTAGTAATTTATAGATACTTTTCCATTCAAATTAAAATTTTCTTGATGAGAAATTCCATTTAATTCATAGGTGAATCTGTGCTTGAAACCATTTTACCCACCAACTTTTTTTTACTGAATAAATACAATGTATCGAGACACAAAAGACAAGTTTCACTGAATCTTTATATTTGTAAAAGATACTGAGAAATATGTCGAGAATGTAAAATTGAATAAAGATAAATATAATAACTATTGGATAAAAACAATTATGACTGATAACATGAGTTCTTCAATTTCCTTCAATTGAAGGATTTTTAGTATATCTGGAAGTACATCAATTAAAGTTGCTCCACCAAAAGTCTCTCCTCTCCTTCTCGCAATAGATTCAAAACTAGAAAAAGCAATGAAACAAGTAAAAGTATCAAAAAAGAAAACCCTGATGGATGAAGCTTTAGAAAGAAAAGATAAGTCCATCAGCAATAAGCAAGGAGAAATTTGTATTTTTTTCCAACAACCCCAAAGATGTAAACCTTGATGAACTAAAGGATGTTAATATATCAGGTGAAATGAAATTTTGTACAGTAGTAGTTTTTTGTAGTAGTTTTTGTAGTTTTTGTACAGTAGTAAAGAATTATTTTAAAATTACCTCAAAGATAAAAAATTTAGTCGTTGAATCTGTTTTTGAAAAAAAGTATATGGATAAGATAGTAATGTTTTTTTGTACGAATTAAATATAAGTCATTATTCAAGTGAAGATTTTGGGGATTATGTTAGTGATGATAGTATCGCTGTTGGAACATAAGGCAGTTATGGCACTGAGAGTTTGTGTTCAAATGATCGTTATGAAAGTAGTTTTATAGATGACTGTTGAAAACACTCATCATACCGAAGATGAATTTTATTTTAAGTGAAAACATACTATATAAATATGAATAGTAGACCAGTTATTGAGCCTCTTGAAATCCATAATACTCCATATGATAAATTTGAGAATTGTCCTGCATGTGATAAAGTGGGATTAAACACAGAGTCGAAAGCCTATAAACAATGTATATTCTTTGATTAACTTCTATTTAATGATAATAAAAAATATAGAAATGAACATAACTGTTTCAAAATTACACCAAAAATGAATTACTTTACAAGATTAATAAGAGAAATTAATGTTAATTATGAGGGTGATATTGCACCTTTTCTTACCAGAAAAGAAACTGAACAAATGAAGGTAATGTTTTATGGATTGGTGTTATTTATGATTCATCATTGTCATTTTCAGGGAAATATTAACACAAGATATTGCATAAATAAAATAATGGATCATTTTGAAATTAAAACGGAACTCAGGATAAAACAGAGTTTCTAAAAAAAGCCTTTAAAATTTTTAATAATTTATTTTCTGAATATATAAATGAATGATTTTTTTACCCATTTGGGAAAATAAGATAAAATTTATCAACCATGAAAATCTTCCAAATTCATGAAGATGTCTAATAGTTGGTTCATGCAGATGTGGAAAAACCTGCTTGCTTTTAAAGATGCTCCTTACTCAAAACGTTTTACATTTTGATAATTTTCACAAAGTCAAGTTTTCAACCCGAGTATCAACTACTCTCACAATGTTTTAATGCAGGTCTTCCAAAAGAATAAGATATAATCGGTTGATTTAAACTTCAAAACAAACGAAATGATTATAACATTGAAGATATAATACAACTATTTTGTGATACTCAGAAATGTAAAAAGAAATCAAAACCTATAGCTTGTATTCTTAGTGATAATATGGATGATATACTTTCACCCTAGGATTTAGAAAAATCAAAACAGAATCTCGTCATCTTTGATGAGTATGTTAATGAGAGAAATGAAATGGTTATGGATAGCTACTACACAGGAGGGAGACATTCTTCGTGTAATTGTACTTATCTTAGTTAATCATACTTTCAACTCCCTCGTTGCTCGATAAGAAATAATGCTAATACTTTTATTTTATTCAAGTTAAATTCAATGGATATAAATTATTTTTGAGAGAAAATTGCTATGTATTATGTTGTGAAAAGGAATTTGAGGAGTATATGAAACGCACAACTGGAAGATTTAAATATATCATGGTGAAACAAGATGAGATACTAAAGGATGTTTTTCAATAAATAAATGTATGGGAAAGAATGAGTAAGAATATTTAAGGAACATAAAGAGTTGGCTTCAAAAGTTGTAAAACAACAGGAAGACATAAAGAAGAAACGAAGACAGAAACTAAGGGGTGAAGAAGAGTTTGAAAGAAAATGAGAAAATTTTCAAACCACTTTTGAAAACTCAACAAATATCTTCAGTTCCTATGACAGAATACACCCCTAAAAAACGTCAAATGACAGAGGAAGAATGAGAGAATATAGGCCAATTAGAAATATGACGATGAAGGATTATTTAAACAACTGGAAGAGGTAAATCAACCTCCTGATTATATCGTGAAGGCTCTTCAAAACGATGAATATTCCATGGATGAAAAAAAACCATAGCAGGACTCATACCAACAGATCAACCAGCAATATTCTATCTTGCTAAAGAAAAGGTATAGATATATAATGATGAATTGAGCTTCTCAAGATTTGCTCAACCACCTGATAAAATTAACCTCCAGATTAATGTTTCTTCTTACAAAAGATTAATATTATTTAGCCAACAATCGTGTCTCAGATTATTTAAATGAGCCATTGAACATGAAAAGTGAGGATGATAGAGTGCATATTGATTTACTAAACCCGCTTGATTGTGGGATTAGCTTGCTGGGAGAAGAAAGAAGAAGGAAGATTGAAAAGGAGAAACACATTATTGAAGCTTTAAGTAGGCTTGGTACAGGTGTTAGTTTTCTTCCAAATGACCCATCAGAATTAGTAAATAGACTTTTATTGGTGTTAGGTAGTAAGAAGGCTGGAACCATCAATTGTTTTAATGAAGCATCAGCCATTTCAGACCAGTTAATCAAGATGAAAATAATTAATAAATGTCAACACAAAGATATTTTATCCCATGTTAAATTAGTTTGATTCTCTCTCATGGTGAAAATGAAAAAATATCATCCATTGTAGATGCTAATGAGAATTATTTTTTATTGATGAAAGATGATAAAGAAGTATTTATAATTATAGATAAGATAACGGTAGAATGACTACCACTGAATGTTGGACGAAAAATGATTTGTGTTATCTTCTTTTCAAGACTATTTAACAAGTGTGGTGTTTCAGAAAATAAAAAAGAAATCATAATCATTATATTCAGACTTTGTTAAACTTATAAATGAGAAGCACAATCCTTAGTTTTAATTTCACAACGAGTGATCACACATCTTCTTTCCCATACCCACAACAACTTAACCCACAAAAGAATATGAAGCACCTGTTTTTGTCTATGGAAACTTACAATACCTTGTTTAATGTAACAGAGAAAAATGACAAGTTTAGTTATAATCCAGGAAGTGGATTCAAAACTATAAGTTTCACCCAGAGCATACAAGATTTCTCAAATATCTTCCGAAATTGCTCGCCTTATGAATAGACAGGGTGATGAACCAAAAAATATTGTTATAGATATTCAAAAATATACTTCAAAATCAACTATAATACTTAAAATAATTACAAAGTTGATTTCACAATTGACAATTCATTTGGAGAGTTATTGGGTTTCTCCTCAAAAAGATTGAAATGAATGGGGTTTTTTCAGCGATAATGTCATTCAAATATCCTCAGGTATAAATTCAGTGTTAATTCACTGTGATTTGATTGATGGTGCTTATAACGATGGAATAAGAACAAATACAATATTTTCATTCAACACTTACTCAACCCCAATTGGTTATAATTTCAATATGGAACCAAAAAATCTGATTTATCTACCCGTGTTAGGAAAAACCATATACAGAGTATATTTTAGGATAACCGAACAAGATAATCATGTGATTTAGTGCAATGGAGAAATTGTACACATCAGAATTCATTTATGTGAAGTTTTTCAATAAATATATACAATGGTTATTGTGAGGAAACACAAGTTAGGAAAATTTCAAATAATTACAGGGGATGGGATGTTCCTTTCACCATACGATGAGGGTTAAGATATTGTTACGGTTCTAGGAACCGTACGCATACAACATACAGGTGTCCCAAGTCAGTTATGCCATTAAGTATATGTGAAGACAGAAGCCCTCCTTGTGTGTAGTGGGAAATCGAAGGGGTGCGTTGCGATGTTTTTTTAGTTAGGGTAATAAATTTTTATATCCCATCCTCCAATGCAATCCACGGTACCCGAGCGCTTGCAGCCTTCGGTTCGCTGGCAACAATGTACCACGGTCCACCTGTTGTCTCTGGAGGCTCGTTTTTCCAAGACAGAATCTTCGCTGTCGCAGTTCCTATTCGGCTTCTCCAAATGCTCCAACTCTTTCTTGACGAGTCCACACGCGTGGAGTGGGCGGACCTCGCCGGTGCCTGGCTGAGGCCCCAGCCAGAAAGGGCGGACCCATGGGAGCCCCGTCCAATCAGGGCAGACAGTGACGTCAGTTTTGACCAAGGCCCCACCCCACTGAGGGAGGTATATGAACCATGACATCATCCTCAGTCTTGAGTTCTTTGGGGGTCGTTCGTTCAGTTCTTTGGGGGTCGCTCGTTTTGCGCTTGGAGGTCGGAGAATTCGTTAGTGAGTGCTTGGAGGTCGGATAATTCGTTAGTGGGTGCTTGGAGGTCGGAGTTGTTTGGAAACGAAGGGGTTCCCGCTGCTTGGCTCTGCTCACGTCTTTCCCCGACGGCCCGACTACTGGTCCCGGCCCACTCGAGCTCCTCCACGGACCCGAACTCCACACGGGCGGTTGTGGATCTGACTGCATGACTGTTGGCAGGTGCCGCACCATGGAGCATTCCTTTCCCCGAGACTCAGGTACTCGAACGAACTGCGACCTCAGCTCGCCTCCCCCCTCTGGCTACAAAAGTCCTTTGCCTTCAACTGGGTTTATTTTCGTCCGAGTGTGTGGCGCCGTCCATTAAGTAGAACTGTATAAGTTATTCAAACCTTGTAAATCTTGTCTGTATAATTCCCGCGTAAGTCTGCTCTGTCTCTGCTTTATAAGTTGCTGTAAAATTGTCGCACTACATCTTTCTCTCATCTTCCCCTGCATAACACCCCAATAAACCTGTTACCTGTACCACATAACTTTCCTTGCTTTATTGTAAATAAATTATTATTAAAAATGTTGCCAGTTCGTTTTTGTCTTTTCCTTCATTGGTCCTGCATGGTTCGGATCTGAGTTTTAGACGGGTCTTTGTTCCCTTTAATCTGCTCATCATAGCTGGCACAGCATTGGCAGTTCCGCTCGACTGCACCCAAACCGGAGTTGGTAGTCGGTAGTTGGAAATCTACTGCAGTTGGTAGAGTGACCCGGTTCGAGCAAGACGTGCCGAGGGCGTGGTTCCCCGGTAGACAACACTGCGTGGTTATTTTTTCATTAGGTAAATTGGTTCGAGACAAAAAGACCCTACGCTACGCAGTGGAGGTATTGGCATCCACGGTCGGTTAAGTGACCTGTGCTTCATGGAGTTATCCGAGAGGGACAGCCTACAATTCCGGAGAGTCCAGTGGGAATCGACGTAACTTTCCCCACCTAGCGGTCATTCTCACCACCGGACCTCCGGCTCGCAAAAATATGTATCTTGGTAGGGGACACCAATAACCAAAAGGCAACGGGTGTAGGACATCAATTTAGAAATAAAGGAGATGGGATAATTGATACTCCAATGGGTATAGGTCCAACAATTCTTAAACATAAAGACCTAATTGGTTCAACCACTTCTGCTATGGGAAATGTAGCACATGCTATAAAGAGTATAAAATGCACCCAAAAGGAGTCTCATAAATTACAAGCAATAAAATAAATTAAGAAAAGCAAAACTTAATCATCTCCCCAAGAATGATAGAAAATAATTGAAATACACAGATCAGGGTTTCAAAAGTTTGAACATCATTTTTTTTACGAAATAAATACAAGTATGGAAGCAATTAATATTATCTATGATTTGGATGATCCCATTATCATCTCAAATTCCACTAAAAAAGAAGACTACTTCAAGATAAATGCTCAAGAAGGAACGGACTGAAATACCAATGGAACAAAAAGTTTTGAAACAAATAATCAACAAACTTATTTGAATCTCGTCAATAGTTTGTTGTTGTGTAAATATTCATTGACTAAAGCTGCTCAAAACACATGCTACACTTGTAAATGATTTCTTCTGGGAAATATTTGATTGTGTTTGTTTGTATATTGGAACACGAGAATTTGAAACGGTTGATTATGTCTCTGCTACATCTGAAATGATGAAATTAACACGACATTATTTTAGTGATAGAATGGGTAAGTGTGCTGTCGAAGGTTTTATTCCTGATATGACAATGGGAACAATGCAGACCCCAGTTATAGTCAAAGAAAAGGAATGTATAATGATGACGCAAAAGCAGAAAATAGTTTTACCATGGCAGTTCTGAAAGGTATATTTGCATTTTGTGATTATGATAAAGTTGTGTATGGACTTAAAATTTGATTTTGACTACAAAGAATCATCAAGATAGATTGATTTTTGGGGTTTCTAATGCTTTTGGTGCTCAGAATACATTTGTTATTAATGAAATGAGTTGGAATATGAGTGAATATACTCCTGATTTGAAAAGAGAAGAGATGTTGAATAGAAGACTTAACTCAAAGAAACCACTAAATGTATCTTACCTTAAAAGAATATGTCAACACATTAAACTGAATCAAACCACTTACATGTGGAATTTGGGTGTTCTGGAAGGAAAGCCATCATATCTGTGGCTCATTTTTCAGAAACCAGATGGAGATACTGCAACTGATAAGAATAATGCATTGAGTGATAAAGCAAAGGTGAAACAACTTCAGGTTTCTCTGGATGGAACATTTTATCCACGAGTTAGATTGGAAATTGATTGGGAAAAATATGATTCTGCTGAAGCATACAAGTCTCACAAATAGGTGTATGAAAGCAAAGGTAATAAAGCACCTATTTTGGATATGGTAGCATTTTTAAAAACTTCATACAGTCTATGCAATTGACCTGAGTGCTCAAAAGGAAACTATAAAGTCTAATAGAGTGGATACTTCTCTATACATTGAAAGAGGAGAGACTGAAGATGTTTATAGATATTGCTTGGTTTTGGAAGAAACAGAATTACAGATTAATTCAGATAATGGTGTTATGATTAGTCTCGCATAATTTTTTGATCATTACATGAGTAGTAAAGTGCCAACTGGGGAATATGTTAATCAAATCAATCTTCATAAACTGTCATCTTGTATTAAAAATCAAAAGCCTTGTATGATAAACGTTAATATAATTCAAAGAAATGGAGCTGTAAGAATTGGTGTTTTGCTCACAAGAGAACAGGTGAAAATTTGAACGACACTGGCTCACTTAAAAGTAAAATGTCAAAACCAATGTTGAAGAAATATTCAATAAGACAAACGAGTGGAGGATTTCTCCCGTTTCTAATTTCTTTATTTGCTGGTGTGGCTGGAGCATTGACGGGTGGTATTTCAGCAGCGGTGAAAACTGCCAATGAAAGGAAGGCTCAAATACAAGCAAAAAAAGAGTTGTAAAGACATAACAAAGACTTGGAGAAACAAAT
>CM068960.1:15972254-15989302 GCA_035128595.1 Eptatretus atami
AAGTCGATCGCCCGACTCGACGTGCAGGCGGCTTCTCCCACTGCCAAAATGGCAGACTCGACGCGCAGGCTGTTTCTCTTACTGCCAAAATGGCAGACTCGGCCTGCGCTACATTTCACTTCCTCCTTTCGGCTGACTGCAGTTTCACTTCCCCTTTTATTTTGGGGCACGCCTCTTTTCGAAGCGGCAGACACTCAGGCCTACTCCCTCGGCAGATACACCACTGCCTTTCCGGCGCTCGCTCGCCTCAAAGCCGACTGGCTCCTCCCTTCAGTTTCACTTCCTTCTCTAGGCACTCCCCCTCTCAGACGCTGGGCGGGGACTATTGTCCAGAGAGAGGAAGGAAGAAGAAGAACCTCTCGGTCCACCACCACTGTATGAACAATAAACAGCCTCTTACACCTCCCGGCACACATGTAACGTCCATTTACCGAACAACCTGGCTAAACATGCATATAATGGGGATCTGGGCTAATCCTATATTTAATATCACACTAAGGGCCATTTCCGCACCAAATATATGTATATATGTATATATGTATGTGATGTATGTATATATATATGATATATATATATATATATATATATATATATATATATATATATGTATGTATATAGCCTGGTTTGGCGTAGTGGTTCGGGTAGCGGCTTAGGATCCAAAAGGTCCTGAGTTCAAGCCCCGTTGGCCGCTTGAATTAATACACACCAGGAGGTTGACTCAGCCTGTCATCCTTCCGAGGTCGGCGAAGTGAGACCAGTGTACTGGGCCCAGTGTATGCCCCGGTTAGAATAGGTGTACCATATCCCTGTGTCGTAAGAGACGACCAGGGTTGCGTCAGGAAGGGCATCCGGCGTAAAACCTGTGCCAAATCATTATGTGGATCATAACGATGATCTGCTGTGGCGACCCTAACGGAGCAGCCAAAGAAGAAAAAGAAGATATAAGTATGTATATTGTATATGTTATATGTATATGTATATATATATATATATATATATATCCATGTATATATAGATATATACACAAGCTGTGAGAGCTCCAAGTGTGATAAAGCTTCACAGAGAGTTGTGATCAGATGATATGCACTTACATCGAAGTATACGATGCTGATCCTACTCTGTTGCAGAGTGTCGGTGATGCCGAAGCAGTTTCTTGGCAAGGGTTATACTTGGTGGTTTGCCATTGCCTAATAATGCCGAAGCATTATTTGGGGCAGGAATTTGTAATTTGTGCATGGTGCCAGCGATAGCTCGCTTCCTCTTTACCAAGGGCACCATGGGATCTTTAACGTCCACAAACTAATACCGGTAGACAATGCCCAGTTCTACCATCCATCCAAGGGATGGCACACATATTCATGAATCACTCTACTAGTGAAACACCGGGATGGCACTTTATGACTGGGCAGGGATTCAAACCCAGGATAGACAGTTGAGTGTGCGTACCTCTTAGGCATCTTGCCAGCTCATTGTTGCTGTACAATCAAAGTTGAATTAACCAGTACTATTTGGTCAAAGGTCGTTCGAATAGATAAAAATACCATTCAGGTGAAGGTTTGCTAAACACTGTTAAACCAACTGCAGGAACACTTTTCAGCTAAATATTGTGATTTTATAATTTGACGATGTGATTAAATTACCGAGGAAGCTGTTCATGTAATCAAGAATCGTCTCATTTTGTGTTCACTCTCAATGAGAGTGCTGTTTAAAAATCCCAAAATTACAAACTTAAACTTTTAATTAACTCGTAGGTTTTATTTGATATTATTTCAAGATTATCCCGTTTTTTTGCCAATCTGAATCAATGTTCCAGTGATGCCAAGTGGTGTGTTTATCTCCCATATATTAGAATTTCCTGTTGTCCCCTTTTGTTCTAATTTGTGTTGAAACACCCCGATCTCTATTAACTTAGTTTTACTGCACAGGATTTATATTGATTCTCTTCCCTGAGCCTGAGATCAATATAAAAACATGAAAAATGACAGCATCATCTGAGTTCCTTCTGGAGGTCCCAGGTTTACTTGCACACAACTTCAACAGAAGTACATCACATCACAGAAATTTTTCACTTATTTTCCTGTTTGCAGCACAAAGAGGATCCACATCATTTTTGTTGGCTCCTGAAAAAAGTGACACGCAGTGGGAAAAACTATTCTTTGGAAGAGTTTCTGGAAACAGAACGATTCTCAAGAAGGAAAATATCATGCTGTGAATGGCTCCATGGAGAAGGTTTTATTGGTATCGGAGGACATGATGCCTTAAGGGTAAAAAGACAGTTTTATCGTTCTTTTTTTAAAGTTGGGAAATTGACAAATAATTCAGGAGGATGTTGAAGGAATGGCAGTATACGATTAGAGGTTCTTTTCTGTGCACAGGAGATGCTGTCCCTGCTGAATCTCCAGCCAGGAGAGAAGGTTTTGGAAGTAGGCTGTGGGACTGGTGGTGCAGCATTGTCCATGGCTAAGGTATTGTTACCCTACTATTTGTGTATGAACAACTTTTTATTTCTCTGTGTGGCATGTATAAACAACTCTTGTTTGCATTAAAGTATTTTGTACATTTATATTGGATGAATGGAAAATTAGATTTATACCACAAGGTGGCAACACAGCAAACATATTTGAAAATTAATAAATATTGCAAAATTTAAGTTTAAGGAAAACATCTGCTTTTCATAATGCTGCACTCTCCAGCTCAAGATGACATTGACATCTAATGATCATGATAATTCTGAAAATTGGATTGTTTATCCTATATAGTGAATCTGTCTGCATTCAAGTTTATGGCATTAAATGGTGTCATTTTCAAAAAGACAAGGGAATTAATTTTTTTCACTACTTTTTTTTTTCTTTATTCGAGCAAGGCTCTTGGAAGAGAAATTTGATGGAGTGTATGAACGACCACGTGGGGCAACAGTTTGATAAAATAAACAAGGCAATTACTGAAAAGAAAAAGGGGAGAGAGAGGAGGGGAGGAAATACAGTACCTGAAAGTAAGAGCGTTTGGATAGGCAGGAATAATGGTGGAAAAACATACGATGGATACAGAAAAGGGGTGAATGAAGATGGTGGTTCATTGCTGTTTAAAGCCCCAGATTAAGGCTTGAACAGGAATGCAGTTCCACAAACAGAAGGGTAATGTGCACCTCTCAATATTCCTCCCTCAGGGTTTAATTAACAAACAAACAAAAAAATTTAAAAAGATGTAAAAACATAGCGGGATAAAATCTAAAAAAAAAAAAAACAACCAAACAAGATAGGAATGACACCACATTACGATGCCACAATACGACACCACAACCCTCTTATGGATTACCATCATGACATCTTTGGACACTTACTTTCGTTGTGGATTGTGATGGATGAATAAGAAGAATAAAGAACAATAATAATGAAGAATGACACCACATTACGATGCCACGCTACAAAATCGCAATCCTCTTATGGATTAGCAGCATAACATATTGTGATGTTGTTCCATCACAATCTCACACCAAAGGTAATGAAATAATTACTCAGTTTTTACATTTTTTTTAGTATTTTTTTTTCTTCTTTTTTCTGCAATTTTTTAAAGTAATAAAATGTTTAATATTTTATAGAATTTGTTATTTTGGGATGCATTAAATCCATCTATTTTATTAAGTTTGGCTTTTGGTACATTCTATCCCTCACCTCCCCCTCCCCCACTAAAATCCTGGCTTTTGGTCCAGTCCACTATGTGGATTACCACATTTGCGAAATGAAGTGATTATCGTTTTAAAAAAATTATAAAATCCTTAGTGTTTTATATATATTATAACTGGTATGGATTAAATCCATCTATGTTATGAAATTGTTTTAATACTTGTTTTCAGTTGATTTGGGGGATGGTTTGGATATGTGTCGCTTTTGGAATGGTACTGTCCATCTTTCCCCCTCCCACGATCCTGGCCTGGTTTGGTTGAGGTCCACATTTACGTTTGATTTATTTTTCCTTATTAAACAATGAATGTTTTATATATTTTTAAATTTTCTGGTTGCTTACACGAGCCCAGAGACAAAGTAACTTCCTCGCATTGGAATCACCATCATGGCTTCAGCAGTTATTGATGTAGGTCGGGCTACAGTTTTACATTGTTTTGAGAGGGGAAGAAGCAGAAGAAGAAGTACAAATTGGCATTTTAGCGATCTCCAATGTGGTACTTTAGCGATGTATTATGGCGTATTTTTAAGTCTTGTTAGTTCAGAAGAGAATAAAAGTTATGGCTTTTAAATGCTTATGACTTCACTCTTTAGTAGTTTATAAGCGTGTTATGTGTTCACATTTGAATGGGCAGCCATTTTTTCCTGTATTATTCCCTCTATATCGAGTACCACTGTACTCTATGGTTATAGCATGATCATCAAGATAACCAAGGCCTTCAATATCATTGGAATCTCCAGTGAGGAAACTGAGTCGATGAGCATATCACTTTCCTGTGGCAGACAGGTTGGTAGTCTCTGTCTTCTACTACTTTATTTCTGGTCTTGCACCTTCTGCTCTTTCCATGCTCTGCTCCACCCCCCCTCCCAGTTTTTGCAAGGTGCAGGTGGTCTGCCAGCAACCCCCTTCTGATGAAACTCCCAAATACCAAACTCACTGCTCAGCTCCACTCATTCGTTCCTCTTTTCTTCCCCCACCCCCGAGGCAAATATAACATTCCTTTCCTGTTGTAATTCTTTGCAGACTATCGTAGAATATGAGAGTACAACTCTCATCTCCTATAGTTCTAACTGTAGCATTTTTGCCTGTGCCATGGAACCAACTTACTCTGTCTCTTCAATCCTATTCATCCCTTCAGGGCTCTAAGACAGACGTTCACTAGCATGTCAAATCGTCGCTCATCCAAAACCTGGATTTTTTTTGAGCCCCGTGAACCCTTCCCAAGCCAACCCCTATCAAACTTTCCAGTTTTTTCCCCCTCCTGGGGAGTTTGTAGCTGCATTTATCTTGTCCACCCTTTGTGTCTTCCCCTAGCCCTCATTCTTCTCCACACCCCTTATTTTGTCCCTCATTTCTGGTGTTTGGTTTTTTTCCCCCTTCCTGACCCCATACCTCCCCTGCACACTCTTTCTACTCTTCCTTTTGTTCTCTTACGTCCTGATGCATTCTATGTTCTCGGTCATCCACTAATCTCGACATTGCATTCAAAAGAAGAAACTACCTGCAGTAAGTGGAAGCCTTTGTATGTGGATTGGTGTTCGGCATAATGGACGAAATTCACTTTTCTTGTCTTTTATAATTTTGTAATCCTTTTGTACAAAATTTAATAAAATATAGTTAAATGGAGATATAGAGAAAGACATGTTTGCCCTTATAGCCACAATATCAAACAAGATATCTGCGATCACAAAGCAATCGCCAAGGGTGTGTCTCCCCCGACCGGGGAAGGCTTACCCTTGGTGATCGCCCGAGACTTACCCTTGGCCCGTGATCCAATGATGGCCATATTTTGTTCGGACCACCATATGACCTTGATCTTCAACAATTCGGGGTAAAGTATAACTAAATAAAATGTGTCCTCATATACAATCTATCCATAAAACTTGACATCATGAAAATAGGAGGAAAATTATTCGAGTTAGAATCTAAAAGTGTTTTTTGTTTATTAGATCACAATCTGAAAAAAGTAGGTCAAGCACACATCAAATATATCAGGTGCACAACATCAGTGCAGGTGCACTATTATGATGCAAGAACATCTTGGAAGGCCAAGCAGTCTTTGAGATTCTGCATTGCTGAAATTGAGTGATGACAAAAACTGATTTTTTTTCTTTCAGACCACTATTTGACCTTGACCATGAACTCGTGGTATGACGTAAATTAACCATAAATGCACCATATTCTAGGCTATACAGAGAGGGCAATTTTGTTCTTATTGAATAAACCTTCATTGAGTTATGGTGAAAAATGCTAAAATGTCGAAGATTAGGTCATGACCTTAACTCTTTGAACCCGAGAGGCCGGAAAACCGAGATGAATGTGGCTATTCAAACCTCAATAAACCCGAGTGGATGATTTACCAGCCGCTTTTGAAACCTACATAAAACCTGGCAGCTGATCACTTCTGGCCACCACATGCTCTTGTTTACAAACATATCACGAGCAACTTCCTGATCAATTAGCGGCTCCTGTATATTGCACCTAATCTTCGGTATGCGCATCGCCGCTAATTACCCTGCGCTCACAAAAGCGAAAAGCAGGGATAAGCAATCGATAGCGTACGTACGTCGGACGTGTCTGCATTTTGTTAAGAACCTCCATCAAAAACCATTCAGCGGAAGAAATTGAAACTTTACCACATGTTATATGACCATGTGATATAGCGATCACTCTTTTGAGGTCAACATAGGCCGAATTTTTTAAATGATCAATTTTCATCCGATTGACTTGAAATTTGAAGGGAATTTGCATTTCAGGTCACTGAATTAAACAACATAAAATGTTTTGAGGCAACATAGCCGAATTTTCTGAAATTGTCAATTTTCATTTGATTGACTTGAAATTGGAAGAGGATTTGCACATTTGGTCATTAAATTCATCTTCCAATTATCTTCAGGTCAACAAAGGCCAAAATTTCTAAAATTGTCAATTTTCATCTAATTGACTTCAAATTTGAAGACGATTTGCACATTTGGTCATTGAATTCAACTACCAATTATTTTTTAGGTCAACATAGGCCAAATTTCTGAAATTCTTAATTTTCATCCGATTCTCGTTGGAGGTGTGAATGTGAGGGAGGTTTTTGCTTTGCGCACAATTTGGTGGTTCTCGCGACACTTCCCATCTTTGCGTGTGTGCCATGAGAGTCTCATTGGAGGTGTGAGTGTGAGGGAGGTTTTTGCTGTGTGCATGATTTTGCGGTTCTCTCGCCGTTTCCTGTTCTGGCGTGCATGCCATGAGAGTGTCATTGGAGGTGCGAGTGCGAGGCAGGTTTTCGCTGTGTGTACACTTTGTGCACACACTTTGATACAGGCAGGTTTTTGCTCTGCATCCATCCTTGTGCACACACCGAAGCGCATTATCTGCAGAAGTAGTAGCACCTGATTCCCAAAATGTTATGAAGATTTCTCGCGAAAAATCATTCCAAAATGAGTTGAAATGTTACGTCAGTTGATGAGGTGTTGAGCTCAAATGAAGAAGGTATGGAAGAGGAGGAGGAGGATGATGATGATGATGATGATGATGATGATGATTATCATAAGGAGAGTGAGTTTGAGTCAGAGAATGACTTTTCAAACTGGGAAAATGAAACTGACAGCAATGACAACAATGCTGGGGGACTTCCCAGAGATGTTGGTAGGGGGCGTGGCTGACATAGAAGACGTGGTGAAAGTAATAGACCAAGACCTTGATCCTCTTCTCCAATGGCTTGATTTCCGATCATCAATTTGGATTCAGACCAGGTCACTCTACCCTGGACATGCTGCTTCTGCTTTCCCAACAATGGATGGAGGTCCGCAATGCTTGACCTGAGGACAGGACAGATGTACAGTAGGTTTTAACCTTTGACCTCAGCAGCGTACAAGCAATCACATTCCCCTTTGGCCTTGCAACTGTTTCTAAAGTAATTGGTGATAGTATTATATATAAATTGGGTGTGTTTTTGAAAGGTTACTTGCTGTTTCTCTTTCTGAGTTTCAAAGCAAAATAAATTTGACAACACACGATTTCCAAGCAGTTTGCCTTATTAACACGTTTACCAAATTCCCAAGCCATTTTTTTTTCTATCCATCACACTGCGATTACCAACTGTTTGTAAAGATAATGTTTATGCACATCTCTTGAAACATATGTCTATCATGCAACACTGTTTTTAAAATTTGTTTCTTGAAATTCACCCGAAACAACAGTGAGAGCTACTCCTGGTTTTTGGGTTGTATGCAGTCCTGTATTGTAATCGGTTATCGACACTCACACTGACTCCAATCGGCCAATGCCGATTACCGACAAATTGCCGATATCGGCCTGTGCCGATTACCAATACCAATATTGGCTCATAATAGAACTGCTACACAAACACTGATACACACACGGCCATACTGACAAGGGTTTTGGTTGTGTATACTTCCCCTGTGAGTGATCCCGAGCAATGGCAAGCTATTAAGCAAACCAATGAGGAGAAAGCAAGCAGGCAGATGCACAACCCTGGCATATACCTTCTTGGCATATTCCTCTGAATGTCATCGGTTGTCAAGCAGCCGAGGCCCTATGGCCTTTTGGGGAAAGCAAAATGGCTACCTGTAACAAAAATATGTCAAACAATGACAATCAGTCACAGAAAATGACTAAGCAGACAGAGACCCCTCGTAGGCTGAGGCCTAAGTCTGTGTGGCCACACTGAGCAGCTGGAATGTGTGCTGAAAAGGATAGTGACTACACCTTCTCCAGTGAGGAAGGGGATCCCTGCCTCACAATATGACAGAAGTCTACACCAAAGCCAAAAGCTCAAAAGGTGTCCCCTGTTTTACAACCAACAACTACTACGTTCCAGATGAAGTTCGGAAAAGATTAAATGAACAGAGCTGGGGCTTAGAAGTGTAGGAAATCTTCCTCCACTGCAAAGCCTATTTTTGCGCATGAAGTCATGGGTGACTCACGGTGAAGGAGAAAGATTCATGAACCAGTTGAAACGAACAAAGTTGGCAGCGAAGGAAGAAAGACTCCCCGAAGATATGAGAACGAAGTTTCACAATTTGGTTCATGAATAATGATCCTTTACTGAAAAAGGAGGTGGAGATTTTGTGTTATGGAAGAACTTCCTCCCACCTTCGGAAACCTGCAAATGGAGATAACCAACACGAGACAAACACTTAACGCAGCACATGGGTTTGGTGTAGCCTACAGACTTCTACGCATCATCCGTAATGTAATTTCAGAACTGAGGGACACAATACCAACTGGTGCTAAATATGGAGTAGTTTTCTATTCGTCATGCAGAGACTGTGACCAATTATACATTGGTGAAACTGGAAGAAATTTGAAACAAAAGCTAAATGAACACAGTAATGCAGTTGGCTGGGAAAGTTGACACAGTGAGCAATAGCATGTCATTGCCTGCAATCTGGCCACAAATTTGATTTAAATGGGACCCGTGTCTGGGACACGACATCAAAGGCACATCAAGAGCTGAGAAGGTGGTCTAACTGGGGAGACTATGAACATACACACACAATACACACCTCTGATACAAATGCCGAAAACTGGATTGTGCAAGCAACTGCATATGGTGAGCAAGATACAGCACTCGGTGCACAACCCCACACTCACACATACACAACACCAAAAGGGAACACCAACAACCACAGAACCCACATCTCATGACATCCAACCCAGGCATTAAACCAGCCATGTTCGTGCCCCAGAAACACAAAAACAAGAAGCCATACACGCTCACCCCCACACATGCAACAGTAGATCATGTGTAAGGAATAAAAAGAGCAGAGCAGCCCATCAATGATGTAATTTGATGTTTATTTGCTTGAGGTTTGGCAAAATAAAAACACTCCTCCATTTGACCTCGCGCACCGGCACGTTAACGGAAATGAGCGATCATATCAGTAATAAAAGCGAACAAGTGCCGAGGCTCATGGTCTATTGGTCTGAGGAAGCCGGCTGTGAAGCGGGTGAAACATTGCCTAAAACCACATCTATTCTTGCTTATTTCTCAAATTAATCGAGTATATCTAGTTTATTTTTTGGTTGGAAGCACCTTTCTTCTTTAAAAAAAGAAAAGAAAAGAAAAGAAAAATTGATTTCTATAACAAAATACGAGTATGTAAAAAAGTTGTTGCCCTGATGATGACCTAATAAAGGTGAAACCATTCAGTAACTGCATGTTTCATTCACCTGTGACAGCTTCTGCTATTATATACAGTACTCCATTTAACATCGTAATTTACACTGCAAGAGGCTCTTCCAGGAGCCCCCAAAAATACCAGTGTGTTGTGATGGTGACGTCACGGCATTCGGCAAGGTGGCGGACAACAGTTTTACTTCATTTATATAAGTAGCAGAGTACACGCCTTATGGGCAATCTTGTTCCAAGCATGCAACATGTTGTTCTGATATACCTTTATTTGAGCGGTGTATAGGCAACTGACAGCTGTGTTTAGGCAAAAAAATCCGGGTTACATGCATGACCCATGAAAGGGTAGGGTTTGTTATGTCCTCTCCCACCTGGAGGCAGTGCTACATGATACACATTTACATAGAGAATTTGCATCCACCCCTTCCCAACCTCCTCTCCCCCAAGACCACCAGCAAACATAAAAACACCCCATTACACTAATTGGGGTCATGCTGATCTAATGTAGCAAGTCTGTATGTAATCGGCCCAGAACTGTAAGAGGAGTAGTGCAACAAATGCACACTGGAGCGTGAATTATAGGAAGAATTGCGGTCCGTGACCTCCCCTTCATTGGACATGCATCGCACCACATTTAGCGCATTCTCAAGACTGCCACCATAGTAGCACGCCATCAGGCAAGAGTCAATCAGGCACAGACCAATAATCATCGCATACTATGGTCAGACAGCTACTTCTCACATCCATCAGCCACTGGCACAAGAGGAGAATCAGAGAAGCAATGTAGATGAGATACATGTACATCACACGGTCCCCCAATAAACTGGCCGGCCCATTTGTGATAACTGGTTCCTCCCCATAAACAAACAGACATACACAATCATAACTATCAACACACCGAGGACAATGGATTATGATGAGTACGACCCAGGCCCGTCGCTAGGGGGGGGCATTTGGGTGCAATGCCCCCCACATGGCGCATCTGGTGCCCCCCCCACTTTACGCCACCCATTTATGCCGTGTTGCACCCTCTGAACAACTTAGTGTTTTAGGACGAGCGCCCACTGTGAACTCCTTGCTGTTTAAGAGTTCACCTGTGTGAAGCTAAAACCCTTATTCCAGATGTTCAACGTGGTGAATAATAAGGCTTCTTGGATAAACTGTTTTTTAATAATATCCTTCTTTGAATAACAGTCAAGAGTAAGTGTGCGCTTGCCAGCGCATCTCCAAAATCAATTGGCAAGACAATACAGTCCAAGCCCACAAGATAAAAGTAATAACGCAAGCACCAACGCCAGCAGCCAACCGACAGACAGCCGCAAGCCTCGTGTCGAATGTTGATGCTGTGGGTGGTTATATATATAAGTTATATATATATATATATATAATATATATATATATATATATATATATATATATATATATAATCGTGGATCATTTAGTTTTAAGGAATAGCCAATCAGAGTCTTCGATATGGAGGCCCTATTAAGCAGGTTACCTGATTGGTTGTAAGTTAGTATAAATGTATATAAGTCATAATATGATAATATGAATAAGGAAAAGACATAAATTTACATAATTAAAGATGAAGTGCACTGCGTGACTTCACAACCTCCATCTTACAAAAGTTATTTTTCATAAAAATTAAAAATATGTGTGTTTGCATCGTGCTTACATTTGAAATTATGCAGATAAAACCTGTTTTGGTGATGCATCATTTAAAAATAAACCTTCAACCGTCAAATGTCGCGATTCGTGAGATTAGTGACACAAGTCACGAGGGACGAGTCAGAACCGCTAGCTAGCAGCAGTAGAAAAGACATGGATGTACGAAAATGGCTAAGAAAGGAAAAAGGTTGCGGTTGTGGTTGTGGTCAGCACCCACGTGGCGGCTGTTTGTACTTCTGATGTTTAAGTAATGTTGTGTTTGGTGCTTTGCATATCCTATATCTAGTGCTTTGTGCATAACCTTACCTCTGTGTAATTGACTGCTTTAAATGCGGACTTTGTGGTATCTTCAGGCTGGTTGTATTTGCTGTTGATAGTTTAACGTGATGATCGCAGATCATAGCCGATGTATCTTATTTGAAAGTGCACTGATTCTGGTGCCAACCTCCCCGTTTAGTCATTGTATCTCTGGTATATTAATTTTCTAATGCCAATTCTTGACAACACCTTATAAGTTCACCTGAATTGGTGCCAATTGTCTAATCATTGAATATCTGCATTGTGAATGTGAATTGTTGCGACTCTCCTGCAATCGAATAATTTTAGGCCAAAACATCGGAACACATTAAATGTAGCTGAATCAAATAGATGCGACGGCACCACAGCATAGATGCGTCAATGCATGAAACAATGATCTACACGGGTTATCAAAAATATAAATATTATAATTGTGCCCCCCCCCCCCCCATCCATCCATTCATATGTCCCCCTTAATACTGAGCCCTGGCGAGTGCCTGGTACGACACCTGGCATCGCAACACAATGCGCCAATCACACACACAAACCCAAAACACCCCCACAATAACCAGCCAATAGGGTGTGGAGTTCTTATAAACTCTGCATCCAATTCGTTCCAGTTATTTCCTCCAGTCGATGGGCGAAACATGCTGCCTGAAACGCCCATGTCACTTCTCTTTCTTTTAGTTATTTTTTAAAATATAAAGAACATAAACTGCTCTTTGAGAGCCAACATGTGTGTAAACCAGTAATCATTTTCCTGTATTATTATTCCACCATGGAAAATTTTATTCAGCACTATTTCTATGTCTGTGTTATATACTACATAATATATTAATTAATATATATATATATATATATTTATTATATATATATATATATATATAATATATATCTTCTTCTTCTTCTTCGCGCTGCTCCCTTTAGGGTCTCCACAGCGGATCATCCGTTATGATCCGCATACTGATTTGGCATAGTGTTTACGACAGATGCCCTTCCTGACGCAACCCTGGTCGCCTCTTACAAAGGGAAAGGATTGGGTTTCGCCATGATTCCGGGCTGCTCCACACCTCTCATAGCGCAGCGCCCCGTCCTCAAGCGATCCTCCAACCCAAGCCTCCGAGTAGCCGGATTACAGGTGCATGCCACTACGCCGGTACTACATATATATATATATGTATATATGTGTATATGTGTATATATGTATGTATATATATGTATGTATATATATATGTATATAATATATATATATATAATATATATATATATATATATATATATATATATATTATACTGTATGTGTGATTCATCCGGGCTGCGACGCTTTGAGTTAGACATTTTTCTTTTCTATCATTATTTTGGACCAATCACCCCCAACAACAAATCGCCACACCAACAACGCCCCCGAACAACTACACCAAACGCCACTACCTTCACCTCCACAACCCCCCGCAAGCATCGCCTCACCCCCATTCTCAAACGACGCCGCCAACAACCAAACACCACAGCAAACCCCACCACCTTCGCTCTTCTCCTTCCACAACCATCAACCACACCACCTGTCAACACCGAACGTCGTGCTGTCCAGGGCCCGTTCGGTGATTGTTGCCGAACGAGTCGAGCCGCGAGTACAAATGATGCCTTTACGGGAGGAAATCGGATCAGGGAGGTTCACGCCCCCTTTTCTCCGTCCAATGGGCGAGCGTCGGGCGTGTGGCCCGCCCCCAAGCGCGATGCATGTGGATTCCTTTTCGGAGGAAATTCGGATCAAGAGAGGCTCACGCCCCCTTTTTGCCGACCAATGGCTGAACATCGGGTGGCGTGGCCCGCCTCCAAGCGCGATTTGATCCGCGAATTTACATACACGCTCCTCCCCGGTCTATAAAGACGCGAGCACAAAGCGCTCGCGGCTGGGTCGAGTGAAGACGGAGGTCGTCGTTGAGGTTGTCGTTGTTGGGTCGTGGTCGAAGTCGTGGAGTCTGAGTCGTGTATTTGCGGTGATCGGACGGCGAAGGGGACGGAGCTCGGAGTTGAGGTTGAGGGACGAGTCGCGGAGTGAAGCAGGGACGCGGAGGAGGGCTCAGGGCGAGAGTTCGCCGGAGTCGGTGCGGTCCCAAGGCCCCGCTAGCGGGACGGAGCGTCTGCCATTCCCTCTCTCCACCCGAGCATCAACAATTCCCCCATCCGCGCTGAGATAGCGCCGGTAACCCCTCCGTTCCCCACCCCAACCATGGTGTCGACGACAACACGTGCCTGCGCAACGCACGCCTAAAGGAGCTCACCGGACACGCCAGGGGCACGGAGTCAGGACGTTACGCTGACATTGCGGCTAGCCCGCCATCGCGCCACGAGGGCGCGGGTAAGACCCCTTCGGTCTCGTGGACCTGGCCGCTCACCCAGTCCCACGTACATTTGGTCCACGGACCTGTCTGCCCCCTTGCCTATGAGGGTGACTTTTATTTGCTTTTGTGTGTAAATGTGTGTGTGGCGCCAGTCTTTTAAGTAACCTGAATAAGTCTTGTACATTGCTTTATTCGGTTGTAGCTCTGCGTTGCTTTCATTGCTTTGACTGTTATATGTGCATTCTCACTGTATAGCTGTGAATACGTGCTTGCCTTGTGTGTGTGAAATAAAAGTGCTTGTTAAATTGTGACCCGTTTCGTTGCGTCCTTTCCTTCGTTTGAAAGTGCCATCTTGCATCACGGAAGGGATTGGTAGTGGGTTTAGACACCCAGCAAGTAATCTGAACCGTCGAGGTCGGCGATAACTCCGCTTGGTTATCCCCTTAGCACGGAACGAGCCGCTTAAGCGGTTCGTGTCAGGAGCCGACCTGCGGCGTGGTACAACTCCTCGGTACGCTACCCCGCGGGTACTTAGGTATATCGACATTCGGCGATTCACCCTATTTCGCGCGGGTAGAATGTGGACTGGGTTGTGGTGAGGTTAACCCCCACCGCGTGACTGGCTCCTAGCGGCTAGTCCAGGCGAGGGTCACGACTGAATTGCCCGTCCCGGTGGGCGACGCGGTCGCGATTCGAGTTACGCAATCGCTTGCACGCCAGGCGGGCCAGAATTCGTAACAGTATATATAGTGGCCTGCAAAAAATTTCAGCCCCTTAGTTGAGGACTTGGTGGAAGCACCTTTTGCAGCAATGACTGCTATGAGTCTTTTCGGGTCGGTCTTTACCAGTTGCACAATGAAATGGTGGTCTTTACCCATTCTTCATGTGGAAATGGCTCTAGTTCTGCCAAGTTTGATGGGGGTCATCAATGGACTGCAATCTTCTCGTCTCGCCATGAATGTTCATTTCGGTTTAAGTCAGAACTTTGACTGGGCCACTCAAGAACATTTGTTTTCTTATTATTCAGCCAGTCCAGTGTGGTTTTAGCTTTGTCATGTTGATCGTTGTCCTGCTGAAATGTGAATCTCCTACACAGTTTTTGATTCATGGCTGACTCAAGCAGGTTTTCATCGAGGAGTCCCTTGTGCTTTGCACTGTCTATTGTCTCTTCTATCCTGACAAGCTTTCCAGCCCCTGATAATGAAAAGTAGCCCCACAACATGATGCTGCCAGCATCATGCTTGACAGTAGGGATGGTATTAACTGGGTGATGTGCAGTGTTGGGCTTGCGCCAGATGTAACAACTTGAATTTAGACCAGGGGTCGCCAACCATCTTTTCAATGCGAGCTACTTTAGATTAATGAAATATTCCAAGAGATATTAAAACATAAATTGAAAATATATGAATTGACAAGGGTACAAATTTAGTTTTTCCAGTTCAATTACAAAAATACATATTTAAAGTGAAGGAAAATTGATCTTTTCCTTTACTTCAGTGTGAAACTTGACAATGCATGCTGTCCAGCAGCACTGCCTAATCTGGTGTGTATCCTGACAGGAAAACTGTGATGGAGTCCATCAGATACTCGGCTGTCAGACGGGTTCGAAATTTACATTTGACCTCGTTCATGTTGAAAAAGGCAGATTTGCAAAGATGTAGCCAAATCGGAAAGCCACTTTCATTACTACTTTGCTGAAGTAACTGTACTTTTCAGCATCCACAAGACTTCAGAAATTTGTGGCAGATTGCCTTGACTTCAACTGAATGTCATTTTGAAGGCTGATAATCTCCATTTCCAAAGGGATACAATCAATATCCATGATACTTGTCAATGTCCATGATTCTGAGAGCAACTGCATTTTCTGCTAGCGTTTGGAACACAGAAGGGAAATGTTGCATTTTCCTTTTCTGGACTTCTCGTAATTGTGATGGAACAACGTCACAATATGTTGTGCTGCTAATCCATAAGAGGATTGCGTTGTCGTAGTGTGGCATCGTAATGTGGTGTAATTCTTCATTATTATTGCTCTTCATTCTTCTTCTTCATCCATCACAATCCCACAACAAAAGTAAAATGTCAAAAGATGTCATAATGGTAATCCATAAGAGGATTGTGATGTCGTGTTGTAGCATCGTAATGTGGTGTCATTCTTACCTTGTTTGGTTGTTTTTTTGAGATTTCATCTGTGGTGGAGATTTCCAACCAAAAGAGAAAACCCTTTATAATTTTACAGATTGTTTATTTTGCAAAAACACATATGTGAAGAAAGAACAGCTTGTCTCAAGAGTCCAAGCAGATCTCTGCCTTTGAGCCAGAAAACATGGCCTATCGGGAGGGGTCAGAACATTACAGGGCACTTGGCCAATCAGACTCCAAGAAAGTTTTGTTTGAACATGAGGTCCTTTAAGCAAAGATAAAATAGTCTTGCGCATAATTAAGCAGATTGTGTTGTGAAATAATGTTTGTCTTCCTTCAGGGTGTGTATGCACAGAAAACTTTTATTGACTTTAGGCAATGATAAGCATTTGTCTCAGCAAGCAGATGGAACATCTGGTTTGCACAGCTTTTGCAGAACATTTAGAGGTCAATGACCTCTGCAGTTCAATGAAGTCCTGTTGATAAGAGGACAATGGGAAGACAGAGTTCATGTTTGTACAACTTTGCAATTGAATTGGAGGCAAGAGCTAATGAACCTAATGCCTCTGGGGACCAGACTCGCTGGCGTCACCAAAGTCATTCTCCACAATTTGCCAGCCAAGTGGAAAATATATGATTATATTGTTGCATAGTTAACCAACATACTATGTCTATTTATTTATAAAACCTTCAGTATGCAATCAAGTATATTTTAGAGTAAGAAACATAAAAGATGGGTACATCTTTCCTTTAACTAAACATGGACTCACAAGATC
>CM068960.1:15990486-16022416 GCA_035128595.1 Eptatretus atami
CCAAGACATCCACCGGCAACATCAAGGATGGTGGTCTTGAAGGCACAACACAACACTTCAGGATTCCCCAAAGCACCTCTACCCCCAAAATTCCCACTCAGCCTGTTTGCAAACTACTCAGCTGCCCGCTCATTCTTGAGCTTGCCTACATCAAGCCTCGGCTAGAATGGTACCATTCAACTGGATTTATGCTGCAACTTCAGAGTTGCTACAACAAGCCTGTGGTCGGTATTGACGAACTGAGCAATCCGGTAGATCCTGCAGTTCTGAATCATCCTCCAGCGACCATCAACGAGCACACGGTCAATCTTCTTTGCCATACCACCAGCATTGGAACACCAAGTCCAGCGATGAGCATGTGGGTGCTGAAACCATGAACCAGCCACCCCCAAGTCAACGACTTCTTGCAAAGTCAATGACTTCTTGCAAAGTCAAGGGACTTAGTGCTGTTCTGGTTCACAGTTCCAGACCCATGGGGACCAACACATGTCTCACAACCATCCATTTCAGTTCCAGTCGAAGCATTGAAATTCCCCAAGACTGGAAGAGTGTCTCGCCTGGGGCACTGATCAACCACAGACTGGAGCATGGCGTAGAATGCGTCCTTCACAGTGAGGTCACTTGCCTCAGTCGGAGCAAATACAGAGACCAGGGAAATGACACCCAAGGAATGACGAATCCTTAATCTCATAATACACCTGTTGACCAGTGTTACCTCAGTTATCAATGGAGTCAGCTTATTGAACACTTCATGGCTTCAGGAACTCCTTGGGCATGGTAACCATCACAGCAACCGCACCACTAGTAGGTGTGACCACCCTCCATGATGCTACAATCCGGTCTCCGAACTTCAGAGAGTGCTGCAATACCTCTCTTAGGGTAGGACATTCCAGACATCCACCCGAAGGGACCACCTCAGGTTAACCCAAGGAGTCCGCTGTCTGGTGGATGACACCTCAGCACCACCCCTGACAAACACTACTGCAATCTGACCCAGGAAGGTTACCCCCATGGTTTTCCTCCTGTCATCAAAGAGTGGGGGTCCCGAAGGCTTTGCCCCAATCCCGTCATCCTGTGAGCTGCCCTGCGGGGGGCAGCTGCACAGGAGGGACTCCCATAGAGTGGTTTTTCACATTTCTTTGTGCTTTTCGTACATTTTGCAGAATGAACGGATTTATGGTGGCCAGAGTTCAAATCCACCACCAACCACCGAATAAAAATGTAACCCTACTGCAGGAGGATGTCTACAGACACTGTCGGGCACTATATATGGATGGCCGTTTTCTCACATGAAGCTCCTCTGCCCTTTGTCCAGCAATAAGCTCTGTCCGCCATCCTGCGTGTGCTATAATTTCCAAGGATCACGTGTTCGCCTCCTAGGTAGGACTGTTCTTTTGTCCGTCCAGGTAATTATTAACTGGGGGACACGACGACATATACGAGGTGTGTTCAAAAAGTATCCAACCTTAATTTTTCGTGCGTAAACAAATGAAGCTAGGGAGGTGTGGTTTGGTGCACGTATATGTAATGTCCGAGGTGCAGCGGGCATAGGAAGCAAGAGCGTCAGTAGGTAACTCCGCTTTATTGCGCATCCCGATGTACACTGAGCCACCCTAGCGGGCGAGTCATGATATACGAAAACCCAACCACGTGACAACGCACACTCCTTCCCTCGTAAAATGACAAGTCAAACAATGAAAAAAAACACTCATAACATGACCACACGAAACCAATCGCTAATCAAAATCCTCCAAGTACCGCGGCCGCCTCCTGACCCGCTTCGGGCGGCCAGCCACGCCAGACGGCTCAGGCTCAGATGCCTCCCGGCTCGGTCGAGGTGAAACCCTCGCCGGACTCGCCCATCCGCAATAACAACCGCCCCGGCCGATCGGCCTGCTCAACGTCCTGGGCATCGGACGACGCGGCTCTGGTGAGCCCGCGGGCGTCGGCACGACCGGCCCTGGTGATACCACGTCTGGGCACGGCGACATCACAGGCGGGGTCCCACATCGCTTGGCACTGGGGGGGCGACGCTGAACAGCGATCATGAATTTGGTCCACGTGACGTTTCCACACCTCCCCACTATCAGTCGCACCATGCAATTCGCCGGCCCCAGTACCACAGAGACCACAGCCGGCACCCATTTGGAACCGTGAAAATAATCGCGCACCATTACCCGCTGTCCCACTCAAAACCGCGCAGCAGCGTCGGGCGCGACACCGCCTCACTCGCCGACCCTCCAGGTCGCAGCAAATCCAGTCTGGACCGCAATGCCCGTCCATAGAGACGAATGGCAGGAGAATCACCCATGACAGAATGAACCGCGTTCCTGTATTGGAGCAAAAAGACATCGACCACCGTCTGCACAGGTGCAACACCCCCCTGCGCAACGCCCGCTTCAACATCTTAACGAACGCCTCTGCCTCCCCATTCGTTGCAGGATGGTATGGTGCGGACCTTAGATGTCGAATACCATTTTGACGCATAAACTCATCAAATACACCTGCCACGAACTGCGGACCGTTATCAGAGACCAGGACCTCAGGTAATCCTTTATTAGCAAAGATCGTCCGCAGTTTTTCCACTGTAATGTTTGCTGACGTATGCTGCATCACGACAATCTCCGGCCATTTAGAAAATGCATCGATCACAATCAAAAACATTTTGCCATTAACCGGCCCCGCAAAATCTACATGGACCCTCTGCCAAGCCCGGTCTGGGGCCGGCCATAGTCCCGAGGCTCGACGCGGGTTATCAGCATCTGTTTGACACGTGGTGCAATGTTTAATCAAGCGCTCAATGTCTTTGTCAAGGTGACTGACATGCAGCTCCTCCAAACACCGCTGTCTGAACTTCGGTGGAATCACCGCTCTCATTCCCCACATAACGCATCGCTGGACCAACGACAGCTCCGATGCGCGCGATGTGAACGGCTGGAATGCCGGCGTTGAAGGTAGATCGCTCCAATTCCCCGTATAAATCGCCTGAACGACACGGGCGAGCACTGGGTCACGAGCCGATTCCACCGCGACCTGTTTGGCCGTAATCGGCCCGCTTTGGATCTGGCCAAGTGCGAACACATCGACCCGGTCGGCTGACTAAGACGCAGCTGGGCCCTCCGCGCACGGCAAGCGCGAGAGCCCGTCGCAGTTAGCATGCTTCTCGGTGCTCCGGAACTGATATCGTATTGTAACCAGCAAGAAACAGACACCACCGCTGTATCCGTGCGGCCGCCACCACGGAACCCGCGTTCGGGTCTCAGGATGAACTGCAGCGGCTTGTGATCCGTCTGCAACGTGAAATGCCGCCCCAGCAGGTATTGATGAAATCTCCGCACACCCCAGACGAGGCTGAGAGCCTCGCGCTCGATCTGAGCATATTCCGCTCTGCTGCGGACAGGGTCCGGATGCAAAACAACAGGCCGCTCGGAACCATCGTCCATCCTGTGGGAGAGCACTGCCCCGGTGCCATATGCCGAGCTGTCGCATGCCAATAAGAGTGGACGCGCAGGCTCGTAGTGCACGAGGACCGTATCCTCTGTGAGCAGCCGCTTGACGCGGTCGAACGCCGCCTGGTGTGCAGGCCCCCAGGCCCAGCGCTCGTCCTTCCTGAGCAACCGCATCAACGGCGCAAGCTGCGAGCTGAGCCCCGCGCACGAACCTTTGGTAATACTGGCCCATACCAATGAAGGAGCGTAGCTGCGTCTTGTCGGCGAGGCGGCGGCATGCGCTGAATCGCCTCCACCTTCAGAGGGCCTTTCACCAGCCCCTCCGGCGTGATGATGTGCCCGAGGTATTCCAAGCGCTGCTTGAAGAACGCGCACTTGTCCCTGTTCAAGCGCAGGCCGCACGCTTCTAGCCTCGTCAGCACTTGGGCAATGTTCGCAAGGTGCTCGTCTGCCGTTTTCCCTGCAATGAGCACATCGTCCAGGTAGGTCTGAGCGGGCAGGCCAATGCAAACCTGGTCCATGGCTTTCTGCCAACAGGCTGGGGCCGAAGCAATCCCAAAACAGAGTCGGGTATATCGATAGAGTCCTTGACACGTGTTGATTGTCAAAAGGTCGCTACTCCTGGGATCCATCGGCAGGTGAAAATACGCATCACGCAGATCAAGCTTCGTGAAGTATTTACTCCCCGCCAATCGTGCATATATTTCATCGATTGACGGAAGTGGATATTGCTCCACGCTGAGCCCCGGGTTAACGGTGGACTTGAAGTCTCCGCACAGTCGGACGTTCTCCATTCCGTTTCAGCACCGTGACAACCGGGGTGGCCCAGTCTGAGTACGACACCCGTTCGATCCACCACAGGCCTCCAGCCTATTCAGCTCACCCTTGACCTTGTCCCGCAGGGCATACGGTACCGGCCGTGGTTTACAAAAACGAGAGAACCACCCCTCGTTCAGGAAGAGCTTTGCCTGCAGCCCTTGAGTTTCCAAAGGTCGTCGCAAAACAAACCTTGATGTCTTTGAAGAATCTTCTCCAACTGATCCTCCCATCGGCTCGGCACGGGTTGACACAGAGTTCACGGCGGCCCAGTCGAGCCTGATGTGGGTCAGCCAGTCTCGGCCGAGGAGAGATGGCCCCCTCCCTGCACGATGTACAACCGAAGCGTGGCGACCTGGCCTTGGTACCGCACAGACACGTCTGCCATCCCGACTGGCGTTATCTTCTCACGGGTGTATGTGAACAGTTCGAGGTCGGACCTGATAAGCTTCAGGCCGTTGAGTCTAGCGCGGTCTGTTCGCCCATGATTGACACAGCTGCTCCCGTATCCACCTGGAACGTGATCGGCGTTTTGTTCACCTCGACTCCCACCGTCATCGGGCGCGCCACTGCAGGGCCAATTGAAAATAGGCCCACCAAAGGCCGCTCGTTCCGGGGCGCCCGCGATCCCGCGTGGGTCGCCGGGCCATCCGGCACGCTGTGGCCGGTGATGGCCGAACATCTCCGTGAGTCTGCTCGACCGCGTAGCCGTGTCGACCGCCGAGTCGAATGTAATGGCTTCACTCTTCAGCCGTAGAATCGCCGAAATCATCTCCGCGTCTTGCAAACCGGCAATAAAACGGTCTCTGAGCCGAGCTGGACGTTCCTCTGCCGTGAACCTGCACGTCACGGAAGCATGCTTCACTCGCACCACGAAATCAGAAACGCGTTCCCCTGGACCTCTCGAGAGGCGATCGAACTGGTATCGAGCGAGCTGTAAAGACTTCTCCGGCGCCACGTGCGCTTTCATCACCTGCACAACGTCCCGAAATGACAGCTCGTCATCACGGGGCTTGCCCGGCACCAATAAATCACTCAGCAGCCGATAATGTTCCGCGAAAGCGAGGCGAGCAAGATCGACTTCCGTTTGCTCTCGTCGACCACATCATTCGCGTGGAAATAGCATTCCAATTGTTCCGAGAACAATCTGAAGTCGCCTCCGACGAACACGGGAACCCGTCCGTGTGCCGTGATTCGCCGAATCATCCTCGTCAGCCAACTGTAATGTCCGAGGTGCAGCGGGCATAGGAGCAAGAGCGTCAGTAGGTAACTCCGCTTTATTGCGCATCCCGATGTACACTCAGCCACCCCTAGCGGGCGAGTCATGATATACGAAAACCCAACCACGTGACACAGCACAGTATATAGGCGATCCTAATCCGTATGCGTGAATATTTTCCCGCCTGCAGAAGCTGTCAGTCGCCGACAGACCGCCGATGAGTGAGGAAATGTAAGTGAGCGCAGTCGGATTTTCGTTTTTGACAAAATGACGGATCACTGTGGTCTCTTCGCCAGTGATATCTGTGTTGAAGAAGTTGGGATCGCTGTTCACAGTCTCCAGCATGTCTGTGCGATCTCCAAACGGAGTTGCTTTCTGCTCGATCATTAGCAGCTTTAGCACGAACTTCGCTGAGATTCTCCTTAAGCCCAAATCTCAGTCACAATGGAATGAACGGATCCAATGCTGACGCCCCTCGTCTGCAAGTTCTTTGATCGTGATTCGACGATCCTGCATCAGCAGGGTCCTCACTTGGTCAATGACGATCTCATTTCGGGATGTTGAGGGCCTACCAGAACGTGCTTCACTTTCCACTGATGTGCGACCATCTTTGAAGCGGTTGTGCCACTCTTTTATCTGTGTAGTGCCCATTGCTTCGTTCCCGAAGGCCTGTTGAATCTTGCGGATCATTTCCACTTGGGAATCGCCAAGCTTTACACAAAATTTGATGCAGTAGCATTGTTCAAATTTTTCCGTCATTTTATCAAAAACGAAAATCCGACGGCGCTCACTTACACTTCCTCACTCATCGGCGGTCTGTCGGCGATGACAGCTTCTGCAGGCGGGAAAATATTCCCTCATATGGATTAGGATCGCCTACATAATATGTGCACCAAACCACGCCTCCCAAGCTTCATTTGTTTACGCACGAAAAATTAAGGTTGGATACTTTTTGAACACACCTCATATATATATATATATATATATATATATATATATATATACTACATAACATATACGCAAGGTAAGTGCTAAATGCTGTTTCAAACCCTTCTCAGAGTTCCTCAACAACTATAAGAGTTCACACACAGTACACACACGACAATCCAATGCTATACAACTACCCTCAGCTACCGGACCGGTTTATCCAACAATCCCAATGCTACCAGCGTTTAGCACTTACTTACGTAAGTCTTCTTGGGTTGCTTTATGCAGCTACCTTGGCTGGAGGAGCATGGGAGGTGGTCAATCTTATATATATTATATATACATATAAACATATACATATACATATACACATATATTGGAAAGAGAGATAGATTTGAGAGTGTGTGTTTGTTCTGAGTTCTTGGTAAGTTCATGAGACAGTTTTGATTACTTTTTTTTTCTTTTGAGACAGATTTCTTGATTTTCATTATTGAAACATTTCTTGATTTTATTTCAGATGTTTGGGGTTGAAGTTCTAGGCATCGACCTGTGCTTATACGCCTTGGAGATTGCACAGAAGAGATTGATTGAAGAAAATGTCCCAAAGGTAAATCTGATCTTCCCATCCATTCAAAATTACTGACTCCACATTTCCCACGTGGTTAAACTCAGAGATATCTCAGCATTATTTTTTAAATTCAAAACAATATTTTAATGCATTATGTCCTGTGTGTACAATAAAATCTTTGCTTTGAGTTTCGGTGTAAACCTTTTGAATGAAAACAATGCATTATTCAAAATTTCAGTATTGGATTTAATAAGTGAAGAAATTCCTCATAAACTCTGCAAAGATGAGCATGTGATATCGCAAAGGCAAAAAGATTGTTTCAGAATAGTATTTTTATTGCTGTTTGTATATCAATTCATTATTTCTGAAACATCATGTCTCAGTTGCACTTTAAGTGCATTCCACTCATCTTGAGTTTAACTTTGCCTTTTGAAACCTATGATTGGTTAACGTGTTTTAGCAACTATTAAATTCATTATTTGGGATCCCAACAAGGATTCGTTTTCATTGTAGGAATATTATGATGAATCGGTGTAGATGACTAAAACAAGGATATGCTTAGAAGCTAAAATAGTATTCAAATTTCCTTTGATCAAAACCTCCACTCTGTAATGGCGGAGACCAGCTATATTGAGTGGAGATGATTCTGTGCACCAGCACAATGCCCACAGAAGTGAGAAAACCCTTCCATATTTCCTTCCTCATTTTTACATGTTCTTACGTGGCTCGTGGTTATGTGAACTTGTGAATAATTCACGTGACCATTGCTCACCTTCCATTCCTATTGTAACTGTCTTCTGTGATATCAGCAAACCAAGTCGAGTTATTTCGAGATTGAATGTTCTTACATTCCAAATGTATGATCAGCCATCGAACCAACAGCTTCTTGTATTATATTAAGGGGTGTTGATGAATCCTTTTATCTTAAAACGTGTGTACTCCAAAGTTTTCTTTACAAAAAAAAATGCAGAAAAATGTGGCACATGTTTTTTTTTGTATACCTTGTTGAGGCTCGTATGAGAGCGAACACACAACGCACAGCAAGGGGGGCTTGAGAAAAGAGGGGTGGGAGAGGGAAGGACAAAACAGTGGGGACAGAGACATTAGGAGATCTTAAGGAATGGAGAGGGATGGGCAGGGGAACATGGGAACAAGATGGACATTACCGGACTTTCAGGAAGGAAAGCAGGGAATTTGAAGGAGGTGGGTTTGGGTGATTAACACGGGGAGAAAAGATCGAGGATTTGGATGGGGGACGATAAGAGTGGGTGGTGAACAGCTGTTTGAAGGCCTGGAGGGAAGAATGGATTGACAGAGTGGGAGTTTATTCCCAGAAGCGGAAAAAAAGGAATGAAAAGTGAAGGTGAGCAGTGATTTGGATTTGTATGTTTTACAGAAGGGGTTGTTGGCGGACCTTGAGCGCCCTGCGAAATATGGTTGGGACAAATCGCAGGAACAGCGGGGGGGGGGGGAGACTGGAGAGGAGACGGTAGAAGACAGAAAGACCAGACCTGCCTGCGGTGAGAGAGTGAGAGGCCCAAAAACTCAGCCTCATCGCGGAGATACCAATGATCCGAAATGCCTTGGTTTCCACGCGTAAGCGAGAAAGGAGAGGCAGGAGCACCAGCCCAGAGGGAGAGCAGTACTCCATCAGGCTGCAGACAAAAGCTTTGTATGTGGTCAGGAGCTCAGGTGGCCGAGGAAGGACTTTGCACGAGGAGGATTCCCAGTTGGTGACTGGTTTGGAGGCAGGTTGGAATGTGCTTCCCAGGAAAGTCATGGCAGATAGGACCAGAACTTGAATAAAAGACTTCTTCCAGAAGAATTGTTGAGAAAGTAGAAGGGGGGTTAGGGGGGGGGTTCCAATGGTCCTTTCGCGAGAGTAGTGTGAGAGTGTGAGATTTCTCAGGATTGAAAGACATGTTCCACATGTTGGACCCGTTTTGTGTTATATCAGATCAGCAGTGAGCGAAGAAGCTGCTGCTTGCCGATCTGAGGGATGACAGATGGTACAGCAGAGGGTGGAGTCATCAGCAAAAAGATAAGAGGATTTTCAGAGAGTCGGAGAGATCATTGATGAAAACCAGAAAGAACAGGGCCCAGAACGCTGCCTTGAGGAACTCCAGCCTGGACAGGATGAGGGGATGAGAGAACTCCATTTAGGGCCACACTTTGGCTGTGACAGGAGAGAAAGTCTGCGAGCAATGAGTGGATATGGCCTTGGATGCAATAGGAAGAGAGTTTAGTGAGCAGGGCTGGGTGCCAGACTGTCAAAAGCACGTGATATGTCTAGGGATCTGGCTCTGATTTCTTCTCCGGCATTGAGGACCTCCATTCATTGTTGGGAGAGCAGAAGCAGCTTATCCAGGGTGGAGTGACCTGGTCTGAAACCAAATTGATGATTCCAAATCAGGCCATTGGAGAAGAGGAAGGAATTACTGTCTCAAGCGATGATGGATTCCATAACCTTGCTGATGATTGGGAGAAGGCTGATTGGTCTGTAGTTGCAGGGATCTGTTTTTGCACCTTTTTTTGCAGGGCAGTAACGTTTGCTGATTTCCTTGCAGATGGCAGATGACCGTGAGCAAGTGAGAGGGTGAATAGAATAGAGAGAGGGTGAGCAATAGCAGAGGAGCAGGTTTTGAGGAAATCTGTGCTGACGCCGTCTGCACCGGTTGCAGAATCTGAGTCGAGGTTTGACAGCAAGCTCTCTCGCTTGTCAGGAGAAAATAATACAGAGTCCAGGGACAGTTGGGTGCGACTGGGTAAGGTGGGTACAGAAAGTGATGGGTTTTGGACACAAGATTTCGATGCAAACACCGAGTTTAGGCATTCAGCCTTTTCACTTGCAGTATCAGCATCAGTGCGGCCATTTGAGGTAAGGGAGGGGATGGATGGGGAACATACACAAGAAACATATTTAATTAGATGCCACCAGGATTTGGTGGAGGGATAGAGGTTTGCGAGTTCAGACTTGAGCATAGAAAGATGTTGTTTTCTGGCTCTCCTGGGGGTAGATACACACTTGTTCCAAGCTTCATGGAAGGAACTGAGATTACCCTCAGTTGCGTTTGCTTCCCATGAGCAAAGGCAAGTTGTTTCAGGACAACTGCCTCGCCACCAGCTTCAGTGAACCATGGGCGGGGGGAATGGTAGGACAACTGAAGATGAGAGGGGATATATCTGTGCATGAAGGAAAGCAAGTTTCTTTGAAAGAATTCCCAGGATGAGTTGTTGTTGGAGAAAGTGGCGATGGGAGACCAGTCTAGAAGTTTGTTGGCTGCTTGGAGACCCTGCCAGTCGGCCTGAGTGAAATTCCAGACTTGACGGTGCTGAGGTGGTTCTCTGATAACAGCCAGAGAGATGTCCACTTTTACAAGCACGTGGTCAGAATAACCGATCGGAGCGGAAGAAGAACAGCAGATATTTTCAGGGAAATTTGTCAAAATCAGATCCAGAAGAGATGGAGTACCATTGTTTGAGATCCGGGTCGGGAAATTGACCGATTGAGTCAGTCCCAATGAGTCGGAGAAAGCTTTTGCTGAAGTGTCATGACAGGTGAAAGAGGTATGCACACCTCGCCAACTGGCATGATGACAATTGAAGTCACCACATATGAGGAAGAGAGAGTTTGGAAGAGAAGATAGAAGTTGGTCCATGTTTTCAGAGAGTGAGGTGTAAATGGAGTCATCACTGTTTGGTGGACAGTGCAGTACACATATAACATGAGGTGGAAATGGAGGGGAAGCCGTAGCCAGAGGTATTCCTGGGGGTGTGGGGGAGGAGGGCAGTGCATGGAGAACGAGGAATAGAGTCTTTGATGAAGAGAGCAACTCCTCCACCAGGACGAGGCTCAGGTCTGTCATACCAGAGGAGCGCTAACCAGGGAGAGATACTTGGAGTCAAGAATCTTGAGGGAGGAAAGTTTCTGTTCGGTAGATTATATTTGGTTTGTCAGTGGAAACCTATATGGAAAGATCTGTAAGGTTTGAGCGAAGCCCCGGATATTTGAGGTCCACCCTGATAATGAAGAGGGAGGGAGGGGGAGGATAGGACAAAGGAGGAAGGGGGGGAGGTAAGGAGAGTTGTTGAAGAGTGTGGTGGATTGCAGAGTAGCTAGGGAGGGGGCCGCATGAGGAGGAGAAAAGGCACTGTGGTGCTGGGGAGAGGGGGGCAAGAGAGGGACAGAAGGCAGTTGAGGATTTGAGGAGGTGGAGTGATGAGATGGAGGTGAGAGGGCAGGGGAAGGAGCAGCTTTGTGGATGAGGGGTGCAACTTTGAAAAGGGTGAGTGAGGGGTGGGGGGGAATGGTGGCAGAAGGGTGAGTGGGGAGTTTTGAGAAAGGTGAGAGGGAGGCTTGGAGGAGAAGGGTGTGATAGTTGCTTGAGAGGAAGGGTGAGAGGGCATTGAAGTTGGAAAAAAGAATGGTTGATGGAATCCGAACATTCATTGCAAACTGGGGTTGCTTTTTATTTTTCGTTCAGAAATTGCGATTCAAGCCATTCTCTTGATGGATGCAATAAAGGCGAATTCAGTAGAATGGAGAGAAGAAACGCTGTAACAGTTGGATTTTTTAGGGAAGGTATGAGGGAAATGACGAATCGAGAGCAGTCTGGTGAAATAGAAGCAGAGTAGTGCATTATGATGCAGTAATGAGTACCACACGTGCGAAAGAGGAAGATGAAGCATTTTAAGAGATCGTTTTTAGTATTATTATTGTTATTTTTCTTTGAGAGAGTTTTCATCAGATTAGGTGATGGAAAGATTGTAGAAAAAATCGTGAGGTGAAGGGTGAAATTGGATCGATAAACGCAGGGGGTGTAAACAGATCACATGGTTACACGAGAAGCACGTGGCTATGGGAGGTGTTTAGTCAAAAGTGAATTAATTTATTTATTTTAAAAAAGAATTGCATAACATTCTGAAAAGGGAAGGTTGAAGAAAAATCGTGGAGGTGTATGGTGAATTTAGACGGTAAACGCAGTGTGAAGCTGCTGGGTCGATGAAAAATATCAGGAAGAGGGTGGAGAGAGATACGTGGTTGCAGGAGGTGTATCGATCGAAAGGATACAAGGAAAATTATTAATTTTTGATGTATTTTTGAAGAACAGGTAAGATTCGGGAATGGAAGGTTGTAGGAGAAATTGTGAAGGTCATGGTGAGAGTGGGTCAGCTCTAGTAGAATAAAGATGGTGTGCCGGCAGAATGAAGAAGAAGAGGAAGAAGAAGAATGATCGGGACTCGTGGGTTTGCAGAGAGAAAGGTAGTTTTTTTTTCTTTTTGATTTTAAGACAACAAGAAGAGCGTTTAGATGGGAGGGATGGGGGGAGGCGTTGGGAAAGTGGGGAAAAATAATTGAAGGCAATAGGGAGAGAATACAAATAAAAACGATCGCACACTAAGAGGGGAAGGATGGGTAAGCCTTAAGGAACACGGTAAGACAAGGTCGACAAAAACTCACAAAATAGCACGATTTTTGAAACAAAACCGAACTAGGAACACACAGTAACATGTTGGTGAGAAAATAAACAGTTAAAATGGGACAGACAACGACCGGAAACTTAACTTTGAGAAAGTCAGCAGAGAGCCCTGAGAGACCCTGCCATCGCTCCAAACCCAGAACCGGAAGTCAAAGCAACATTAATATGTTGCTGCACCTTTCTTTTCCTTGTTGTTGCAATATCACTACATGGGAATTGCAGGAATTGTGTCACAATCTTGCGTTAATTGGCTACACCAGTGGTCACCTGAAACCAAATTGGAATTCAGGAAATGTAGGCACAAGGGATTACTGTCATCCAATTAAGTTTTCCCCCAAACTTCAGCTGGCAAGAAAGCATCAAATTTTCTGGTTTGAAAAGGTGTTTTAATGTCCTTTTTATTTGGTGTTGCTATTGATTTTGGGGCATCTCTGAAAATCATTTTGTTTCTTTTTTAAAAGGTTGAGTTAATTCGTGAGTTAATTCTTATTTCACACATGGCAATACCTTTGGGCATGTGATCACTTGAGTTTCTCATGATGTCCAGTCCCTTTACTGAATGATTATTGGGACACTTTAACCACTTTATAATCCTAAAGTGTAACTCTGACACTGACACTTCATTGAGAAGCAGTTTGTGATGTGTGATTAAAAGGTAACCAGGTACGGTGTCCTTTTTATACTTAGGTCCAATTTGAGCTCTGTGATGCAACATTGCGGGAATTCCCTGAAAACACCTTTGACGTGGTGTATTCCAAGGATTCAATCCTGTATACAATGGACAAGTTTTCACTTTTCCAGAAATTCCATGTGAGTATTAAAATTGCCCAGTGACCTGGCTTTATTTGTTGCGAAAAAAATAAAATAATTGTTGTTTGCATCTCCTTGTCATTACTATTCGTCTTAAAATTTCAATTACACTCAACAAAAATCAATTTTAGGGTACAAGGTAAAAATTCATACACGATACAAGAAATGAGAATTTAGAATAAATCAGCTTTTCATATAATTGTTGGCATAAGTAGGGTTTTTATTTTTTTACACAGGTGGGACGTGTCTCAATGAGAATGCCATATATTGGAGTGACATTGAATTAATTCTGGACCTATTTGCAGACATTATTTTGTGCATGATCAAGATCCTTGTGACACCTCAAACATGTCCACCAAGTTTAATCTGAATTTGTCCATAACTTTTTGAGATATCCTGCTAACAGTCAGACAGACAGACAGACAAATGGACTAACTGGCAGACAGTGGTGAAAACATAACCTCTGCCAACCATTGGTGGTGGGGGTAACAAGAGATGGAAGAACAGAACAAGAAGTGTCAGTGGAAAGTGTTTGCAATAGGAGGACAAGAATGCATGCAGGTACAACACCACAAGGAAAGCAGTTCCAGGTGAAAGGGAGACAGATTCTCAATTGGTATAGAAAAGCTCAGAAGTAGAATTGGGGCAGATTCCATACTCGAGAAGATACACGCGCTTTTGAAAGAAGAGGGGTTGAATGAATGGAGGTGATAATGAAGTGTTGAGGTTTAACTTGGTTTTGATTCCAAGATCAATATTTTTTAACTGGAGGGCTGTGATCGGAGATCGTTGATGTTTCCCGGTCGAGCCAACTCGTTAATTTAGCCAATTGGTAACACTTGCAATCCTGCCTCATAATGAAAACAAGTGTATTATTTTACAATGAAACAGCATCCATAAGTGAAAATGAACTTTCTTGTCTTTGCTTGAGGCCATAATCGAATGGTGAAGGTCATTGTAATAGATTTCCACAGATTACAAATGTGGGTGATAAAAAAAGTGAACATTGATGTTGAAACAAAAATTTACAAATATTGCTCAATGGTCTCAGGGTATGATTCTCGCTTTAGGTGCGAGAGGTTCCTGGTTTGAATCGCAGCCAAGGCCAATGAAAATTTTTGGGCTTGTTCTTCAAAAAACAGGACACCACTGACACCAAGACGAAACACTCAATACCTTCCTCCAGGAACCATAACTATCAGATTGATGCTTCATAGGTAAAGCATCTCAATGAGCATGCCATATATAAGAATGACATTAAGTTAATTCTGGACCTATCTGCAGGACCTCTCTATCTGCAGGCATGAATTTGAGGATGATCAAGATCCTACAGTGTCCTTTGACTGAGTAGAAAAGCTTTCACCAACACCCAGGCCAAATTCCAAATTCCTGCCATAACCTACTCGGGTTTAGCAATGCAACCATTTCCTTGAGAAAATGGTGCAGACTTGTCGGTCAAACTCATAAAGGTTATGGTATCATTCACACATCACACAGAAGCATGGGAATAATAATAACAGTTTTTTTTAACAGGTAAATGGAAACTTTTTTAATGCCTCTGCCAATGAAGTTGTTGTAGGAATTATGTTTTCTGGTTGTCCGTACATACGTCCTTGCTAATTTTCTCTGTTTTCTCTGCAACCGATTATCCGATTGACACAATTTTCACAGAGGTGGGCTGAACCTGTAGAATGTTTAATGATAATTATGATGCCAGAGGTCACGTGGTGTTACAGCCATGTTGGAAAATCGGAAAAAACGTTGGACCTCTGTATCTCTGAAACTGCTCCATGGAAAAAATTGAAACTTGGCACAAGTCAAGTCCTGCCCGTAGGAAATAAGTGATTTTTTTTTTAATGATGTCATAGGTGGCTTCATTATGACATCATAATTCCATATGTGAAATGTTTTATTCAATCGGTTTGAAAATTTTTGAGGGTCATCTGGGGCTAAATTTTATGTGTGGGAAAAAATAAAAATAAAAATAAAAATCACGTGGTTCTGCAGCCATTTTTGTTTTTTTTGACATAAAAGCCTTCAAAAACCTTCTTCTCTAAAACAGGTGAACAGATTGAGGCGAAACTTTGCAGATATGATTGACTGTCCATGAGGAACAAAAAGTTCTCCACCGACAACATCATAGGTCACATGGTTTAGCAGCTTTGATTTTTTGAAGAATAAACCTTTGAAAATCATCTCCAAAATGGCTTGAAAGATCGAGGGGAAACTTCACCCACATGTTCCCCAACACTTGGGGATACCAGGTTGTTCATGAATATAATTAATCGGTCACATTGTCTGGCAGCCATATTGGATTGAACGACAATATTAAAAAAAATTATTTCCTTGAACCGCTTCATCAATCAATGTGAAACTTCAAAATGATGATCTAGTAGTCATGGAGAATATATGTATTAAATTTCAACCTCCTTGAACATTTTTACCCTTGCCAGAAGAAACCTAATACCATTAAAAAACCCCCAAGGTCCTTTTGACCCCTTAAGATCCCAAAGACTCTATAGACCACTGAAACCATATAGACCCCTAAGACCCTTCAAAACCCTAAGACCCTATAGATGCCGTTAGACCCTTCAAAACCCTAAGACCCTAAAGATGCCATGAGACTCTCCAGAATCTTTAGACCCTGTAAGACCACACATACCTCGTTAGACCCTACATACCCTGTTAGATACTTTAGAACCTCTCATATAGCACCCTACGACTCCTTTCTACCTCTTAGATGCTTTTAGACCTTTAAACCTTTCGACCCTAACACCTCTCAGACCTTTTAATGCACTTTTAATCCCTTTGACATTTGAACCCTTTTTAGTTGTTCATTTAGACAATTCTTATATTTTAGACCTTAAATTCCTTTTAACATTTATGACCCTTTATGCACTTTACGCCATTTGGACCTTTACACCTTTCGACCTTCACACCTTTCGACCTTTACACCTTTTCAGACCTTTCCACATTTCCACCTTTACCTTTGACCTTTTCTTAGCAATCAATGACCTTTCATTTAATACATCCTTCCATTTATTTGCCACACACAACAAGTCCTGGTGAGGGTCTGCAATCTGATTTCTTTTTCTCGTTTTGAATATGTTAAGCATTGTTTTTGTTGTCATATTTTTTGGATTGTGAAGGCATGTTTCTAACTCGGAAGCATCTCGATTGCCTGTGTGAGCAGAGATGGCTGAAGCCTACAGGGCGTTTTATCATCTCTGATTATTGTTGTGGAGAGAAACCATGGTCAGAAGACTTTCAAAAGTTGGTTGACCAGAGTGGTCACAAATTGTGGACACTGTCAGCAATGGGCAAGGTGAAGATTACAATTACGATTATGCAATCATTTATATTATGAGAAAAGTACAGCATTGTTCCAATAAATTCTCAAGTGCATCTCTATGAGGTTTTCTTTTGGTCGTGTCCACAAGTAGGTTTCAAACAATTCCTTTTTTGGAATCATTGGAAGATTTATTGGAACCACTGTTAATAACATGAACTCGATTCATACAAGGTTAGTTGGAAATAAATTGTTTTTTTTCAAATTAGGGTCACCCTTGCTCCTACATGATAATATCTGCTATCTGCTCTGTTAGTTACAACCTTTTTTTTATGATTTCCTTTGAAATGATCATTGGGTTGGTCAGATGGCCGAGACCCTAGAGGTAAGCACACTCACTGCACTCCCCTCCAAGCTGTCTATCCTGGGTTTGAATCCCGACCCATCTGTATAACTGTCATCTCATAGTGTCATTGACAGGATGATTTATCAATGCGTGTGCCATCTGACAGATGGACATTAACCTGGGCCACCCATCTGCTGGCATTAGTTGGTGGATGTTAAAGATCCCACGGTGTCCTTCGCAAAGAGTGGGCGAGCTATCGCCGGCACCACGGCCAAATCCTAAATTACTGCCCTGACTTCCTGAGCTGGAGTGGTGACCCGACACGGATTGTAGCCTCGGAAATGCTTCAGCAGCACCAATGCTCTGCATGGAGTATGGATGATGATGATGATGAAGATGATTGAAAATTTCCTTTCACAAATAAATCGAGTTTTAATATCAAAGTAAATAAAACAAATAAATATGTTTCATTTGTGCCAGTCTCTTCAAAATGCTGGTTTTGCTGAAGTGCACATCACAGATTCGACTCAAAAAATGCTGAAATATGTGCACAATGAATTGAAGTACATGGAGGACAATGAAGCGGAGTTCTTAAAGGTATGGCTCAGAATCACCAGATATGTTGTCTGTGTATGATTTGAACCTTATCGTATTTGGTAAGGCAATCCTAATTGCTATTTATAACAATCATGAATTGGGTGCGATTTGTCAAATTCCGGGGGAGGGGGGGGGGATATAAAATTGACAGACCTTTTTTTTGTTATTTCTGACTTTTACAACTATAAGCTGAGCTGAAAAGTCATATTCAATGGAATAAATGGCCCATTTATTTCACTGCAATGAAATAAAAACTGCTTTATCTCCTAATGTCTCTGTTCCCACTGTTTTTCCTTCCTCTCCCACCCCTCTGTCTCCTACCCACTTGTTGTGCGATGTGTGTTAGCTCTCTTATGAGCCACGACAATTATACACAAAAACTAATAATAGCCACATGCGGGACTGACGGTTATTTCTCAACAAGAGGGTGAACATGAGGGATTAGGGGCAGGCCATGCCCCCCCTTTTTTGAAGTGGTAGAGTATGGGGAGCACAATAGTAAAGGGCATGATTCATATGTTCAATGAACAGTTTGGTCTGCATCTGGCCGTCGGTTTCCGAGAAGATTTCAATTAAACAAAGAATGCGACAGGCACTTGGTAGAGCACATACCTCCACCACATAATGCTGATCACCGAGAATATATCGTGCCAATACATTTTTGAAATATTATGGCTTCATATCATTTTTGTCCCCTATCTCTCAATGGTGAAGAATCACTTTAGAAATTAAATACGTCTCGTATCCAGATCCCGATTTCAGATATTCACCATCTCTCAATGGTGAAGAATCACTTTAGAAATTAAATACGTCTCGTATCCAGATCCAGATTCAGATACTCACCAAAATCTAATCAGTTCATCCAAGTCACATACTCAACCTGCCCACCAAATTTCCTTTGGATCCATCTACAACTTTTTGAGATATCCTGCACACAGAAAGAAAAACAGACAAACAAACAAGAAGACATCGTCATGCAGAGCACGATACTTGCAAAATTCAAAAAACAAATTTGACCTCCAAAAGAATTGGTGGTTGAATAAAATGACCAAATGTGCAACTCCTCTTCAAATTTCAAGTGAATCGAATGAAAATTGACAATTTTAGAAATTCGGCCTCTGCTGACATTTTGGCCTATGTGGACCTCCAAAATAATTGGTGGCTGAATTCAGTGACCTGAAATATAAATCCTCTTCAACTTTCAAGTCAATCGGATGAAAATTGAGGATATAAGAAATACCACCTTAGTTGTTGACCTTTAACCTATGTTGACCTTTTGATCCATGTTGACCACAAAAAGAATTGGCGAGTTGAATTCAGTGACCTGAAATATAAATCCTCTTCAACTTTCAAGTCAATCGGATGAAAATTGAGGATTTTAGAAATCTCACCTAAGTTGTAGACCTTTAGCCGAAGTTGACCTTTTGACCTTTTGATCTCAACAATAATAGGCTTCTTCCTTATGACAAACTCTACCACGTGGTGAAATTTCGTGAAGATTGGTTTAAAAATTGTGACCTGTAGGTTACAGACAGAAAACAAACAGACCAGACAAACAGACAGAAAACAAAATCGACTGACCAATATACTTGAAAAATCTTCGATTTTGCGAGGAAAAGAAGAAGACGTCGTGCAGAGCACGATACTTCAAAATCCATAAAACAAATTTGATCTCAAAAATAATTGGTGGTTGAATTCAATGACAAAATATGCAACTCCTCTTAAAATTTCAAGTCAATCGGATGAAAATTAACAATTTTAGAAATTCGGCCTATGTTGACCTTTTGGCCTAAATTGACCTTTTGAGCTTTTGATCTCAAAAACAATTGGCTGGTTGAATTCAGTGACCTGAAGTATAAATGCTCTTCAAATTTCAAGTCAATCGGATGAATATTGAGGATTTTAGAAATCTCACCAAAGATGTTGACCTGTGGCCTATGTTGACCTTTTGACCTTTTGACCACAAAAACAATAGTCTTCTTCCTTATGAAAAATTCTACCATGTGGTGAAGTTTCGTGAAGATCGGTTTCAAATTGTGACCTGTAGGCAAAAAACAGACAGAGAGACAGACAGACAGAATAACAAAATCGACTGACCATTATACCTGAAAAATCTTCGATTTTGCAAGTACCAAACAGACAGAGAGGGGTGAAAACATAACCTCCTTCACCTTCGGTGGCAGAGGAGGTGAACCTGAATTTGAGGTGAAGTCCCCCTCCTTTTCAGCCTCTTTTCCAGAGTGGATCCAGATGGGGAGCACAACCCCATGAGACCTTACTGTTCTAATGTGTCGTACCAAATTTGGTCCATATCCATCATGTTGTTTGTGAAGAAAATATGTTTTAGTGAATAAGAGATTAGGGGAGGGAGGACGTGGACCCCTTTCCAGGAGAGATATGGCCATGGGGAGCAGCACAACTTACAACGAGGGCATGGTCACGATGTCGCGTGGCCAGTTCGGTCTGGATCCGGTTGTCGGTTTCTGAAAAGAATAATTTTGAATGAAATTCCAATATTTGGGACAAACCCCCTTTTAATCCTCTCTATAGGGAGCACATCCAGAGATGTTTTAGTCAAATGTTACAGATGTACGTACATACAGACGGACACCTGGAACCACTCTATGAACTTATTTTGGAGAAATCACCAAAAAAATATCACTTATACATTTCTCACACTGAAAAAAAAGGAACGAAAAAATAATTTTGGAGCTATTTAACGACTACATGTACAGATTCAAAAGTTATTACCGCTTAAATCAAAGTTTGACAGGATAAAAACGAATATATTTTTTTGATGTCAGATCAAAATACATATGAGGCGCCGCAAGGAGGAGTGATGTAAGGGCCACATCGGCCATTTTGGAGTTAAATCCATGTTATAATAGCACTATTTTAACCCTTCCCTATCATCCGAGAGCCTATCATCTTAGGCAAATATTTTATTTAACAATGACCTCATCAGTCACATGATGTATGCAGCCACACTTGTTTTAAAGAAATAATTAAGCATTATTTACCTGAAACGTTTAAACCGATAAATACTATCTTTGCAGTTATGATCCACTGCGCTTGCTGCATAAATGTGATTTAAAAGTGACATCATCAGTCACATGGTGTGGCAGCCAGATTGGTTTCGAGGAAGATATTATAAACATTATATTTTGTAACTGCTGTAGCGATCAATGTGAAACTTTGCAGTTGTGATGACTGTCCTTGCTCCATGTAACGCAACATGTTTCACATTGAGTCTGTTCAGTGGTTTTGGAGAAAAGGTTTTTTTTTTATCCCCCGCCGCGTGGCGGAAGGGATATTGTTGTCACCAGTCATGTCGGGTCCGGTCCGTCGTCGTCTCGGGCGTCAACATTCATAGCTGTGAGTGCGATAACTCATAAACGTGTACGCCATACGATTTGAAATTTGGGTCACACATGAACCACCTGAAAAGGAAGAACCCTATGATTTTGGGCGTGCCGGATCCAAGATCGACTGGGCGGCACCTTGAAAAATGTTTTTTGTGAATAAATGGAAAACCGCTTATCTGATTTCAATTATTTTGGTTACTACGTTCATCACCCCTGGGAACTTTTTCGAGATGATATGACCAAATGGTCGTCTTGTTTCAATCACCTCCCACATTATCTGAATCATGTTGACCTGTTCATTCAATGGCGGGGGATTCCCCATCTCTGATGGTATATTTAATTTTCGGTTTTCAAACTAACATAGCTGCCAAACCACATGACCTATGGCATTTAAAATTTGGACTCCCCACAATTTCGTTGAGGATCATGTGTGAAGTTTTGTTTTGATCAGATAAGGTTTATTTTTCTATCTAATATGGCTGCCACACCATATGACCTATGATGTCATCATTTCCACACTGTATGCAGCTATATTGTTAGATGATACTTAGTAAATTTTGCTTCAAACAGATAAGCAATTCCAGAGAAAACATTAATATTTTTCTTCAATCCAATATGGCCACCAAACCACGTGACTTATCTTAGTATCCCCAAGGCATGGTGAATAGGTGTGTTCAGTTCCCCTCAATCTGTCTCGCCATTCTGGAGAAGATTTTTGAAAGTTTTAGGGTTAATCCAAGATGGCTGCCAGACCATGTGACATGTGATGTCAAAGTTATCAAACTTTATTCAGCATGGCTACTCGATCGTTTATGTGCAGTTTCATTTCAATCTTTAAAGCGGTTCTAGAGAAGATTTTTCCTTCTTTTTTTTACAATATGGTTGCCAAACCACGTGACCGATGACATCATAAAAATTTTTTTTTATGAGAACCAATCTATCCCAAGATGAACCTTACAAGTTTTCATCCTGATTTAATGTCGAATTTCTACATTTTCGGACGCGACCAGGGTTGTGGATCTGCCATTTGGAGAGGTTCTGGGCTGAAAGGATCGAAGCCTCAATGAAAATTGGTGCATAGCTGATGATCCGGGCAGTTGGGAAATCAGTAAATTTCTTATAAGTGAAGGTTAAAACTTCAAAATTAAATAGCTTTTGTAAGTGCTTACCAGTACATAACTGTGTGTGTGTGTGCGTGTGTGCGTGTGTGCGTTGCGTCACTCCCCCTCTCTCCTCTTCTCCTTTCCCCTCCACCTCTACACTCTCCTGCTCCTTCCCACCCCTCTCTCTCCCTCTCCCCCCCACCCCCTCTCTCCCTCCCCCCACCCCTCTCTCCTCTCTTCCCCCCTTCTATTTTCTCCCTCCCCCTTTGGTATTCCCGTCAGCGAAGCGACGGGTGGTATTTGCTAGTAATATAAACATATCATTTTTTGTCCCCAACTTTCAATGATGAAGAATCCCTTAAAAAAAATATTGTATCAGGATCCAGATCCGGATCTTCAGTGAAATAATTGCCAATGTTGACCTCAAAAATCATTTGTGCTTGAATTCAGTGACCTCTTCAGTGACAATATGCAAATCCTCTTCAAATTTCAACTCAATCAGATATAAATTGATGATTTTAGATATTTGACAAAGATATTGACCTTTCGACATTCTTCCTTGTCACCAACTCTACCATTTTATGAAGTTTCATGAAGATCAGTTTAAAAATGTGACATGCAGACGATTGAGAAAACAAACAGACAAGCCGGTAGGCGACGAGGGATTCGCTAGGATCGAAGCACTGGATACTATGCTTTTCATTCTGACCGATCCACGACGAAGATTCATTGCCAGAACGTATTGGTTCACATACAATTGTTCCTCTACCTGGCAAGATTTTTCCTATTGCGTATTTTGCAACTGGCACTCCTCATAAAAAAATGACGTTAAATAGACACCCTATTTTTGAAGGACTACCATTTGAAAAATAATCGGTTTGCTGGTTTGTGCTGTGGAGCCTCGCGTTGCAGACACACACACACACACACACACACACACACACACACACACACACACACACACACGACGGAAACCCGATAAACTTCTCTCAATGCTCTTGTTTACCACACCTCCTGAGCCACACAATATTTTTCATAAGCCACGCCCACTTTCCATAACCACGCCACTTTCCTACGCCACTCCCACTTTCTACACCACTCCCACTTTTCATCAACCACGTCCACTTTCCTAAGCTCCGCCCACTTTCCTAAGCCCCTCATAAAAAATGACGGTGAATAGACACCGATTTTTGAAGGACTACCATTTGAAAAATAAAACCTCAATCAAAAATCGGCTCAAGTAAAATTTTCTAAATATCTCGAAGTGTTTAATTCCGAAGTCTTGTTTCTCTACATTCAAAACTGAAGGACAAGTATTGAAAATACTGTACACGGTTTTTCGGCTGCTGCACAGCAACGGGTGGTTGCTCGGCAACGAAATTCAAACGTGCACATTCCCAGTATATATTCCACATGTTGGCAAAGTTTCATCGAAATTGGTTCGCTGATTCGTGCTGTGGAGCCTCGCGTTGCAGACACACATACACACAGAGAGACAGACGGAAAACCCGACAATAAGGGATATATATCTAGCATATATAGCGAATCCAACAAACTAGAAGGGCATTCGGTATAGTGTACCTCAGCCCAGATCCGGATTTTCACCAAAATTGAATCAATCGTCCTTGTCACACACCAAACTGTCCACAAGTTCATCTGAATCTCCTAATTTTTTAGATATCGTGTGCTCACAGCAACAGACAAGGGTGAAAACAACCAACGTCCACTTCGGGGAGGAGGTAATAAAACAAACTAGCCGAAACCCCGTCACAGACGGATTCCGTTCATTCAACCACCCTTACCAGCTACCCACACTCGAGGACATGGACTGGACAGGCGTGCTTGCCCCCGCCTACTCATCCCCGCCCCTGCCCATCCCCCCCCCGCCTTCAATTTGCTTACCCCCGCCCAAAAATTTAATTACCCGGCCCGCTCCCGCCTCTTCACTCCCCGACCCCTGTCTCTTGATTCCCTGCCCCACTTGCCCCCGGGCCCCGCCCCCTGTCCACCCCCTCACACTCAACCCCGCCTAATTCACCCCAGCCCCCGCCCACTCATCCCCCGCCCCATTTCCCCCGTCTCCCGCTTTCAATTTGCTTACCCCCGCCCAAAAATTTGCTTACCTTCCCCCCCCCGCCTCTTCACTCCCTGCCCCGTCTCTTCATCCCCACCCCCGCCTCTTCACTCCTCGCCCCCGTCTCAACGAAAAGTGTTTATTCTGCTTCAGAGTTGAAAGTTGACTATTGCCACTATGTGCGATGCACTCTTACGTACGAAGTTTCTTTCAGTCCAGGTCACAGTACCGAGAAAAACGTGCCGCGACGGCGAGGAGGAGCCACAAATTGGTCCTTCAGTTTAATATATAGATAGAAGATACAATGTTTCTTGTTACATTTTTTGTGTCAAATTCACATTCTGAGGTAGTCAGCATGTGCAGAAGAGGGTTTCACATTGCAAACGCTATTTTTGAGGAGTGGAATTACACCTCTCAGCGGTAACGGTCTGTCGACGGCAGACGTAATGACGTCACCGAATGACCGATGATGTCATGACGTCCTGACGCCTCTCAGAGGTGACGTCACACGTCGCCATGTAAACGAATGTTAAAACGAAAAGTGTTTATTCTGCTTCAGATTGAAAATTGACTCTTGCCACGTATGTGCGATGCACTCTCACAGGTACGAAGTCTCTTTCAGTCCAGGTCACAGCACCGAGAAAAACGTGACGCGACCGCTAGGAGGAGCACAAAATTGGCCCTTCAGTATTAATATATAGATGGTTATAAATGGGAGGTATAGAAAGGGGGAAATTAAATTAGTGGGATGTGTGTCATCCTAGTCTATATCAGTTATGCTTAGCACACATATCGTGATTAACAAAGTACATCCTCATGAATATTCTGTACATTGACAAAAATGCGTAATGGGATGGGTTTACCACTCATTCTTCTGCACATTTCAATATTTTTAGAGCTTGTTGCCTTTGTTGAATACAATGATGTCACTTTTTTGATGTTTGGAGTGGTGAACCAAAGGAGCGATGATGGTAGGAAATTCAGGAATGGGTTGAGGTCGATAATTGACATGATGCTTTGCTTCTTCTTTCATGTTCAACACGTGGCTCAAAGTTTGCATAATTTGTTGGTAGTGGAGCAGTGCTGCTGACGTACCGTAGGACCATTGTATGTTAGTGCAGAAATTTGGAATTTCATCAAAGTAAAGGTGCTAATTTTCTTCCTTTTTACAAAGAACACTGGGATCTTTAATGTCCACCAACTCATGTTACCAGATGGACACCCAGTTATCGTCCATCTGAGGGACGGCCCCAACATTGATGCCTCTCCCAACCTGCGAAAAACCAGGATGACAGTTTATTACTGGGCTCAGATTTGAACCCAGGTGAGACAGTTCATTTCCCTTTTTTGACACTTTGCTGAAGTTGCCCGAGAACAGTTTGGCTTTTAAAAACTTGATTTCTGGCCCTTTATCTCCCTTCATCACCATTTTTACCTGATGCAGTCATGCAGCAGATTGTATCTCCAATCTATTGTTTCTTAGAATGTTTTACCCTGTTTATGGAATCCTGATTTTGATGTTCACAAGAGCAATTTGGAACTTAAAGAAGGAATTCATTTGTTGAAATGTCTTCCATCATTTAATGCAAAAAACTTATTCAATAATGTTTCCTGGGCCCAAGCTCTGTTTCAGCTTTTGGTTCAATTGCTCACTTTTTGTGGCAGGAAATTGGGAGAGGACGAAATTATCGGCAAAGCCTTCACAAAGATAGCTTTGAGTCCATCAGAACAATTCAATGTTTTGGAAATTTATTTGTTTTTAAAGAATCGTTCGTGAAAAGATATGTAACAGCTCTGTACATATCATTATTTATTTTTACCACCACCTCGACATGTTCATCTTCATTCATCACTTATTGAAAATTGGAAAAATTCGATTTTGAAAATTTTGCACTTTGCGTTCTCTCATTATGAACAACCTTTTCTCATTGCGTTGATTTACTTGAATCCTTTCAACCCCTTCTTTCATCTCCCCTTCCTTTCTTGCCCCCAGAATTTCCCACAGGCTGAATATGATGACTCTGTGAGAATCTGGAAATTGAAGGAAAAGGCATGTGAGGCCAAAGAATACATGTGGGGCTTTTTTCAAGGGAATAAACTTGCTGTAAACAGACTTGTGTAGTCAGGAAAACCTCGAGTAGTTACAGCTCGTGAAAAATATATTATATTTGGATGAAACTTTCAGCAAAAATTTCGAAGAAAATCGCACATTCCAAATATGTCCCACGATCAATCCAAAACTCACTACTTTACTGTGGACTTTCAACAAAGTTCTCAAACTTTAGTATTTTACTAACTCAAAACGTTTAGTAGATTGTGCAGCGGTAGATTAAACCTAATATATGGTACGTCCCAAGTTCAATGATTACGCATTATTTTGATTACATGATCCAGTAAAAGCCTTATTTTGATGTTTTAACATATTCCTCTGAAATTCTTCATTCATGTGACATTTCATTTTGAGCTCGCATTGATATGGATTTTGAGCTGTGAGCAAATGTAGAGAACCATACTTGAATCCTTATATATATATATATATATATATATATATATATATATATATATATATATATATATATATATATATATACATATATATTGTTAATTGGTCATTTTGATTATCGTGTTCACTTGATGTTGAACTTTCACAGATCACAACGAATGTGGATAATTGTGTGATGATGTTTTTCAAGTTGATTATCGTATTGCATAAGATTTTTGAGAATTTTGAAATGGGGAAGCAAGATTTAATAATTATCTTCCAAGCACAATAAAAACTTATAATTACCACATTGAGATGGTTTATTTTCATTTTTACGTGACTTTATATTTCATTCTCTTTCAATGATAAAGTTCATCTTGAGCCAGAGACATACTTTCCATGATGTCATTTTTGTTTAGGATTGTCTGAAATCAAACATTTCATTAATTATTATTTTACTGCAAAATTAATGTTACTTTATGTGCTGATGAAAATTATTCCATGCTTCAACATGAGCAGATATATCTTAAATTTCAAGGCTTTCTGCCTTCATGATGTCATGTGACATGATCTTGGTTAAGGTGGGTATTCACTTTAAAACCTTTACCCAACTCATTGGATGAAACTTGCGGGTTTGTGTTAAGTCAACAGACTCGGTGGTGTAATGGTTAGAATCTGGGGGTTCGGCAGTTCAAACCCCGTCCGAGTCATACCAAAGACTTTTATAAAGCAAAAGGGGTTTCCATATTTACACTCAGCATTTAAAAGCAGAAAAGCACGGAGAATCCCCATTGGTTGGCATCCATGGGTTGGAGGAAATTCCTCCTGAGGAAATGCCCCACTTCGTGTAGTGAGAAAAGCAGTGCCATTGTTACATCGTTGCTGATACCCAGAGTACCCCGGGAAATGACGGCAGTTCCCCCAAGCTCAGTAGCTGTGTTAAGTGTTTGTCTTGTCACTATGTCCATGTGTGTGTGAGTAGCAGCTACATTTTATGAGCCTTCGACCTTGCATAAAAAAGTGGGATATTGTCATCCAGTTTTTTATTCTGCAGTTTTTCAAGAGGTTTTCCTTATTTTTAAAAGGACTTTGTTCCCCCACCCCTTCAACTTCTCACCCACGAGCAGAGGGGGGGGGGGGGATTTTTTTCTGCATTTCTTTAAATCCGTTTCAGCTTTTTCTGAGTTTTCTTTTCTGAGGTTTTTTTTTCTTTATCATGAAGTATAGTAGGACTCTATACGTACGGATGGGATGGAAAATGGCAGCCCCATCAAATATGGACAAAATGATATTCTGAAAAGTAACTATAGAGTCAAGGTATTAACCTTTAAAATCCATACTTTTATTATCCTACATTTTCATAACTAACAAGAATGAAAAAGACGCCAGCATATATCGCTAAAGCACCAAGTTGAGAGATCGCAAAAAACGCCGAATTGTTGCTATATTGGCCTGCAAAAGTATTCACCCCCTCCAAAGTTTTCACATTTTGATGCCACCTGACATTTCATGATGCTTTCAAATCAAACTTCAATGTATCGTCTTCATAAATTCCTCCAAAGTGATAAAGCTATAAAAAAAAAAAATGCAGATAACATGTGAATATGTGAGATTAACAAAGAAAATCAGATGATTCTCAGTTGCATAAGTATTCAAAACCCTTTGCCCAATTAACCCAAAATCATTTCAGGAGCAAATTATTAGCCCCCTTAGGGCTTAGTCCGAAACGGGGGCTTCTGGATTTTGGTCTCGATTTTCGTGTCCGTGTGTGTGGGTTCATGCGTATGCACTCGTGTCTCGAACATGTATGGACCGATCTTATTTGTACTTGGCACAGACAACACATGATGGAAAACATGTGCCATTTTGTTTTGCAATCCCATCCAAGATGGCCAACTGGTGGCCATTTTAGTTCAAAAAAAACAGATATTGAACACGTCCTCAACTATTTCTCGAACATGCATTTACCGATGTTGTTCAAACTTGGCAGACAGAAAACGAATAACGGCTTACATATACATGTCACGTTTTCTCCAAGATCATATCCAAGATGGTCAACTGGCGGTCATTTTGTTACTTAAACATGTCGCCAACCACTTATCCGACATGCATGGTCCGATTTTGTTCAAACTTGGCACAAGCGCAGTACAAGATGACATACACTTGCAATAACTTTATTTGCAATCTGATCAAAGATGGCCGACTGATAGACGAGCGGCCATTTGAGTTGTACTTAAATATGGGCCAGTTCTTTAACTCTGCACAGCAAAATTACGAAAACAACAGGGGCTTTGACATTTTTGTCTTTTTCCTTGTTTTTTGTATATTTACAAAATATGTGTAATAGGTTTCACCTGCATGTAATCAATGGTTTAACTTTTTTTAAAATTAAGCTCTCCTGATTATCCAAAGTGTTTTAAGGTGCAATTCACTTGGTCAACCAACAAGGCAAACATGAAGACCAATGAGCTTTCCAAAGAAGTCGGATATAAAGGGGGAAGAAGCAGCATTCAGGAGAAGGTTATAAGAAGATTTCAAAGTCACTCGTTATCCCTTTGAGTGCAGTGAAATCCATCATTAAGAAGTGGAGACGTATCATACTACCCAGACTACACCCAGTTCAGGTTGCCCATCCAAGCTCAGCATCCGTGAAAGCAGGAAACTGGTTCAGGATGTTACTGTTAATCCAACAATGACTTTGAAAGATCTGCAAGGTTTTTTGTCCGAGATGAGGGTCAGTGTTCATTCATCAATCCACAATATACCGTTCCCTTCACAAAGCTGGTGTCTCTTTCATGAATGGCATCTTGCCGCCTGTCCAAAGACGCATCGACAAGCTTGAAAAGAGTTTGCGAAAAAGCATCTTAATGATACTGCAGGCATGTGGAGAAAAGTTTTGTGGTCAGACGAGACAAAAAATTGAACTCTTTGGTCTAAATTCAAAGCGTTACGTCTGGTGCAAGCCCAACATTGCACATCACCCAGTCAACACCATCCCTACTGTCAAGCATCGTGATGGTAGCATCATGTTATGGAGCTGCTTTTCATCAGCAGGGACTGGCAAGTTTGTCAGGACAATGGATGGTGCAAAGTACAGGAGAATGATTGATGAAAACCTGCTTGAGTCAGCCATGAATGTGAAACTGGTTTGGAGATTTGCATTTCAGCAGGACAATGATCCGAAGCACAAAACTAAGGCCACACTAGAGTGGCTGAATAAGAAGAAAATAAATGTTCTTGAGTTGTCCATTCAAAGTCCCGACTTGAACCCAACTGAACATTGATGGCGGGACTTGAAGATTCCAGTCCATCGACGATCCCCATCAAACTTTGCGGAACAAAAGCAATTTTGACATGAAGAATGGGCAAATATTTCACTATTTCACTGCACAAATCTGGTAGAGACCGACACAAAATGACTCGTAGCATCCATTGCTGCAACTGGTGCTTCCTCCAAGTACTCACCAGAGGGGATGAATACTTTTACAACCAGTGAATTTTGATTTGTACATGTTTTTTTTTCCAGGTATTCCGGACATGCAACCTCCTTCAACTATCATCGTGTTTAGTTTGAACTCTTGTTAATTTTAAAAGTTCATTTGGAAAAATTGTTTTTTATACCGAATTCGTGACATTATTAAAATATGCAATGTGGTATCTGTCTTTCTATCTGTCTGTCTGTCTGTCTGACAGAGTTTTTTGACCGCAATACATATACACAAATATACATTTACACACACATACATATACATATACATATCCACATATACACACACATACATGCATAAACACACAAACTTATACACATACATCCATATACACTTATAAATACACACATGCACATATACACATATACACACATACACATATACACATACATGCCTGGTGTTTGGCTTAATGCTTAGTGTGGTATGCTTGGGATCCTAGGATCCTGAGTTCAAATCCCACTTGGCGTTGAAATAATACCAGGTGGGGTTGATTCTGCCTGTCATCTTTCTGAGGTCAGCAAAATGAGTGCCAGCTTGCTGGTATCCTGTGCTGGAGTAGTGACCCGTGCAGTATTGTATCCAATAGCCAAGGAGACTGCTTAGGCAGCAAAAACGTTCTGCACAGAGTTGGTCCCAATGAATGAATGGATGGATACATTCAGTGGTTTTTTTGTTTGTTTGTTTATTTTTTTGTATACCTTGTCGAGGCTCATATGAGAGCTAACACACAACGCACAGCAAGGGGGGCATGAGACAAGAGGGGAGGGAGTGGGAAGGACAAAACTGTGGGGAACAGAGACATTATATCTGTGGAAGGGAGATGGATGGGGCGGGGAACATGGGGAATACAAGATGGACATTAAAGGAACTTTTAGGAAGGAAAGCAGGGAATTTGAAGGAGGTGAGCTTGGGTGGATTATCGGGGGGAGAAAAGATCGAGGATTTGGATGAGGGATGATAAGAGGTGGTGGTGAACAGCTGTTTTGAAGACCTGGAGGGAAGAATGGGATTGAATAAAGTGAGGGAGTTTATTCCAAAGGCGGGAAAAAAGAAGAATGAAAGAGTGAAGTTGAGCAGTGATTCGTGATTTTGGTAGTTTTACACAAAAGGGGTTGTTGGCGGACCTTGAGTGCCTGGAAATATGGTGGGGACAAATCACAGAGAGAGCAGGGGGGGGGGGCGAGGCTGGAGAGGAGACGGTAGAAGACAGAAAGACGACCGACCAGCCTGCGGTGAGAGAGTGAGAGGTCCAAAGACTCAGCCTCATCGTGGAAGCCAATGATCCGAAATGCCTTGCTTCCACAGCGTGAAGCCGAGAAAGGTGGGAGGCAGGAGCAGCAGTCCAGAGGGAGAGCAGTACTCCATCAGGCTGTGGACGAAAGCTTTGTAAGTGGTCAGGAGCTCAGGTGGGCCGAGGAAGGACTTTGCATGACGGAGGATTCCCAGTCGCGCGACTGGCTTTGGAGGCCAGGTTTGAAATGTGGCTTTCCCAGGAAAGGTCATGGCAGATAGTGAGACCCAGAAGCTTGCAGTGAGACGTGCAGTATCAGCAGTGCGGCCATTTGAGGTAATGGAGGGGGAACATACACCAGAAACAGATTTGATTCGATTTTGAGGAGGGAGAGAGGTTTTGAAACTTCAGACTTGAGGCTTCGAAAGATTTGTTTTCTGGCTCTCCTGAGGGTAGATACACACTTGTTCTGAGCTTTATGGAAGGAAATGAGATTACTCTCAGTTGGGTTTGCTTTCCATGAGGCAAAGTAAAGTTGTTTCAGGGCAACTGCCTCACCACAAGCTTCAGTGAAACAAGGGCGGGAGGAAGGGTAGGCCAACTGAAGATAAGAGGGGATAAATCTGTGCATGAGGGAGAGAAAGTTTCTTTGAAAGATTTCCCAGGATGAGTTGATGTTGGAGAAA
>CM068960.1:16024994-16037799 GCA_035128595.1 Eptatretus atami
GCCTTCAACAAAGATAGGCTTTGAGTCCATTCATGAATCATTCAATGGTTTTTCGGAAATTTAATTTGTTTTTTAAGAGAATCGTTCGTGGAAAAAGATATGTTAAGCAGCCTCTGGAGCATACATGATTTGTTATTACTTTAAACCACCACCTCGACATGTATCTTCATTCATCACTATGAAAATTGGAAAAATTCGATTTGAAAATTTGCACTTTGGGCGGCTTTCTCTCTCATTATGAACACACCTTTTCTCTAATGTGCGTTGATTTACTTGAATCCTTTTCAACCTTCCTTTCCATCTCCTTCCTTTCTTGCCCCCAGAATTTCCCACAGGCTGAATCAATGATGACTCTGTGAGAATCTGGAAATTGAAGGAAAAGGCATGTGAGGCCAAAGAAATACATGTGGGGCTTTTTCAACGGGAAAAACTTGCTGTACAACAGACCTTGTGTAGTCAGGAAAACCTCGCAGTAGTTAACAGCTCGTGAAAAATATATTATATTTTGGATGAAACTTCACAAAAATTCGAAGAAAATCGACATTCCAAATATGTCCCACGATCATCCAAACTCACTACTTAACTGTTGGACTTTCACCAAGTCTCAAACTTTAGTATTTTACTAACTCAAAACGTTTAGTAGATGTGGCAGCGTAGATTAAAACCTAATTATGGTACGTCCAAGTTCAATGATTACGCATTATTTTGATTACATGATCCAGTAAAAGCCTTATTTTGATGTTTTAACATATTCCTCTGAAATTCTTCAATTCATGTGGACATTTCATTTTATGAGCTCGCATTGATATGGATTTTGAGCTGTGAGCAAATGTAGAGAACCATACTTGAATCCTTATATAATAATATATATATATATATATATATCTAATATAATATATATATAATATATATACATATATTGTTATTGGCTTTTGTTATCGTGTTCACTTGCTGATGTTGAACTTTCACAGATCACAAGGGGCGAATGTGGATTAATTGTGGGTGATGAGTTTTTCAAGTTGATTATCGTATTGCCATAAAGATTTTTGAGATTTTGCAATGGGGAAGCAAGATTTAATAATTATCTTCCAAGCACAAATAAAAACTTATAATTACCACATTGGATGGTTTATTTTTCATGTTTACGTGACTTTATATTTTCATTCTCTTTCCAATGAAATAAAGTTCATCTGTGAGCAGAGAACATACTTTCCCTGATGTCATTTTTGTTTTAGGATTGTCCTGAAATCAAAACATTTCCATTAATATTATGTTTACTGAAATTAAATGTTCATGCTTTATGTGCTGATGAAAATTATTCATGCTTCAACATGAGCAGATATATCTTAAATTCAAGGCTTTCTCCTTCATGATGTCATGTGACATGATCTTGGTTAAGGTTGGGATATTCACTTTATAAACTTTACCCAACTCATTGGATGAAATTCGCGGGTTTGTGTAAGTCAACGAACTGCTGGTGTAATGGTAGAATCGGGGGTTCGGCAGTTCAAAACCCCGTCCGAGTCATACAAACGACTTTTTTATAAAGCAAAGGGGTTTTCATATTTACACTCAGCATTTAAAAGCAGAAAAGCACGGACGAATCCCCATTGGTTGGCAATCCATGGGGTGGAGGAAAATCCTCCTGAGGAAATGCCCCACTCGTGTAGTGAGAAAAGCAGTGCCATTGTTACATCGTTTGCCTGATACCCACGATGTACCGGCCGGGAAATGACGGCAGTTCCCCCAAGCTCAGTAGGCTGTGTTTAAGTGTTTTGTCTTTGTCACATGTCCATTGTGTGTGATGTAGCAGCTAACATTTTATGAGCCTTCGCCTTGCATAAAAAGTGGGATATTGTCATCAGTTTTTATTCTTGCAGTTTTAAGAGGTTTTCCTTATTTTTAAAAGGCTGGTTGTTCCCCCCCTTCAACTTCTCACCCACGAGCAGAGGGGGGGGGGGGGGGGGTATTTTTTCTGCTTTCTTTAAAATCGCGTTTCAGCTTTGTTTCCTGAGTTTTCTTTTTCTGAGGTTTTTTTTTTCTTTAATCATGAGTATAGTAGGACTATACGTACGGAATGGGAATGGAAAATGGCAGCCCATCAAATATGGACAAAATGATATTCTGAAAAGTACCTATAGAGTCAAGGTTATTACCTTTAAAATCCTACTTTGATTATCCTAATTTTCATACCTCAACAAGAATGAAAAAGACGCCAGCATATATCGGCTAAAGCACCAATTGGAGAAGATCGCAAAACGCCGATTGTTGGCTATATTGGCCTGCAAAGTATTCACCCCCTCCAAAGTTTCACATTTTGATGCCACCTGACATTTCATGATGCTTTTCAAATCAAACTTCATTATCGTCCTTCATAAATTCCTCCAAAGTGATAAAGCATAAAAAAACAAATGCAGATATACATGTGAATAGTGAGATTAACAAAGAAAATCAGATGATTTTCTCAGTTTGCATAAGTATTCAAAACCCTTTTGCCCAATTACCCAAAATCAATTTCAGGAGCAAATTATTAGCCCCCTTCACGGGCTTAGCCGAAACGGGGGCTTCTGGATTTTGGTCTCGATTTTCGTGTCCGTGTGTGTGGTGTTTCAATGCGTATGCACTCGTGTCTCGAACATGTATGGACGCGATCTTAATTTGTACTTGGCACAGACCAACACAATGATGGAAAACATGTGCCATTTATTGTTTTGCAATCCCCATACCAAGATGGCCCAACTTTGGTGGCCATTTTAGCCTTAAAAAAACAGATATGTGAAACTCCTCAACTATGTTCTCGCACATGAGAATTTACGAGTTGTTCAAACGTTGGCAACATGAAAACGAAATAACGGCTTACATATACATGTCACGTTTTCTCTTCAAGATCCTATCCAAATGATGGTCAACTGGCGGTCATCTTTGTTACTTAAAGCATGTCGCCAACCACTTATCCGACATTGGCATTGGGTCCCGATTTGTTCAACTTTGGGCAACAAGCGCAGTACAAGAATGACATACACTTGCAATAACTTTTATTTGTGCAAATGCTGATCAAAGATGGCCCGAGCTGATAAGACGAGCCGGCCATTTTGAGTTGTACTTAAATATGGCAGTTCTTTAAGCTCTGCAACAGCAAAATTACGAAAAACAACAGGGGCCTTTGACATTTTTTTGTCTTTTTCCTTTGTTTTTGGTGTTATTTACAAATATGTGGTATATAGGTTTCACCCTGCATGTAATCAAGGGTTTAAACTTTTTTAAAATTAAGCTCTCCCTGATTATCCAAAGTGTTAAGGTGCAATTCACTGGTCAACCAAGCAAGGCAAACATGAGAGACCAATGAGCATTTCCAAAGAGTGGCTATTCAAGAAGAGCAGGTGGAGAAGAGCCATCAGGAGAAGGGTTACTAGAAGATTTCAAAGTCACTTATTCCCCTTTGAGTGCATGAAATCCACTATTAAGAGATGGAGACCGATATCATACTACCCAGGCTACACCCAGTTCAGGTTCGCCCATCCAACTCAGCATCTGAAGGAGGAAACTTGTTATGAGATGTTCACTGTTTAATCTAACAATGAACTTGAAAGATCTGCAAGGTTGCATCCGAGATGGAGGTGTCAGTGTTCATTCACTCAATCCAACAATATCCGTGCCCTTCGACAAAGCCTGGGCTCTGCATGACATGGCACAAATAAGCCGCCTGCTGAAAAGAACGCATCACAAAGCTAAAATGGAGTTTGCTGAAAAAGCATCTAAGATACTGCAGTCATGTGAGAAATACTTCTGTGGTCAGCGAGACCAAAATTGAACATTTTGGTCCTAAATTCAACATGTTACGTCTGGCGCAAGCCCAACATGCACATCACCCAGTCAACAACACCATCCCTACGCAGAGCATCGTGTGGTGCATCATGTTATGAGGCTGTTTTTCATCAACAGGGACTGGCAGTTGTCAGGATAGGCCTAATGGGATGGTGGCAAAAGTACTGAGATGCTTGAATGAGAAACCTGCTTGAGTCAGCCAATGAATGCTGAAACTGGTTTGGAGATTTGCATCTTCCAGCAGGACATGAATCTGAGCAGCAAAACTGAAAGCCACACTGAGTGGCTAATAAGACCAGAAAATAAATGTTCTTGATGTGTCATTCAAAGTCGACTTGAACCCAACTGAAACATTGATGGCGGGGACTTGAAGATTCCAGTCATCGACGATCCCCCATCAAACTTTGCGGAACAAAAGCAATTTTGGACATGAAAAATGGCAAATATTTCACTATTTCACTGCACAATCTGTAGAGACCGACACAAAATGACTCGTAGCATCCATTGCTGCAACTGGGTGCTTCCTCCAAGTACTTCACGGCAGAGGGATGAATACTTTTTACAAACCAGTGAATTTTGGATTTGTACATGTTTTTTTTTCCAGGTATTCCGGAATGCAACCTCCTTCACCTATCATCGTGTTAGTTTGAACTCCTTGTTAATTTTAAAAGTTCATTTGGAAAAAATTTGTTTTTTATACGAATTCGTTGACATTAATTAAATATGCAATGTGGTATCTGTCTTCTATCTGTCTGTCTGTCTGTTCTGACAGAGTTTTTTGACCGCAATACATATACACAAAATATACATTTACAACACATACATAGTACAATTGAAATTACAAAAAAAAAAAATTTCCAATATACCAGCACATACATGGCCATAAACACACAAACTTATACACATACAATCCATATACACTTATAAATACAACACATGCACATATAAACATTACACACTACCATATACACATACATGCCTGGTGTTTGGCTAATGCTTAGTGTGGTTGCTTGGGATCCTAGGATCCTGAGTTCCAAATCCCCCTTGGCGTTGAAATAATACCAGTGGGGTTGACTTCTGGCCTGTCATCTTCTGAGGTTGCGCAAAATGAGTGCCAGTTGCTGGTATACCGTGTGCGAGTGTGACCGTTGCAGATGTACCAATAGCCAAGGAGACTGCTTCGCAGCAAACGTCTGCACGAGTATGGTCCCAAGATGAATGGGATGGATACATTCAGTGTTTTTTTTTGTTGTTTTTTATTTTTTTGTATACCTTGTCGAGGCCATATGAGAGCTAACACACAACGATCAGCAAGGGGGCAGAGGACAAGAGGGAGGGAGTGGGAAGGACAAAACTGTGGGGACCAGAGACATTCATACTGTGGAAGGGAGATGGATGGGGCGGGGACACATGGGGAATACAAGATGGACCATTAAAGGAACTTTTAGGAAGGAAAGCAGCGGAATTGTGAAGGAGGTGAGCTTGGGTGGATTATCGGGGGAGAAAAGATCGGGATTGGATGAAGGGAATGACTAAGAGGTGGTGGTGATCCTGTTTTGAGAGACCTGGAGGGAAGAAGGGGATTGAAAAAGTGAGGGAGTTTATTCCAGGCGGGAAAAAAGAAGAAATAAGAGTGAAGTTGAGCAGTGATTTCGTGATTTTGGTAGTTTTGACCAAAAGGGGGTTGTTGGCGGACCTTGAGTGCCTGCGGAAATATGGTGGGGACAAATCACAGAGAGAGCAGGGGGGGGGGGCGGAGGCCTGGAGAGGAGACGGTAGAAGACAGAAAGACGACCGACCAGCCTTCGGTGAGAGAGTGAGAGGTCCAGACTCAGCCTCATGTGGGAGATGCCAAATGATCGCGAAATGCCCTTGGCTTCCACAGCGTGAAGCCGAGAAAGTGGGGGGCAGAGCAGCAGTCCAGAGGAGAGCAGTACTCCAATCAGGCCTGGAGAAAGCTTTGTAAGTGGTCAGGAGCTCAGGTGGGCCGAGGAAGGATTTGCATGACGGAGGATTCCAGTCGGCGACTTGGCTTTGGAGGCCAGTTGAAATGTGGCTTTCCCAGGAAAGGTCATGGCAGAATACGTGAGACCAGAAGCTTGCAGTGAGACGTGCAGTATCAGCAGTGCGGCCATTTGAGGTAATGGAAGGGGAACATACACCAGAAACAGATTTGATTAGACGCACCAGGATTTTGAGGAGGGAGAGAGGTTTGAAACTTCAGACTTGAAGCTTCGAAAGAAGTGTTTTCTGGCTTCTCCTGCGGTAGATACACACTTGTTCTGAGCTTTAATGGAAGGAAATGAATTACTCTCAGTTGCGGTTTGCTTTCCATGAGGCAAATAAAGTTGTTTCAGGGCAACTGTCACAAAAGCTTCAGAGAAACAAGGGCGGAGAAGGGTAGGCCAACTGAAGAAAGAGGGGATAAATCTGTGCATGAGGAGAGAAGAGTTTCTTTGAAAGATTCCCCAGGATGAGTTGATGTTGGAGAAAGTAGCGATAGGGAAGACGCAGTCTATAAGTTTGATGGCTGCCTGGAGACCCGCCAGTTGGCTTGGAGTGAAAGGCCAGACTCGACGCGGTGAGTGTTCTCTGATAATAAGCAAGAGAGATGTCCACTTGAACAAGGACGTGTCAAAGAAACGCGATTGGAGCGGAGGAAGAAGCAGCAGATATTTTCAAGGAAATTTGTCAAAATCAGTATCGCAGAAGAGATGGAACGCAATCTGCCTTGGTTTGAAGATCCGGGTCGGGAAGTTGACCCGATTGTGTCAGTCCGAATGAGTGTAGAATGCTTTTACTGAGGTGCCATACAGGTGGAAGAGGTACCCACATTGAGCCAACTGCATGATGAAATTGAAGTCGCCACATACGAGGAAGAGAGAGTTTGGATGAAGAAGATAGAAGTTAAGTCTATGTTGTCAAGATAGTGAGGTGTAGATTGGAGTCATCACTGTTTGGTGGATGGAAGTACACATATAAACCATGAGGTGGGAATGGAAGGAACCGTAGCCAGAGTATTCCTGGGGGTGTGCCGGAGTGAGGGCATGCATGGAGCGTGAGGCCATAGAGTCTTTTTGATGAAGTGAGCAAACTCCTCCACCAGGACGTGCTCAGGTCCTGTCATACCGGAGGAGGGGTAACCAGGAAAGATACCTTGGGAGTCAGGCACGTCTTGGGGGAGGAAAGTTTTCTGTGAGGAAGAGTATGTCTGGGTTTTGTCAGTGGCAACCTGTATGGAAAAGATCTTAAAGGTTTTGAGCGACTAGGCCCGGATATTGAGGTCAATGTTTAATGAAGCAGATAGGGGAGGCAGGCTTTCGGCTGCAGGGGGTGGGGTGGGGGGGGAGGGAGGATAAGGACAGGACAGGAGGGGAGGTAAGGAGGGTTTTGAAAGAGTGTGGGGGATTGCAGATAGCTAGGGGAGGGGGCCGAATGATGAGGAGAAAAGCTCTGTGTGCTGGGGGAGAAAGGGGGAACAATAAGAGGCAGAAGGCAAATTGAAATTTGAGGAGGTGGAGTGAAGAGATGGAGGTGAGAGGGCAGTGGAAGGAGGCAGCTTTGTGGATGGAAGGGGGAGGCAACTTTGAGAAGGGTGAGTGAGGGGAGTGAATGGTGGGAAGATGAGTGAGTGGGAAGATGAGGGAGAAAGGTGAGGGGGCGAGTTTTTTGAAGAGGTTAGAGGGAGGCTTGGAGGGAGATAGAGTGTGCTGGTTGCTTTGAGAGTGAGGGTGAGAGGAGTGAGTTGGCTACTGAAATTGGAATAAAAGAATGGTTAATGGAAAGCGAACATTCATATAAGCAACCTGGGGGTTTTTTTTAACTTTAGGTCAAGTATGCGAAACACAATTCTTGATGGATGCAATAAAGGCGAATTCCAGAGGAATGGAGAGAAGAAACGCTGTAACAGTTTGGATTTTTTTAGGCAAGGTATGAAGGAAGGTCGAAATGAGAACAGTCTGTTTAAATAGCAGAAGAGTCGTGAATTATACCTACAGTAGAGTACCCACACGTGTGGAAAGAGGAAACGATGAAGCATTATAAGAGATCGTTTTTTAGTATTATTATTATTATTGTTTGAGAGTTTTCATCAGATTAGGTCATGAAGTATTGAGAAACAATCGTGAGGTGATGGTGGAAATTTGGATCGATAAATGCAGGGGGTGTAAACAGATCACGTGGTTACAGGAGAAGCAACTTGTCTCTGGGAGGTGTATCGTCAAAATGATTTATTTATTTATATTTTAAAAAAGGATACGTAACATTCTGAAAGTGGAAGGTTGACGTAAAATCGTGGAGGTTGTGGTGAATTTGGGACATGGTAAACGTAGTGTGAAGCTGCTGGGTCGATGAAAAATATCAGAAGAGAGTGAGAGAGACACCTGGTTACAGGAAAGTGTTGAGATCGAAAGGATACAAGGAAGATTACATATTTTTTTGATGTATTTTTTGAAGAACCGGCAAGGATCGGGAATGGAAGGTTGTAGTTCGGAAGAAATTGTGAGGTAATGCAAGAGAGGGTCAGCTCAGTAGAATAAATATGGTGTGCTGGCAGTAGGAAGAAGAGAGGAAGCGAAGCGGAAGAGAGAAAGACGCAGAAGAAGGCATCGAGACTCATGAGTGTGGCAAGGAGAGAGGTATTTTTTTGTTTTTTGGGGATTTAAGAAAAGAAATAGTGTTTAGTTGGGAGGGTTGGGAAAGTGGGAAGATAGAAAATTGAAGGTAATGGGGATAAAATACAAATAAACACAAACGTACACCTGAGGGAAAGGATGGGTAGCCCAACGCACCCGGTATAGAACAAGGTTCGACGAAAACTCAAAAATAGCACGATTTTTGGAAACAAAACCGATCTAGGACACAAGTAACATGAAGGTGAGAAAATAAACATTTAAAACGGGAACAGTAAGGACCGAAACTTTAACTTTGAGATCGTCAGCAGAGATCCCTGAAAGAGACCTGCCGACAGCCCAAAACCCAGAACCGAAACCAAATTGTAGGAATTATTACTTTTCAAATCGCAACCAAACTGATGCGAAGGTCTATGGGTCACCAGATGGAGGTTTTCGCGATTTAACAAGGGGGGGGGGGTGCACTTTGCACAACCCATATTGAGGTGTGTAATAGGTTATCATGGTGTTTATGGGGAACACTTCTGTGTTTAGTTTGTAATAATTTCCATGTTAAGAAGCTAATGAATGGCGTTCTTCCCCAGGCCGCCTCTCATCACAAAAGTAATCACAACACGATATAATAGCATCATATTAATGTTTATTACAAACAATATCCCCCCCTCCCAAGGGGCTTTGTGACGTGGGATATTTCACCTTCCCTCCCCCCCCATCCCCCCCCCCCCCGACACCACGCAGAAGTAAATTCTATTCTTAAGAAAAGGAAGGTATTGTTTTCAAAATCTCCGTAATAGGAGAATGATTGAGTAACACATTATATTGACCGATTTATCATACCTATTACAATGAGTCATGCACGGTCTGATCCCTTCAATGACCTGATCTAACATGTTATAATGTCATACATGGTCTGAACCTTTCACCGACCTGATGCTTACCTTTTGATGCTTTAGACTGAACTGCAAAAAGAAAGAAACGGAGGAATGCCCATGTTTTATTGGCTTTTCCTCCTTGGAAAAACACCATGTTAAGGTGGATATACTGTATTGCTTGAGCATGGTTACATGTAATCATGACATTTTTCCAAGGCTGCTTCCAATAACAAAAGTAATAACAACAATAATTATAACAGCATCGTAATATTAACATTATAATAATAATTGGCATTAATAATAATAAAACAAGCTCAAATGAGCTAAGATCCTCTTAATGATGACGTCATAAAAAACGAATATGACGCCATTGTGATGTATCAGGTTTGCGATAAATTATCTGTGTAATGCCCGGCTTGATTCCCGCAAACAAAATTCAAAACAGCTTGCCTAGTTGCGGAGATATGGTATCGGCGATTCATAGCGCGATATTATGACCTCAACTTTTTTCTAGAAGAATTTCCAAAATCGGAGATGGTTATTGCCTGCGCGTGGGCTTTCTGCATATACATGGCAAGTTTCACGAAGATCCGATGAAAACTCTGGGTTGTGAAACAAAAATAGGAATGACTCATAAAATTGATATGACGTCATAGTATGTATCATATGTGCGGTAATTCATATTTGCTCATGCCTGTTCGATTCCCGAAAACAGAATTCAAAAAGCTTGCCTAGTTTCGAAGATAATTTTTAGGCGATTTCCATTAGCGGAGATATTTTGACGTCATAACTTTTTTTTCTAGGAGGAATTTTCAAATCGGAGATGGCTACTGTCTGCGCAGGTATATTTACATATATATGCCAAGTTCAGGAAGTTTCGATGAAAACTGTAAGGCCTGTGAAACAAAAAAAGTCCACAAGAACAACAACGTGAGTAAGACTTAGAGATCCTCCACAAGGATCTAAAAATAAGGAATGGCTGTCTTAGCAAGTGTGAGTAGCTGCTTGGTAACTGAACACAACCCGAGACATCTCGATAGCATACCGTCCATACAAAATGCTGACAAAAAGACAATTTTTTAATTGAAGACTTTAAATATGAATGATGATTTTTCTTCTCATGAAAACGTACCTTGTTCAGCGTCAACGCGTTGTTTTCGTTTTTAAAATGTACATAAACTCAGAGGTGATGTTGAGTGTACGAAAGTGTACGTGTACATTTCATGTAACTTTAAAGTGTACACGTTCATGATAAATATCTGGGTAATTTCCCCGGCGGCCTCCCGACTAATTAATTACCGACACATTATTTCAGGACAAAGCCGATTTTAAAGTTTATTTACTTCACATAATACAGTATGTGAATTGCATGCCCATCAGTTTGTTTGTAAGCCTTGAAAAGTCTGGCGAAAATCAAGTTTTTTTTTTTAATGAAAGAGCTGTATTTTCTTTTTCCTACATCATGAGAATGAATCTTCATTGGGCGTTGTATACCACGATCGCTACAAAAAGATATGCATTACATTGTTTGAGTTGTAATCAAAATGTACCTTTGTTTCCTCAAAATGGTACCTTTATGAGCTCCCATTGGACTTAGTCCAAGACAGGGGCTGATGGATTTGGTCTCAATTTTCATGTTCATGCATGCATGTGGGTGCATCTGCAACCATATCTCAGACATCCATCCATCCATCTGGACCATACTCTGTGCAGAGCATTGGTGCTGCAGAAGCAGTCTCCTTGACTATTGGATACAATCCTGGACAGGTCACCACTCCGACACGGTATACCAGCAAACTGGCACTCATTTTGCCAACCTCAGAAAGATGACAGGTAGAGTCAACCCCACCTGGTATTATTTCAACTGCCAAGGGGGGATTTGAACTCAGGATCATAGGATCCCAAGCCCACAACCTTAACCATTAAGCCAACACCAGACATATATCTCAGACATGTCTGAACCGATTTTATTCGTACTTGGCAAAAACACAACAAATGATGGTTATACATATGCACATCATTTTGTTTCATGATGCGATCAAAGATGGCCGACTGGTGGCCATTTTGTTGTTAAAAAAAAAATGTTGTTGAACATGTCCTTAACCATTTCTCAGAGATGCATTTATTCATATTGTTCAAACTTGGCACACAGATTATGAATGATGGCTTACATAGGCATGTTTTTTTCGAGATCAGATCCAAGATGGCCAACTGGTGGCCATTTTGTTACTTAAATGTGTCCCCAACCATTTCTCTGTGACATGCCCGGTCTGATTTTGTTCAAACTTGGCACACGCACAGTTTTTTTTCGAGAGCAGATCCAAGATGGCCAACTGAGAGCCATTTTAGTTTTTTTTTAAACCTGATGTTCAACACGTGCACCTCACGTTATTTTGTGACCTGATCAAAGATGGCTGACTGGTGGACTGGTCGCCATTTTAGTTGTACATAAATATGGACTAGCCCTTTAATTCCGAACAGCAAAATTACTAAAACAAGAGGGGCTATGACATTTTATGTCTTTTTCACTTGTTTAATGATAGAAGACATGTTGTTCTGTCTTCAAATGTACACCAGGGGCCCTTAAACAATCTGAGCTATGTGGAGAGAAAAAGATGGCGGTAATTTCTGGATGGTTGGAGGGGAAGGCGTAGCCTTTAGAATGGGTGACCCACCCACAGACAGATAGACAGACCCACACAGCCACAGACCCACAGACAAAAACTCAGCTTATATACAGTATTAGATTACTCTGCTCACGAAGCGAAAAGCAAAGTAAAGCGATTGGTAGCGTACATACTCTAACGTGTCAAGAGTTTAGAAACTCCATTTTTCCAGTTTTTACTGAAATTTAAGCATGTTTAATGTTTCAATGTACTCTGAAATTAAAGCAGAGAAAATAAACAATTGCAGATAAAAAAATAAATCATGGAATCGTTTGTTGAATAAAATTTCAACTAAATTTTTGACTGATCAAGTAGCCACCTTTTGCAGATATAAACGCGAACATACTCGTGGCATTCTTTCTACAATGGAAATCAATATTGTTCGGAAAGTTCTTCCAACACTTTTGCAGAAGTTCCCACAAATATGTTGCACTTGTAGGTTGCTTTGCTTCACCCTCTGTCCAGTTCATCCCAAACCAGCTCGATGGGGTTAAGTCTGGAGACTGTGCTGGCCATTCCATGATTTGAAGCCGACCATCTTGTTCTTTTCTTCTAAGGTAGTTCTGACATAGCCTGGAGGTATGTTTGTGGTTATCTTGCTGTAGGATGAACCCCTGACCAACTTGGCATAGACCAGAGGGTAATTGCATGGCACTGCAAAATGCTGTGGTAGCCCTTTTGGTTCAGGGTGCCAGTCACTCTGTGCAAGTAACTGACTGCATCCAGCAAAAGAGCCCCAGATCATAACGCTTCCTCCACTATGTTTGACAATTGGTGTCACACACTGAGGAACCATCCTTTCACCTACTTG
>CM068960.1:16039371-16052238 GCA_035128595.1 Eptatretus atami
AGTATTCACCCCCCTCCAAAGTTTTCACATTTTGATGCCATCTGAGTTTATTCCATGATGCTTTCAAATCAAACATAATATATAGAGTCTTCACAAAATATTTCGAAGTGATAAAGCTAAAAAATGCAGATACAATGTGAATACATAAGATCAACAGAGAAAATCAGATGGTTCTCAGTTGTATAAGGGTTCAAACCCTTTGTCTAATCAACACTAAATCACTTCAGGAAAAAATGATTTGTTTGAACGATTACAAAATAAATGTAATTTGTTTCACCTGTTTGTAATCAGTGGTTTAACTTAAAAATAGGACAACTGTACCTGAAGCTTATCTGGGCCCTGGCCTAATGTAGTATTGTAACACAAATTTGGTAGCATTCTGACGGGTCGGTCTGGAGAAGAAGATTTTGGAATTAATTTTCACGACCGCCATTTTGGCACACTTCCATTTACGTTATCGACATGACCTCTGCAATTTAACATCAGGACCATGTCCTAATGCTGTAACCCAAATTTGGTAGCATTCTAACTGGTGGGTCTGGAGAAGAAGATTTTTGGAGAAATTTACTAAGTCAGCCATTTTGACCTACTTAAATTCACATGACCAGAACGAGCATTGCAGTCGCTGTTACCAGTCAGGAGAGAAAAATTGCTGCGAAAATTCAGCTGGATCGGCCCAGCGGTTTGGCCCGAGAAGTTGAAATCTGAGACGGACAGACGGTGCATGATGACGACACCTTATCTTTAATCAAAATTCCAGATAATCTCAATATTGAGCTCCCCCACTTATCTGATGCATTTTAAGGTGCAATTCACGAGGTCAACCAACAAGGCAAACATGAGGACCATGTTTCCAAAGATGTGCTTTCCAGAGAAGACAGACATAAAGTGCTGGAGAAACGCCATTCAGGAGAGGGTTATAAGAAGATTTCAAAGTCACTCATTCTCCCTTTGAGTACAGTGAAATCCACTATTAAGAATTGGAGACATATCATACTACCCAGACTACACCCAGATCAGGTCGCCCATCCAAACTCAGCATCCTGGCAAGGAGAAAACTTGTTTGAGATGTCACTGTAAATCCAACAATGACTTTGAAAGATCTACAAGGCTCCACATCCGAGATGGGGGTGGTCAGTGTTCCTCAATCAACAATATCCCGTTCCCTTGACAAAGCTGGCCTGCATGGACAGGTGGAAAAAAAGAAGCCATGACTGAAAAAGACGCATCTAAAAGCTCATATGGAGTTTGTGAAAAAGCATCGTAATGATACTGCATTCATGTGGAGAAAACTTCTGTGGTCAGCCGAGACAAAAATTGAACTTTTTGGTCTAAATTCAAATTGTTACGTCTGGCGCAAACCTAACAATGCACATCACCCAGTCAACACCATCGCTACCGTCAAGCATGGTGGTGGCATCATGTTATAGGGCTGTTTTTCATCAACAGGGACTGGCAGGCTTGTCAGGATAGAAGGGCCAATGGATGGTGCAAAGTACTTGAGAATCATTGATGGAAACCTCTTTGAGTCAGCCATTAATCTGAAACTGGGTATGAGATTCACATTCCAGCAGGACAATGATCTGGAGCGCAAAGTTAAAGCCACACTGTAGTTGCTAAATAACAAGAAAATAAATGTTCTTTGTGTGGCTCAGTAAAAGTCCTGACTTGAAGCCAATTTATACCTGGCCAAATAAAACGTGCCCATATCAACTTCTGAATGGATTTAATGCCAAGGTGCGACAAACGGTGGAGTGCATTGAAGATTCCATGATAGTGCTTTTTAGGCAGAAATGGTCGTTCATGGCTTGTTGAGACATCACCTCAGATGTATACATCTGAAGCAGGGAGTGGTACTTGCTGAAATGACAGTGAAGAGGATGAATCTCTCAGCTCACGTAGCTCTTCATCATTCTCCTGATCAACTGCTATCTGGCTATAATCAATGGAGGAAGAAGTGTGAAGCACATCAATGTGGGAATGTGAGGGTGCATCAGAGACCACATTTATTGAGTCCCTTCACGTGCCTGATGTCTGTCACGAACTGTGATATGTAGTCTTGATGTTGAATCTCCCTTTGGGAGTGATGATCAGACTTTGAGTGTAAGGCATACACTAAAGGTGTGTGGTCAGTGTAGCTGATGAAAGTGAATCCTTCCAGAAGATGTCTGAAGTGCTTGACACTGAGATACATGGGTGATAACTTCCAGCGGAAGGTACTGTAGTGAGTCTCAGCCAACTCAGAATGAGTGGCTGCCATTCTCCATCAATCAGCTGTTGGAGTATGCCACCAACGCCCACGTCCCATATGTCGGCAATGAGGCATAACAGCGCGTCTGATTTGGGATGGACATGGAGGGCAGCCGCAGCCAATTTAACATTCACCTTTTGAAAGGCTGAAAACTCTCGCTCACCAAGGGTGGTAGACTGGTTTTTGCTCTTCTTATCCCTGAGAATGTCAGTGAGGGGTTTTACTGTCAGCACAGTTGGGAATGAAATGGCGGTAGAAGTTCACCAGACCTAGAAATTCTCTCAAACCGCGGAGCGATGTCTGTGTTGGGAAATCATGGATGCTCTTCACCTTGTCTGGGAGATGACATATTCCCTGCTCATCTATGACATGGCCTCGAAAAGTGAGGGTAGCTGCTCCCCACTGACACTTGGCTGGGTTGATTACTACACCATACTGAGCCAACTGGTCGAATAGCTGTCTCAAATGTGAGGGGTGGCAGGGGGGGGGGGGTAACAGACTGATGGGGAAAAAGGAGGGATTGATGAAATAATTTTTGGTGAATGGGAGGTAGTGGAATGATGGTGTGAAGGAGGAAAGATTTGAAAGTAGCATGGGGGAGAGAACGGACCAATTGGGGTAAAGGAAGAAAGATTGAAGGGATGTTTGGTGAAGGAGAGGATATTGGTTGATTGAGAAAGGCACAGGGAAACAGACCGACGGTGTGAAGTAGAAATAATTGAAAGTAGCAGAGGGTTTGAACAGACCGATGGAGTGAGGGAGGAAAGATTGAAAGTAGCAGAGTTGGGGGAAGGCATTACACCAGGAAACACAAACTAACAATGCATGCTCACCAAACAACCCATTGACAAGGGACCAAGGACTATCTACACAAAGACTAATGAAATAACTAATCCTCGGGTCACCGACGTGTTTATGTATGCTCTCCTCCTGGGGTACGTTTTCCAAAACCTGAACAATGTGATCGAACTCTACCTTGGCGATAGACCTCGAGTCTCTTTGTGATATTTGATGTGTGATGGAGTATTTCACTGCTGCATCGCTGTACACTGGTTGAGTTATGCTGGGGTATTCATAAAGGAGGGTGTGAAATTGTCAGGTGTTTGTACTCTTCATATACTTCGGACTGATGGTGGATGCTTGTGAACTGATCCCTCGCACAGTAAGGTTGGTCATGCTGTCAATAATCTGATGATGTTTGCCATCCATGAACAAGCCAAACTGATTTCGAAAATCAGCTCTGATAATGGATGTGGGTAGTTCAGCGACGATGAATACCCAGGAAAAAATCGATGCAGTTCCAAATCAACCATCAACCATCAAGGATCTCTCTCCGTAGGTGGCGATACGTGAGTGGAAAGAAACTGTGATGGTTTCCTGTCTCCCAGCTCTTCTGAGATGAGCAGCTGGTGTAAATGTTTCTGCTCGGACACGGAGGTATGTGGTATGAGGTCAGTCTTGAGCTTGTTGTATCTGGTATTCCTCGGTGGATTGATGAAAAAAATCTCTGACCTCTTGTGCGGAGCCAATGATGTAAGCAAATTTCATATCCTGCATTGTGATCTTTCTAGTCAGGAACTAGAAGGCTCCAGGTGCTTCCACCTGCAAGAACCATAAGGTTGAGTCATTGGGCCAAAAAGGAGGGAGTTTCAGGACAACCGCCGTGACTGGGAAAGGTAATGCGGCCTCTGTTAACGTGCCATCCGCAGGAGTCTGATCCTCGGAATCAGAAATGATGCTTGGTAATCCAAAATGTAAACTAGTCCGAATGTGCAGAAACTCTTGAACTAAACGACCGTTTCACTATGACAACATCGGGGTCACAAATTGGTAAATCAGGTCAGGTGTAAATGAATTTCCACTCACTTGTGGTCATACGGTGGCTAGACGGATGCAGGCAAGCCGACTGTCCCAGATATGTGAACGTAACATTACGCTCCACAAACGTAGCGAAGTAGAAGAACTATTCACAGGCAAGGTGATTATCCCATTCTGTCCTTCATGAAGTGGATGCGAGCTATCGCCGGCACAATGAACAAATTACAATTTCCTGCCCCAAACTACAGAGGGCTGTTAGCGCACAGTCGCGCCTTCAGCCAATGATGCTACCCCGCAACGAAGAAAGTGTTTTTACAGAATCAAGTAGAGTTTGTAAACGGATACTTTTTTGTTTTTCTACTTTATTAATTGTTTGAATTGACAAAGGTAGAAATACATCTGAATGGAAATATGAAAAGTCCTTTAATTTTAAACCTGCAAACCATCCTTTATGTACAGTATTAACTAAGAAATGTAACTATTAATCGATGTGTTTAGCCACTCTAACGTGAGCCACTGTGGAAGTTCAAGGGGTCCGGGCCAGGGGGCCTGAATATTTTTGGAAGCTGTCGATGCCTCTGCCAAGTAGTATATTCAGGGTTTAAATGCTGAGTCTGTGTTCAAAACTGTTCCTCCCTACACCATCAGTCAGCACGCTGGGGTGGTATTTACCATCACCACCATGAGATAGCTCCACCTGACTTGGATGCCTCGTTCCACCTCATTCTCCTCCCCGTTGTGCAGGAACAGAACTCCCGTGCACCTTCATATTAAGGATGAACACGTTGGAGAATCTGTGTCTCGACGCATGGAGCGATTCGACTCGGTGGAAATCAACGACGGAATTTGGTCCGGATTCTGTTTCCACTTTCTACAAAACCACTTTGGGTTTAACAGCTTCGGTTGGACCACGTACAGGCATGTATCACACAAACCACCCACACCATCACACGCACACACACACACACACACACACAAACAAACACCCACACGTGGAAGTGAATACTTCAAGACCTGGAAGGTCTCTGTTCCATCTCTTAAACCCACCCATGTTTGGAGATAGCAGTCAACAACAGCAACTTTCACACGCCTTACACACATCTACAACTATATATATAGAGAGAGAGAGAGATGTTTACACACACACACATTTCAGCCACGGGGCTAAAGGAAGCTAAGAGATCAATTTTTGTGACCATGATCGAGGAACTAATCAAATTTTGGATATATTGCAACTGAACAGCTTCTGAATCTGTTATGACTTGTAACTTCGACAATCCTCAGTTGTTGTTTTTTTGGAGAACACTTTGAGCAGGGCTGTTGCGGTCAAAAAAGCACGTTTTTGGTATATTGCCCATTTTTGCGGAGTCGCTGTTCGGTAATTTCAACTCTTACCACAATTGAGCTCATTCAGGACACAGAAGCTTGTACTTAGTTCCAGCAGATGAAGTTTCATAGCGTTGACATGATTAGCGGCTGAGATATAAGTAATGGAAATAGGTGATTTTCTTTAATTGGTCTCATGTTTCATTGCATTTTAGCAGAATTAGCAAAGCTGCCACTCCACGAATGTTCTTCCTCCTGACATGAAACTTCAGCATCATGGAGACGTAATCATCTCGTTCATGCATACGGGATTTCACGTACCTACGACCACGTGCTACAAAGTTGTAGACTCCCAAAGTAGGATTAGATGAATGAGTAGCATGCACTATAAAAGGCCCACTTTGCCATTAATTTTCACTCTACCATCTTGAAAGACAAGATCAGGTGGCTGACGTTCTCTGCAGTGAATTAAGATAAATGGCAAATTCATCGCCCATTTCAATGCCTCTTTTCCGTTCACTATTCGGCTTATGGAGGCAGTTGTATAAAGACTTCCCCACACAGGTGGATAGAGGGCCAATATCAAGGTTGGTGGTGGGGAGCTGCGTTCCTTGTATATCCTGCTTTTGATACATCATCAGAGAAGTGGTGGTCTTCAAGCTCTGTTGCTTTCTCGGGAGCGAAGAATGCTCAGCTGACTGTACTATGGCCATTTCACCCTGTTGAATAAAGGTCCTGTTTGTGTGATGTGTGCTGCCAGAACCTGTGATTGTTTCCTCAGAAAAATCTATATTATCCAAGAGCTAGACCATGGTATTGCTTTTTGTTTGGTGACTCCAGGTGGGATAACCAGACTGTGATCTAACTAAAGTTGAACTAAAGCTGTTTTGAAAGACAAAATGGTCGAATGTGATGCACGGTGACTGAGATAGTTCAACAATCCAAGGAGATGTGTAGACCGTGTCAAATGATGAATGATCAACCTAAGACACAAGGCATTGGGTGTTGCTTTCGCTCCTTTTGATTGAGATAGACAATATCCTGAAGCAAGGCCAAAAATTTCAAATGAACCTTCACAGGGACCTTAACATATTGATCTATGGTGGGCACATCTGATACGACGATCATCCAGCTATTAAATTGTACAGTGCAATTGGCACCAAAGACTCAGGAGCATTTACATTCAGTTCAGTAGATGTTGGAGACCATGGTCCCTGAAGTGGGTTGATCAGGGTCATTTCCTGATGGAGGACCATACCTGCTGAGGACAGATTGTACAGAGATGCCACTGGCCTTTGCTTGACTGGAGATTTGCATACAATAATGACACATATCTTACTGCTTGTAAATGCCAACGGTTTAATCACAACTTTTACAAGTCATCACAGCATGGCCTTTTTGCCTCAAACTCCGTGTCTCTCTGAGCACCTCCCACACCTACAAAATCAACCCTCATTTCCGTTCCCGATGACGTCACTGCCATTTTTCAAACATGTGAGTTCTAAACTTGTACATTCTAAACACAACAAAAGATTTCTTGGCTTCACGTGCAGTGGTCATCTCACTTTGTCTCTGTTTCAGAGTTTGAGGATGGCAACTTCTCCAGTGCATCACCAATGTAAAAAGTCTTGACGTACACCATGTCACTCATATACGTTCACAAGCCCTTATCTCATTCCAGTTTCAACCTATCTGCTGTTTCTGCTGCCACTGCCTTCCCAGGGAGACCATTCCATGCATGAACTACTGTTGATGATTGGTGAAAATGTAGTTGGGAATATCTACATTAAAGACATTTTTTCAACCGTGAAGTTGTGAAAAAGGTAAATCTTCAACCAACGAATATCAATGATTATACTCAATAAAAAATTCAAAAAAACAATACCCCAAGTTCAAGCAAATAAGTGATTACTGCATGAAATGGCACAACAAACTAAAACTAAAACGGAACTGTTCACTGATTAAAATCAGGACTGAATTAACCATTAACAGCAGAGAACACGTGAGAAAGTTTCAAAAATTAATGGAATTCCATAATATCACAGACCTGATGGTGGAGCCTTCTTTCCTTCCACTGACTCGTACCGTTTTGCATATTTGTCATATAGTTTGTTCAAGCGGTGGACTATTTGTTGTTTAATGATCTTTTCATCAATTACACTCTTACAAAATATGCGGAATGTCATATCCACATCAGTCTCCCCATTGCAAGAGAAAAGCAGAGTGCAAATCAATTGAAGTTTCCACCATGATCATTCCGACAGGATCAGTTTGTTCAGATTTAAACCTGACTTGCATGGATCATGAACTTTCCTGTATTTTTGTTTCTGATTGGATCTTGTGTGTTCTTGGTGACAAATTCTGTGGTCACATACATCCTCATTCATTATATCGAGCAATATACCTTTGTCATCTTTGTCTGTTGCTGCTTCAATTCAGCCTGTCATCCTTCTGAGGTTGGAAAAATGAGTATCAGCTCACTTGTCATGGGGGAACTGCATCAGTGGTACAGCTGCACTTCCAGAATGATGCACAAGAAGCAACCAGCAGCCACAAACTGCATATGAAACAACAACAACGACACCGCTTCACACAGCTTACCTAAAATGAAATAAGTAAAAAAGACAAATGTCATAGCCCCCGTTGTTTTAGTAATTTTGCTTTGCGGATTAAAAATGGCTAGCTCATATTTATGTACAATGAAAATGACTGCCAGTCCACAAGTCGACCATCTTTGATCACATCACAAAATAAAGTGAGGTGCACGTGTATGCCATCATGTACTGTGCTTGTGCCAAGTTTGTACAAAATCAGACCATGTACGGCTGAGAAATGGTTGCATGGGGACACATTTAAGTAACATAATGGCTGCCAGTTGGCCATATTGGATCTGATCTCTTAAAAAAAAAAAATGACATGCCAACGTAAGCCATCATTCATAATCTGTGTGCCAAGTTTGAACAAGATCAATAAATGCATGTCTGAGAAATGGTTGAGGACATATGCAACACTGGGTTTACCCAAACCACTAAGCCAACACCAGGCTATTTAAAAAGGTGAAAAATAGATTTTAAAATAGCCAGTTTTTGAACAAAACAAATCGGGAAAAAATAGCAACCACTTGGTGTAAAACAACAAAGTAAAGAAAATGAGTGAAAAAATAGCAGCAAATTTAGTGTAAACCAAAGTACAGAAAAATAGCAAAAAAAACATAGCAATCACTTTGTTGTAAAACAAAGAAAGTACAGAAAAATAATGAAAAAATAGCAACCAATTTGGTGTAAAAACAACAAAGTATGGAAAAATAGTGGTCTAAAACAACACTGCAACCACCGAAATCTCCAAAATAGTAAAAAAAAAAAAACATACTAAAGGAAACCTAATCTATATACTATTTTTGGGAATTTTTTTTTTTTAAAATAGTAGTGAAATACCAAAAATAGTCAAAAAATCAGGAAAAAAATTTTTTTTGCTTCTTGCAAATCGACTAGGGACATGACACATGATCAGCAACCAGAGGATGCAGTGGAAAGTTGAGAGAGTGTTGCTGTACTTAGGAGTAGAAACCCCATACCTCTGTCTTTTAAGGACCTTTTTGGAAATTTGGATTTCAAAATAATCTGCTCCAGTGTATTTTCATACTCGTTTTCATAACTGAGACACAGAGTACATGACCGTTTACTTTGGTGAGAAATTTGAGTGCTTGCTGCATTTTTGCAAAGGAATGAAGCAACCATTTAGAGAGGGTGATTGAGGTGGTACACCACTTCCACAAAGAACCTCTTGCACGTTAGGTCTTTAGATAATACTTCCCAGTACATTCACATACTCATAGTAAACATGTTTAGGATTCGTGACATAGCCATGGTCAAATCCGGGGAGAGGGGGTAGAGGAGAGCAAACTGGCTAGGCAGCAAAGTGGATGAGTAGGGGTAGGCTGTTGGAGTAGGGTAATTCCCCACCCTTCCCCCCACACCAGTGGCTTTTTATAAGCATGTTTTTCAACTGCCGTTTAGTGCATTTTAATACACATTATAAACCAGTGACACCAAACAAAATGATGTAAATAGAAATCTGCCTCCCCTAGCTTATCGTTAGCGATCCCCATGACTTACCCTTGACCTGCAATCCAATGATGGTCATTTTTTTTGTGCCAAATGGCCATATGACCTTGATCTTCAACATATAGGAATAGAGTGTAAATAAAGAAAATGTATCCCCATCGACAATGTATCCATAAAACAAAATTCAACATCATGAAAATTGGAGGAAAATTATTCAAGTTATGATGAAAGAAGTGTATTTCTTTATTTTAAAAAATATTGACAATTTCTTTGACCTTGACTGAATTTTTAAGGTCATGACCAAATTATAGACATTTTGACATTTTCACCAAAACTCGATGAAGAAGTGTCCCTCTTCTAAATAGCCTAGCTTGATAATGGCGGTCTGAAAAAACGAAAACACGTTTTTTTTTGTTTTTTTTTGTCATCGCTCATTTTTGCCATTGCGGAAACTCAAAGACCCCTTGGCCTTCCAAGATGTTCTTGCATCATCATAGTGTATCTGCACTGAAGATGTTCATCTGACATTTTGTTGGTGTCCTTCACCTACTTTTTTCGGATTGTGACCAAATTAACAAAATCATAACTTGAATAAATTTCCTCCGATTTTCATGATGTTGAGTTTTTTGGATATATTGGAGATGGGGAGACATTTTATGAATTTACAATCCATCCCTAAATGCTGAAGGGCAAGGTGTCCAAAAAAATATGTCTGTCGTTTGATCAGGGACCAAGGGTAAGTTGTCGGTGCTCGCAAAGGTATGCCTCTCATGGTCGGGGGTGGGGAGGCATACCCTTGTCGTTCGCTTTGTGATCGCAGATATATAGTTGTTATTGTTATTTACAGTTCCCATTGTCCATTTTTCTCATACTTGCTATTCGTTATTATTTTTCCATTTTATCATTTGTCATTTATATTATTAATCTGGAGGCATTTCCCCAGTCTTCCTGAATATGCCTCAATATTTGTTCTGTATGTTTATATTGTTTTGTATTTCCTCATTTCTTGAATGTCTCTACACCTTGTTATATTTATTTTCTAATATTGGCAATTACGGAAATAATTGTGTGGCGAAAAAACCCCCCAAAACAATGCACCAAGCACGTGAAGCCTTTGATGACACATCCTGGATGAACAAAAAAAAGAGCCATTCATGTTTGCAGTATGTCAGAGGCCGAAAATAACTCAGGACAATCGTACCAGCAAGATCATGGGTTTTAAAAGCCCTGGGGAGTGAGAAATGCAAGTAGCCTCAGGCCACGACCACAACGAGTGGGTTGCAAGAACTGAATATGTATTTCCTTTCTTCTCTGAAACAACACACACAATTTTGATGAAACTTCACCACAGCCTACATTGCCTGTGATGTACCAAAGATTGTCCACAGCATTAAAAAGGAAATCAGGATCTAAGGGGGACTATGGGAGGGTTAAAGTGGGTACAGGTTTGACCCCCAAAATACGTATTTGCTTTCTTCTCCGAAACTACACACACGATTATGATGAAACTCAACCACAACCTTCATCACCCGTGATGTACTAAAGTTTGTTCATGGCATGAAAAAACATCAGGGTCGAAGTGTTTTACCAGGGATTTGACTCCCCCCCCCCCCCCCCCCCCACCAACCCCTCCAACAAAATTAGGTATTTGCTTTCTTCTCCGAAACTACACACATGATTTTGATGAAATTTGACCACAACCTTCATCACCCATGATGCGAAAACTAATAGTCCTATTTTCACTGAACGTTAGGGAACTTCTGAGGACCAAGGAAGGCCTCCTGATGGCTTGCAAATCTCAAAAAAAATTGCACATTAAGGCCCTGTCACACCTTGACGATTTAGCCAGCGTATGCCGACGTATGAAAAATTTGTCTAAAACGCTGGCACACGTTGAATATGTTATGGGTAAGTTTTGTATACATTAAGAGCACGCTGGCATACGTCGTAGTACGCTGGCATACGTCGTAGTACGCCGAGCTTGTCGACAAATTTTTAACATGCTCAAAATTTTTCGACGTATGCCGGCGTATGACTCACACGTTCCGCATACACTGGCCATAAGTTGTAGGCATGTTACGCGATCGTTGACACACGTCGACACACCTTACTTGTAAGTTACTCATAAGTCGAAACACGTCGAGGTAATGTTTAGCGTCAGTGTTCCAGACTCCATATTTTTTTTTTGTTTTTTTTTTTCGGCATGACGGTGATGTTGACACTTCGATTCTTAGTGCGTTATAATATAATATAATTAATAGGCTGCCACTCAACGATTTAAATCATAACCGCACTAGAAATCGAAGTGTCAACATCACCGTCATGCCGAAGAAAAAAAAAAAAACCATGGAGTCTGGAACACTGACGGGTTCCTCCTGTGTGAACCCCATTTTTATATACCAATTCCCTTAAACACTGCCAATACGCCATTATACGGTAGCTGTAAGTTAGTAACACGTTCTGTGGTCGTCCAGAAGACGTCAAATACATCTACATACGTCAATATGCATTGGAGATACGTTACACAAACATAGGTTCAAAGCACGCTACTCATAGGTTCAAAGCACGCTACTCATAGGTTCAAAGCACTTACTCATAGGTTAGAAATAAGTTTCGTGTACGCTAAACATTACCTCGACGTGTTTCGACTTATGAGTAACTTACAAGTAACGTGTGTCAACGTGTGTCAACGATCGCATAGCGTGCCTACAACTTATGCGCAGCGTATGCGGAACATGTGCGTCATACGCTGGCATACGTCGAAAAATTTTCAGTATGCTAAAGGCGCTGTCACACCTTGACGTTTTAGCCAGCAATGGCAACGTATAAAAATGTATGTAAAACGTTGGCGTACGCTGAGTTTTGAGTTTTTTTTTTTTAGTTTTGGTCGTATTCATAACTGTTGTGTCGTATGCATAACATGTTAGTAACGGGTACAGAACGTTTCGTTGTGTTATAGATAACTTATACCAACGAATGCTTAGCCTGTTGTCGGCGTTCTCAACCTATGCCAACGATAGTTTAACTTAGCATAGCGCGCTGCACGTATCGCCGACGAACTCGTGGCGTAGCCTGTTAAAAACCTGCCGCACGCCGATTTAAATCATAACCACCTGAGTATTGGAAGTGTCAACATCGCAGTCACACCTTGACGATTTAGCCAGCGTATGCCGACCTATGAAAAATGTGTAAAACGCTGGCACACGTCGAATACGGTATGGGTAAGTTGTGTATACGTTAGGAGCACGCTGAAAAACGAGGAAGTACGCTGTCATATTCCGTGTACGTCTAGTACGTCGTGAAATTTCAAGCATGCTGAAATTTTTCGACGTACTCGACGTATGGCTCACAAGTTCCGCATATGCTGGCATAAGTTCTCTGCACGCTCCCGCCTCATTCTCTCTCTGT
>CM068960.1:16052263-16062624 GCA_035128595.1 Eptatretus atami
CACTTTGAGCAGGCTGTTGCGGTCAAAAAAGCACGTTTTTGGTATATTGCCCATTTTTGCGGAGTCGCTGTTCGGTAATTTCAACTCTTACCACAATTGAGTCATTCAGGACACAGAAGCTTGTACTTAGTTCCAGCAGATGAAGTTTCATAGCGTTGACATGATTACGGCTGAGATATAAGTAATGGAAATAGGTGATTTTCTTTAATTGGTCTCATGTTTCATTGCATTTTAGCAGAATTAGCAAAGCTGCCACTCCACGAATGTTCTTCCTCCTGACATGAAACTTCAGCATCATGGAGACGTAATCATCTCGTTCATGCATACGGGATTTCACGTACCTACGACACGTGCTACAAAGTTGTAGACTCCCAAAGTAGGATTAGATGAATGAGTAGCATGCACTATAAAAGGCCACTTTGCCATTAATTTTCATCTTACCATCTTGAAAGACAAGATCAGGTGGCTGACGTTCTCTGCAGTGAATTAAGATAAATGGCAAATTCATCGCCCTTTCAATGCCCTTTTCCGTTCACTATTCGGCTTATGGAAGCAGTTGTATAAAGACTTCCCCACACAGGTGGATGGGGCCAATATCAAGGTTGGTGGTGGGGAGCTCGTTCCTTGTATATCCTGCTTTGATACATCATCAGAGAAGTGGTGGTCTTCAAGCTCTGTTGCTTTCTCGGAGCGAAGAATGCTCAGCTGACTGTACTATGGCCATTTCACCCTGTTGAATAAAAGTCCTGTTTGTGTGATGTGTGCTGCCAGAACCTGTGATTGTTTCCTCAGAAAAATCTATATTACCAAGAGCTAGACCATGGTATTGCTTTTTGTTTTGGTGACTCCAGGTGGATAACCAGACTGTGATCTAACTAAAGTTGAACTAAAGCTGTTTTGAAAGACAAAATGGTCGAATGTGATGCATGACTGAGATAGTTCAACAATCCAAGGAGATGTGATAGACCGTGTCAAATGATGATGATCAACCTAAGACACAAGGCATTGGGTGTTGCTTTCGCTCCTTTTGATTGAGATAGACAATATCCTGAAGCAAGGCCAAATTTCAAATGAACCTTCACAGGGACCTTAACATATTGATCTATGGTGGGCACATCTGATACGACGATCATCCAGCTATTAAATTGTACAGTGCAATTGGCACCAAAGACTCAGGAGCATTTACATTCAGTTCAGTAGATGTTGGGACCATGGTCCCTGAAGTGGGTTGATCAGGGTCATTTCCTGATGGAGGACCATACCTGCTGAGGACAGATTGTACAGAGATGCCACTGGCCTTTGCTTGACTGGAGATTTGCATACAATAATGACACATATCTTACTGCTTGTAAATGCCAACGGTTTAATACACACTTTTACAAAGTCATCACAGCATGGCCTTTTTGCCTCAAACTCCGTGTCTCTCTGAGCACCTCCCACACCTACAAAATCAACCCTCATTTCCGTTCCCGATGACGTCACTGCCATTTTTCAAACATGTGAGTTCTAAACTTGTACATTCTAAACACAACAAAAGATTTCTTGGCTTCACGTCAGTGGTCATCTCACTTTGTCTCGTTTCAGAGTTGAGGATGGCAACTTCTCCAGTGCATCACCAATGTAAAAAGTCTTGACGTACACCATGTCACTCATATACGTTCACAAGCCTTATCTCATTCCAGTTTCAACCTATCTTGTTTCTGCTGCCACTGCCTTCCAGGGAGGACCATTCCATGCATGAACTACTGTTGATGATTGGTGAAAATGTAGTTGGGAATATCTACATTAAAACATTTTTTCAACCGTGAAGTTGTGAAAAAGGTAAATCTTCAACCAACGAATATCAATATTATACTCAATAAAAAATTCAAAAAAACAATACCCCAAGTTCAAGCAAATAAGTGATTACTGCATGAAATGGCACAACAAACTAAAACTAAAACGGAACTGTTCACTGATTAAATACAGGACTGAATTAACCTTAACAGCAGAGAACACGTGAGAAAGTTTCAAAAATTAATGGAATTCCATAATATCACAGACCTGATGGTGGGGCCTTCTTTCCTTCCACTGACTCGTACCGTTTTGCATATTTGTCATATAGTTTGTTCAAGCGGTGGACTATTTGTTGTTTAATGATCTTTTCATCAATTACACTCTTACAAAATATGCGGAATGTCATATCCACATCAGCTCCCATTGCAAGAGAAAAGCAGAGTGCAAATCAATTGAAGTTTCCACCATGATCATTCCGACAGGATCAGTTTGTTCAGATTTAAACCTGACTTGCATGGATCATGAACTTTCCTGTATTTTTGTTTCTGATTGGATCTTGTGTGTTCTTGGTGACAAATCTGTGGTCACATACAATCCTCATTCATTATATCGAGCAATATACCTTTGTCATCTTTGTCTGTTGCTGCTTCAATTCAGCCGTCATCCTTCTGAGGTTGGAAAATGAGTATCAGCTCACTTGTCATGGGGGAACTGCATCAGTGTACAGCTGCACTTCCAGAATGATGCACAAGAAGCACCAGCAGCCACAAACTGCATATGAAACAACAACAACGACACGCTTCACACAGCTTACCTAAAATGAAATAAGTAAAAAAGACAAATGTCATAGCCCCCGTGTTTTAGTAATTTTGCTTTGCGGATTAAAAATGGCTAGCTCATATTTATGTACAATGAAAATGACTGCCAGTCCACAAGTCGACCATCTTTGATCACATCACAAAATAAAGTGAGGTGCACGTGTATGCCATCATGTACTGTGCTGTGCCAAGTTTGTACAAAATCAGACCATGTACGGCTGAGAAATGGTTGCATGGGACACATTTAAGTAACATAATGGCTGCCAGTTGGCCATATTGGATCTGATCTCTTAAAAAAAAAAATGACATGCCAACGTAAGCCATCATTCATAATCTGTGTGCCAAGTTTGAACAAGATCAATAAATGCATGTCTGAGAAATGGTTGAGGACATATGCAACACTGGGTTTACCCAAACCACTAAGCCAACACCAGGCTATTTAAAGGTGAAAAATAGATTTTAAAATAGCCAGTTTTTGAACAAAACAAATCGGGAAAAAATAGCAACCACTTGTGAAAAAACACAAAGTAAAGAAAATGAGTGAAAAAATAGCAGCAAATTTAGTGTAAACCAAAGTACAGAAAAATAGCAAAAAAAACATAGCAATCACTTTGTTGTAAAACAAAGAAAGTACAGAAAAATAATGAAAAATAGCAACCAATTTGGTGTAAAAACAACAAAGATGGAAATAGTGGTCTAAAACAACACTGCAACCACCGAAATCTCCAAAATAGTAAAAAAAAAAAAACATACTAAAGGAAACCTATCTATAACTATTTTTGGGAATTTTTTTTTTTTAAATAGTAGTGAAATACCAAAATAGTCAAAAAATCAGGAAAAAAATTTTTTTGCTTCTTGCAAATCGACTAGGGACATGACACATGATCAGAACCAAGGGATGCAGTGGAAAGTTGAGAGATGTTGCTGTACTTAGGAGTAGAAACCCCATACCTCTGTCTTTAAGGACCTTTTTGGAAATTTGGATTTCAAAATAATCTGCTCCAGTGTATTTCATACTCGTTTTCATAACTGAGACACAGAGTACATGACCGTTTACTTTGGTGAGAAATTTGAGTGCTGCTGCATTTTTGCAAAGGAATGAAGCAACCATTTAGAGAGGGTGATTGAGGTGGTACACCCATTCCACAAAGAACCTCTTGCACGTAGGTCTTTAGATAATACTTCCCAGTACATTCACATACTCATAGTAAACATGTTTAGGATTCGTGACATAGCCATGGTCAAATCCGGGAGAGGGGTAGAGGAGAGCAAACTGGCTAGCAGCAAAGTGGATGAGTAGGGGTAGGCTGTTGAGTAGGGTAATTCCCCACCCTTCCCCCACACCAGTGGCTTTTTATAAGCATTTTTTCAACTGCCGTTTAGTGCATTTTAATACACATTATAAACCAGTGACACCAAACAAAATGATGTAAATAGAATCTGCCTCCCCTAGCTTATCGTTAGCGATCCCCATGATTACCCTTGACCTGCAATCCAATGATGGTCATTTTTTTTGCCAAATGGCCATATGACCTTGATCTTCAACATATAGAATAGAGTGTAAATAAAGAAAATGTTCCCCATCGACAATGTATCCATAAAACAAAATTCAACATCATGAAAATTGGAGGAAAATTATTCAAGTTATGATGAAAGAAGTGTATTTCTTTATTTAAAAAATATTGACAATTTCTTTGACCTTGACTGAATTTTTAAGGTCATGACCAATTATAGACATTTTGACATTTTCACCAAAACTCGATGAAGAAGTGTCCCTCTTCTAAATAGCCTAGCTTGATAATGGCGGTCTGAAAAAACGAAAACACGTTTTTTTTTGTTTTTTTTGTCATCGCTCATTTTTGCCATTGCGGAAACTCAAAGACCCCTTGCCTTCCAAGATGTTCTTGCATCATCATAGTGTATCTGCACTGAAGATGTTCATCTGACATTTTGTTGGTGTCCTTCACCTACTTTTTTCGGATTGACCAATTAACAAAATCATAACTTGAATAAATTTCCTCCGATTTTCATGATGTTGAGTTTTTGGATATATTGGAGATGGGGAGACATTTTATGAATTTACAATCCATCCCTAAATGCTGAAGGGCAAGGTGTCCAAAAAATATGTCTGTCGTTTGATCAGGGACCAAGGGTAAGTTGTCGGTGCTCGCAAAGGTATGCCTCTCATGGTCGGGGGTGGGAGGCATACCCTTGTCGTTCGCTTTGTGATCGCAGATATATAGTTGTTATTGTTATTACAGTTCCCATTGTCCATTTTTCTCATACTTGCTTTCGTTATTATTTTTCCATTTTATCATTGTCATTTATATATTAATCTGGAGGCATTTCCCCAGTCTTCCTGAATATGCCTCAATATTTGTTCTGTATGTTTATATTGTTTTGTATTTCCTCATTTCTTGAATGTCTCTACACCTTGTTATATTTATTCTCTATATTGGCAATTACGGAAATAATTGTGGGCGAAAAAACCCCCAAACAATGCACCAAGCACGTGAAGCCTTTGATGACACATCCTGGATGAACAAAAAAAAGAGCCATTCATGTTTGCAGTATGTCAGAGGCCGAAAATAACTCAGGACAATCGTACCAGCAAGATCATGGGTTTAAAAGCCCTGGGAGTAGGAATGCAAGTCACTCAGGCCACGACCACAAACGAGTGGGTTGCAAGAACTGAATAATGTATTTCCTTCTTCTCTTGAAACAACACACACAATTTTGATGAAACTTCACCACAGCCTACATTGCCTGTGATGTACCAAAGATTGTCCACAGCATTAAAAAGGAAATCAGGATCTAAGGGGACTATGGGAGGGTTAAAGTGGGTACAGGTTTGACCCCCAAAATACGTATTTGCTTTCTTCTCCGAAACTACACACACGATTATGATGAAACCAACCACAACCTTCATCACCCGTGATGTACTAAAGTTTGTTCATGGCATGAAAAAAACCAGGTCGAATGTTTTACCAGGGATTTGACTCCCCCCCCCCCCCCACCAACCCCTCCAACAAAATTAGTATTTGCTTTCTTCTCCGAAACTACACACATGATTTTGATGAAATTTGACCACAACCTTCATCACCCATGATGCGAAACTAATAGTCCTATTTTCACTGAACGTTAGGGAACTTCTGAGGACCAAGGAAGGCCTCCTGATGGCTTGCAAATCTCAAAAAAAATTGCACATTAAGGCCCTGCACACCTTGACGATTTAGCCAGCGTATGCCGACGTATGAAAAATTTGTCTAAAACGTGCACACGTTGAATCGTTATGGGTAAGTTTTGTATACATTAAGAGCACGCTGGCATACGTCGTAGTACGCTGGCATACGTCGTAGTACGCCGAGCTTGTCGACAAATTTTTAACATGCTCAAAATTTTTCGACGGATGCCGGCGTATGACTCACACGTTCCGCATACACTGGCATAAGTTGTAGGCATGTTACGCGATCGTTGACACACGTCGACACCCGTTACTTGTAAGTTACTCATAAGTCGAAACACGTCGAGGTAATGTTTAGCGTCAGTGTTCCAGACTCCATATTTTTTTTTTTTGTTTTTTTTTCTTCGGCATGACGGTGATGTTGACACTTCGATTTCTAGTGCGTATATATATAATATAATTAATAGGCTGCCACTCAACGATTTAAATCATAACCGCACTAGAAATCGAAGTGTCAACATCACCGTCATGCCGAAGAAAAAAAAAAAAACCATGGAGTCTGGAACACTGACGGGTTCCTCCTGTGTGAACCCCATTTTATATACCAATTCCCTTAAACACTGCCAATACGCCCTTATACGGTAGCTGTAAGTTAGTAACACGTTCTGTGGTCGTCCAGAAGACGTCAAAACATCTACATACGTCAATATGCATTGGAGATACGTTACACATAGGTTCAAAGCACGCTACTCATAGGTTCAAAGCACGCTACTCATAGGTTCAAAGCACTTACTCATAGGTTAGAAATAAGTTTCGTGTACGCTAAACATTACCTCGAGCTTTCGACTTATGAGTAACTTACAAGTAAGTGTGTGTCGTGTGTCAACGATCGCAAAGCGTGCCTACAACTTTGGCCAGCGTATGCGGAACATGTGCGTCATACGCTGGCATACGTCGAAAAATTTTCAGTATGCTAAAGGCGCTGTCACACCTTGACGTTTAGCCAGCAATGGCAACGTATAAAAATGTATGTAAAACGTTGGCGTACGCTGAAGTTTTGAGTTTTTTTTTTTAAGTTTTTGTCGTATCATAACGTGTTGGTCGTATGCATAACATGTTAGTAACGGGTACAGAACGTTTCGTTGTGTTATAGATAACTTATACCAACGAATGCTTAGCCTGTTGTCGGCGTTCTCAACCTATGCCAACGATAGTTTAACTTAGGCATAGCGCGCTGCACGTATCGCGACGAACTCGTGGCGTAGCCTGTTAAAAACCTGCCGCACGCCGATTTAAATCATAACCACCTGAGTATTGGAAGTGTCAACATCGCAGTCACACCTTGACGATTTAGCCAGCGTATGCCGACCTATGAAAAATGTGTAAAACGCTGGCACACGTCGAATACGGTATGGGTAAGTTGTGTATACGTTAGGAGCACGCTGAAAAACGAGGAAGTACGCTTTCATATTCCGTTACGTCTAGTACGTCGTGAAATTTCAAGCATGCTGAAAATTTTTCGACGTACTCGACGTATGGCTCACAAGTTCCGCATATGCTGGCATAAGTTCTCTGCACGCTCCGCGATCGTTGACACCCGTCGGACACACGTTACTTGTAAGTTACTCATAAGTCAAAAACACATCGAGGTAATTTTAGCATACCCGAAACTTAATTCTTAACCTTTGAGTAGCGTGCTTTGAACCTATGAGTAGCGTGCTTTGAACCTATGTGTAACGTATCTCAAACGCACATTGTCGTATGTAGACGAATTTGATTGACGTCTTCCGGACGACCACAGAACTTACTGAACGTGTTTCTAACTTTACATCTACCGTATAATGGCGATTTGCAGCGTTTAGGGAATTGGTATACACCAATGGGCTTCACAAGAGGAACCCGTCAGTGTTCCAGACTCCATGTTGAGTAGATGTTCAATGTCAGTAGTATCATTAGTAGTAGTAGTAGTAGGTGAGCGTGTCAGTAGTAGTAGTAGTAGTAGTATGTCCATGTCAGTAGTAGTTGGTGAGCGTGATGGGGAGGGTTTTGGTGATGATGGATCCTCGTTGCGTCGACGACTAGGAGACTACTTTGCACCATGTTCGATGTTCTTTTCGGCTAATTTTTTTTTTCTTCATTCCCACGATGAACTATTTTTTGTTTTCAGTTTTAAAAGTATTCAAAACGACTTGGACCAAATGCCATATGTACTAGTAATAACACAGAAGCTTCGATAATTATACATAGTTATACCAACGATTGATTAGCGTGTTTTAGGCGGTCCCAACCTATGCCCAACGATAGTCTAATGTATGCATAGCGTGGCAGCGTATCGTCCGACGATTCGTGAGGGTTTTCTATTCATGGCTGCAACTTCACTTTTAATAAATGTCTGTCAATCGCCTATTGCTTTTGACGCTGGTGCTCGGCAATTGAAATCGTTTCCATTGAACGAGTTAAATCGCTTCCACTGGACTATTGAAATGAATTTAATAATAATGCTTGGTTATCCTTGGACCCACTCTGGCTGCAAGCTCGTCGAACATCGCTGGGGCATTCGCAGGAAGTTGATGAAGGATGCATGTCCTCGTTCCGGAGTTCCACCATGAGCATGGTCATATATGCCGTAATGGCGTCGCCTCGATCCATGGTCTGACCCAGTTCCTTCTCCTCCGTTCCGTCTTCTTCTCCCGGCTCTATTGGCACGCAACTGGTGCAGTGTCAACTCGATGAGGTCATGTTGATGTTCGAGGAGAGGTAGGTATTGTCGTCTCAGCTTGCGTATCCTCCATCTCTCGGAATGACATGGACATGTACTCACCACGAAGTCTAAAAAAAGACGGGTTCCTCCGCGAAGCCCCTTTTTATATACCAATCCCCTAATCGCTGCCAAAACGCCATTATACGGTATCTGTAAGTTAGAAACGCGTTCATTAAGTTCTGTGGTCGTCCTGAAGACGTCAATACGTCTACATACGTATTTGTGCGTAGGACATGCTTTACAAATAATTCCTAAGCACGTCACTCAAAGGTTATAAATAAGTCACGGGTACCCTAACATTACTTTGACTGTTTCGACGTATGAGGAAGTTTCAAGTAACGTGTGTCCGACGTGTGTCAACGATCGCGTAACGTGCCTACAACTTATGGCCAGCGTAGCGGAATGTGTGAGTCATACGCCGGCATACGTCGTAAAATTCAAGCATGCAAAATTTGAGGACAACCAAAAGTACAACGTTTAAAGCCAGCGTACTACGACTTATGGCAGTGTTTTCAGCGTGTCTTAACGTATACAAAACGTCCCATAACGTATACCGTATTCGACGTGTGCCAGCGTTTTAGACAAATTTTTCATAAATCGGCATACGCTGACTAAATCGTCAAGATGTGACAGCGGCTTTAAAATTTGACGACGTACTCGGCGCACTACGACGTATGCCAGCATGCTTCAGCGTGCTCTTAACGTATACAAAACTTACCCATAACGTTTTCAACGTGTGCCAGCATATTCGGCAAGTTTTTCATACGTCGGCATACGCTGGCAAAAACGTCAATGTGTGACAGCGGCTTGACACTTCGATGTTTAGTGCGGTTATGATTTAAATCGTTGAGCGGCAGCCTATTAATAGCCTACGACACGTGATCGTCGGCGATACGCTGCTGCGCGCTATGCATAAGTTAGCGACAACACGCTATAACATTCTTTGGTATAAGTTATCTATATGTTATTCGAAACGTTCATTTCTTCCGTTACTAATACGTTATGCATACGTCCAACTCGTTATGAATACGCCTAAAACTGGAAAGAAACATCAATAGTTCAGCGTACGCCAGCGTTTTACATACATTTTGATACGTTGCCATACGCTGGCTAAAACGACAAGGTGTGACAGGGCCTTTAAGTCGGTCAATTTAAAGGTCAAAGTTCATTCCGATTCTGAGATCGCTACTTTTCTCTTTTTCTCAAAGAGTATTCACATAATTTAGATATAACTTGGTCACTGCACGGTGATTTCACAAGTTTGTTCAAACCATCGGCTAATTCACATATTTCGTGTGTCACCATGCCTCCAATGATTCCCTGGTTTTAGCATGTGGATGCAGAGGCATTGTACTAATTTTTTTTCTATGATTTTCAGATGTACACACACATATGCCAAGTACATCTATACTACAATTGAGCTAAGTGTTTGTCATCTCCTCCGAGACGAAGCATCAACGATCCACGAAACTCAGCTATATTGTACTTGGTGCACATGACTGTGGCTCGCGATACATACGATACATACTCGATACATCACGAGTGAATGAGCAAAAATTAGAGGGGTTAAAAAGTGAAGCCAAGGCCGCCGAGTATTAGCTATGCAGCCCAAGGTACATCACCGACCATGATTGGTCCAGTGCTATCAGGTGCCTACCATAGAACAGAACAGTGACGGCATGTTTACTATATATATATATATATATAATGGTATTGAACCAGATCCTAGATCCCAAGCCCACCTCCCTTTACTAAGCCAACACCAGCCCATTGTAACTAAATAACTTAACCTAAAGTACCCAGAGGACCAAAAACACCCCCC
>CM068960.1:16075522-16087736 GCA_035128595.1 Eptatretus atami
TTTTTTTTTTTTTTTTTTTTCTTTTTTTTTTTTTTTTTTTTTTTTTTTTTTTTGTTTTTATGTTTTTTTTTTATTTTTTTTTATTTATTATTTTTTTTTTTTCAAAAGTGTAAAACAACAGGAAGACATAAAGAAGAAACGCAGACACAAACTTAACGGGTGAAACAGCATTTGAAAGAAACCAAGAGAAAATTTTTAAACCACTTTTAAAAACTTCCCAAGAAAAAATTTAAGATGTGTTCCACAGTTCCCACAATAAAACTTACTCCTAGAAGCTCCAAATGTTAAAAGCATTTCAGTCACATTGACGGAGGAAGAATAGAAGCATATAGGAGATTAGAATATGATGATGAAGGATGTATTTTCAACAACTGAGAAGAGAGTGAATCCACCCCCTCGATTATATTGTGAATGCTCTTCAAAACACATGAATATGTTCAGGCGGAATTAAAACCAAAAGCAGGGCTCATTCCACACAGCAACAATCAGCAATATTCATTCTTGTTCAAGAAAGGTATTGATATTTAATGATGAATTAAGGTTCTTGAGTTCCTCATGTCGACCCCCTGCAAAACTAACTCCGAGATTAATGTTTCCTTCACAAAAATGGAAGACAAGGTTCAAACTGTGAGGGATGAATCAAGTATAGTTGATAAACCAATGGAATAGAGAATAATGATGATAAAGTATTATTGATCTGCTGAACTCTGTTGATATAGGGTTATTCTTTCTGTAAAAGTAGGAAGAATAGAAGGAAATACATTATTTCAGGCTTTAAGTATCCTTGGTTCAGGTTAGTTTCTTCCAATGACCCATCACAATTAGATTAATAGACTGTTATTGTTGTTAGGCAGAGAAGGCTGGAAATAAACCAATTGTTTAATAAGCACAGCCATTTTAGACCAGTGATGAACATGAAATAATAAAAATCTCAATATAAAGACATTTTATCTCCATATTAAATAAGATGAAGAGAAGCACAATCCTGAGTTTGTAATTTCACAACAAGCGAACCACACATCTTCATTCTCATACCCACTACAACTTGACACAACAAAAGGAATATGAGGCATCTTTATTGTCCATGGAAACTTATAATACCTTATTTAATATAAAGCTGATAAAAATGACAAAGTTTAGATATAATCCGGGAAGTGGGATACAACGATAACAGTCTCACCCGTGAGCTATGAGATTTCTCAAAATATCTTCGAATTGCTCGTCTTATGAAAGCAACAGGTGATGAACCAAAAATTATTGTCATTAGACATTTCCAAAAATCATACTCAAAATCCAACGATAAACTTAAAAATAACTACCAAGGTTGATTTTCACAATTATAATTCATTTAGAGAGTTATTGTTTTCCTCAAAAAAGATTGAAACGTATTGGACGTTTTACAGGAATGTCATTCAATATCGCTCAGGAATAAATTCGGTTATAATCACTGATTATTTGATTATGTGCTCTATTAATGGATGAATAAAAACAAATACACATATTTCATTCAGCGCATACTCAACCCAACGTGGTATTAAAATAAATATGGAACCCAAAAATTTGGTTAATCTCTCCTGTGTCAGGAAATACCATACCACAGAGTAAATTTTTAGGAAACCGACCAAGATAATCGTATGATGTTCTTTTAATAGGAGAAGTTATAATCCATCAGAATTTTCTACCTACGTGGAAATGTTTCCAATAAATAAAACGATGGTTATTGTGACGGAAAACAACGAGTTGGAAAATACAAAATAATTACAGGGGATGGGATGTTCCTTCTCCCATACTACCAAGCGCGGAAGTATGTATCATGGTAGAGGATAATATAAACCTTACGAGACAAAAGGGTGTCGGACATTCAATTTAGAGGAGACAGGGATAATTGATACTCCTAATGGTATCGGTTCAACTATTCGTTAAACATAAAGACCATAATTGGTTCAACTGCTTCTGCTGGGGAAATGCTAGCAGGTGCTGCTATTAAAGAGTATAAAAGATTGTCCCAAAGGAATCTCATAAAAAGAAATTAAAGAAAGGCAAAACTCATTGTCTCCCCAAGAACGACAGAAATAATGTCGAATACTGGATCAGGGTTTCACAAAGTTTAACATCTTTTTTCCTAAATAAATACAAGTATGAAGCAATTGATAGTATCTATGATTTGATGATACTATTTCATCTCAAACTCCACTAAAAAAGAAGATTACTTCAAGGTAAATGCAATAACTGGACAGACTGGAATGCAAATGGAACCAAAATTTTTGAATAAATAATCAACAAACCTATTTGAATCTATCCGGAAAGTTTCTTGTTGTGTAAATTACATTCACTAAGGCTGGGAATAACACAAACGCTACACTCGTAAATGATTTCTCTGAAAATGTTTGATAGTGTTCGTTTGTTACATTGGAACACAAGAAGTTTGAAGCGGTTGATTATGTCTCCTGCTGTATCTGAAATGATGAAATTTACACTATATACATTCCAGTGATAGAATGGGAAAGGGGCTGTCGAAGTTTTATTCCTGATATGTCAACGGGAACAACCACAGACCCTGATATACTCAAAGGAAAGGAACGTATACTGATGATACAAAAGCAGTTAATTTTTACTGTGGCAGTTCCTCTTAAAGGTATATTTGATTTTGTGATCATGATAAAGGTCTGTATGGTCTTAAAATTAGATTCAACTACAAAGGAATTATAATGAAAATTAATTCTTTTTGGTGTTGGTATGCTTTTGGTGAGCAGAATTAATATGTTGTAATTGATGAAATGAGTGGTTATTAGTGAATATACTCCTAATCTTAAAACAGAAGAGATGTTGAACAGAAGACTTAACTCAAAGAAACCACTCAGGTATCATACCTCAAAAGAAGATGTCAACACGTTAACTTAACCAAACCACTTAGACGTGGAATTTGGGTGTTCTGGAAGGAAAGCCACGATATCTGTGGATCATTTTTAAAAAGCCAGATGGTGATACTGCGACTGATAGAATAATGCATTGAGTGATAATGCTAAGGTGAAAACAACTTCGTGTTTCTCTAGATGGAACATTTTACCCACGAGATAGATTGGAAATTAATTGGGAAAAAAATGATTTTGCTGAAGCATACAAGTCTTACCAAAAGGTGTGCGAAATAATGGAAATAAAGAACCTATTTTGGATATGACAGCATTTAAAAGTTTGTATACAATCTATGCGTTTGACCTGAGCGCTCAAAAGGAAACTATAAAGTCTAATCGAGTGGATACTTCCCATACATTGAAAGAGGAGAGAGTGAAGAAGTTGATGCATATTGTTTGCTTTTGGAAGAAACAGAATTGCGATTAATACAGATAATGGTGTTTATGATTAGTCTCACATAATTTTTGTAAATAAATGAGTGGCAAAGTCCAACTGGGGTATATGTTAATCAAATCAATCTTCATAAACTATCATCTTGTGTTCAAAATCAAAAGCCTTGTACGATTAACGTTATACAATTCAGAGAAAAGGAGCAGTAAGAATTGATATTTTGCTCACAAGAGAACAGGTTTAAAATCTTGAACGATACTGGCTCACTTAAATTAAAATGACAAAACCAATGTGGAAAAATATTCAATAAGAGAGATGAGTGGAGTATTTCTCCCATTTCTAATTCCTTTATTTGCTGGTTTAAGTGCGGTTGGAGCATTGACGGGGTGGTATTTCAACAGCGGTTGAAAACTGCCAACGAAAGGAAGGCTCAACTCCGGGCTCAAAAAGAATTGGAAAGACATAACAAAGAGTTGGAGAAACAAATTAGTGGAAGTGGTGTAATTGTAGATTTTGCTGAAAAAACTGAAGGTCTGCCTTGATAAAAGCGAGATTGTTTAGTTGGAGATATGCTTTCTTCTCTCGCACAAGCAGGTGTAAAATTATAACTAAAAGGGTAATGGATTATATCTTTCTAATAAATAAATGAGCAATGGAGTGGTTTAAAGAATTTGGAAAAATACAACATCAAATTACAACTTGTCAAATATTGTAAGAAATTAAAAATTAATAATGTGGTTATTTGTATGAGAGATGAATTAACAAACCTGCCGAAAACATACAAAATATTATAGAACTTAGAAGATAATAATGGAACCGTTCTCATTGGGTTTGTATTTTAATAATCAAGACAAATATTATTTGATAGTTTGGTCTTCCACCACCTGTTGAAGTCATAAAATTCTTACAGAATGGTGTTTATCAAACATTTCAAGTCCAAGAATTAAAATTCCAAGTGTTGTGGTCAATTATGTCTATATGTGTTATTTCAACTCAACAAAAATAATATTTTTATGACATTATTTTAATCAATAAAATGACTTATGTTGGGAAAGATGTTCTATCTTTGGTGTTATCCCAAGAACTGGATATTGATTTATCAAATTATTACACAAAGAGCACAGACTGAACGACATAATATAATATAACCAAAAATATTAATAATGAAAATGCTTATAAATTAAAAAATTATCCAAGCCCGACTGACGCGAATGACTTGGTAGATTAAGCGATTTATCACAATATATATCCTTAGAAAAAACGGCCATGTATTTCCAAAAATACAGAAGTGTTGATTTTATTTCCAGGTCATACAGAATTCACAGTTCGATCAAAATAAATTTTTATAAAGAAGGGCGTATCCGTTTGCATGAGAATAGAACAATGGGGTATGATATGAATGATTAGGGTATAAATTGGTCATTTAAAATTGACCTAAAAGACCTGGAGCAATTAAAATCAGTCTCGTAAGGAAGAATATTATCCACTTGGTATAGAGAATGAGTTTTGTGGAGCCACGATTAGTAAACAACAATAAAAGAATTTAATAAGGGTAAATATAATAATGTGTTTGCCCTAGTTTATATCATGAAAACAAGAAAAAAACAGGATTATAAATAATAAGGTAGGGAAATACAAAATGATTTAACTATGGAATATGGGGAGGTGTTTCATGTCATAATATTATTCTAAACATATATTCTAATACATAAATGACGGCAAGAAGGCTTCAAGAAAATTATCATTTCTGTGTCAAGCATACTTCAAGAAAAGGGTATTCGTATTTTAATAAATTGTTTCACAACATAAGAATGAGGTATTTTCAATAAAAGATTGCATTATGCTGATGTTGATAAACCGACAACTTTAGATTTAATTAGAATGTTAAATAATGAAAAAATTATAAAGTTAAGAAAACGTAAGGCTCTTTTAGAAATTCAAAGAAATTTTATTTGTTTCCTGTTGTAAAAAAAATTATTTTGGATACAGGAATAACAAGGAAATCCTGATGATATATGTATGATATTCTATGGGGGGTAAGTGATTCAAGGATAGAAAGGGATGAGGAAGTTGAAGAGAGAGAAGAGGAGGGAAAGGAGAGAGAGAAGAGAGAAAGAGAGAAGAAGAGAAGAGGAAGGAGAAGAAAGAGAAGGAGGAGAGGGAGAAGAGAGAGAAGGAGGAGAGGGAGGAAAGAGCGAGACTGAATAAATACCAAATATGTAAACCGGTAGATTTAAAAAAGATTGGTTGTATTTCAGAAAATAACTCAACCCACCGAGGAGGAAAAAAAGAATTGACAAGTCTATTTGCAATACTTTCGACAAGACTATTGACATCGCAAGATATTCATTTTAATTCAAGTTTTTCATTTATTTTTTCTTAAATAATGGAGAGAGAGTGAAGGCATTTCTAAGGATTCTTTATGTTTTAAAAATTAAGATTCAAATGGCATGTTGGAAACTAAAAAGGTTGCAATCTGCAGGATTTTTCTCATAAATAAATGAGTTATTGTCTCAAATGTAAAAGAAAACTAATACTAAAAATATTTCATATATTAAAAGTAAAAATACAGGTATACAAAAGGTATATGTTCGGTGTGTGGTTCAAAAAAAAATCAATTTATCTCCAAACACAAACTCGGAGGAGATATACAAAATTTTATCAGGAAGTAAATTTACAACTACTGGATACCGGGGATTACATCTACCAGGGTATTCTTTCTGTGGTCCAGGCACAAACTTGGATAAAGATTAGATGAGCAGACAATCCTAAATCCTGGAGTGAGCCCATCAATAGAGTTGATGAAGTGTGCATGAGGAACATATTGATTATGGGAATACCACAACGTTGGAAGAAAAGCATGAAGTCGATAGAGAAATGTTGTATAATTTGTCTCTTGATACAAAATCCAACCTGAGAGAAAAAGTTGATAGACTCATCGTGAAGAAGATGATCAGTGCTAATTGAAACTTGGACTTGGAAATTCAAAAAACTTATAGGCTATAATGATGTCATTAAGATTGAAGAGCAATTATCTGATGAATTACATAAACCAATATTCACAAAGTTTCAGAGAAGAAAGTTATTCAAGGAAGTTGATTATATCTGGTCTGCTGATTTGATTGAACTCAATAATGATAAGGGATACAAGTATGCTTTAACCGTTATTGATTTGAGGAATAGATACGCATGGGTTGTCCCATTAAAAAACAAACAGGTAATACTCTTATGTTAGCCTTTCAACAGATATTTCATAAAAGTAAGAGAAAACCGAAAAAATGTGGACTGATGAGGGTAGAGAGTTATTATAAAAGACATTTATGAATTTTCAAAGAATAACAGTATTACATTTACAGTACCTTGAATGAAGGAAGGCCGTTGTTGTTGAACGTTTTAATCGTACCTTAAAGAGAGACTATATAAAAAAATTCACACAACTCGGTTCCAACAATGGTCATCTTTTATTCAGGATATTGTGGATAAGTAAATGACACGATTCACACGTCAACAAATATGAACCATCAGAAACATTTACAAAATTAAAATATGAAAAAGAGATTAATGTCAGAAAACCTAAGTTCAAAGTTGGTGATATCGTAAGAATATATAGGTGGAAATCTCATTTTGAAAAGGTTATACTAAACGAGAACGAACGAACTTTTTAAAAAATTGTTATGTAATAGATACGGTTCCTTGGACTTATAAAATATATGATTTGGAAGGGGAAGAGATTTTAGGTTCATTTTATTCACAGGAATTACAAAAGAACAAAATAAATTGAAATTTTTGACTCCGCCACACAAACCCCACCACATAAACCCCACCCCACACAAGCTCCACACAAACCCCACCCCACACAAGCTCCAGACACAGCTCCACCCACATAAACCCCACCCACATAAGCTCCACACCAACTCCCACCCCACACAAGCTCCACCCACATTCATCATATTCACATAATTAGTGATTAGTTAATTAGTTCCCCACACACAACATGTTTATTTAATTAAAAAATTCTCCACCATCCACACAAGCTCCACCCATCCACCCATCTCTCCACCCATCATTTATCCACACCAACCTCATCCACATAAGCCTCATCCACATAAACCCCCCACACAAGCCCCACCACATAAACCCCGCCACACAAGCCCCACCCACATAAACCCCTCCCACACAAGCGCCCGCCCACACACGCCCACCCACATAAACCCTCCCACATAAACCCCCCACACAAGCTCCACCCATAAACCCTGCCCACACAACCCACCGAAGCCCCGCCCACGTAAACCCCACCGAAGCCCGCCCACACAAGCCCCACCCACATAAACCCTCCCACAAGCCCCACCCACACAGCCCGCCCACTAAGGCCCCACCCACATAAACCCCACCCAACAAGCCCCTCCCACACAAGCCCCACCCCTCATCCCCCCCGTGGCCCCCACTTTGACCCACACCTCCTCATCCACCCCACCCTTCCCCACCACACACGGGAGGGGAGGGGTGGAGGGGTGATGGGTCGTTGGGGAGCGCACCTACCCCCCTCCCTCCCTCTCCTCATGTCTGATTCGTTTTGAAATTCAAAATCAAGTAATTGTAACAAACAAATATAATTAATCAAATGAAAATATAAATATTCATTTGCGAAATGTATAATCTTTCCAGCAATCTTCTTCAGATTCTTGTGATTCGAAACTCAGACACCATATTTTTTGAAACAAAAAAGTGGATAATAATTAGGTTTTATAAAGATAATTACATGGTAATATTAATAGCTGGTTGGTTCTCAGTTCAAGCTCGTTGACCACTGAATTAACACACCAGGAGGCCGATCAGCCTGTCATCCTTCCGAGGCCAATAAAATGAATTCCGTTGTACTGCATAACCGCGTCCAAACTAATGATGCAACCAACATAAGGCGACATTCCAAAGAGCAGAGGCTGATATTAATAAAGAAATAAATAAACAAATAACTAAATAATAATTCAGAAACATTACCTCCAAAATCAAGTGTTGAACCAGATTGCTTCAACAGCTTTGTTTGTGATCGAGCTTGAAAAAAAAATAAATAATGAGTCAAGGTATAGATGGAGAGACAGACAGAGAGGGAGTAGAAAAGATAGACAGAGAGACAAACAGAGAGAGAGAGACAAAGAACAGACAGGAGAATAGAGAGAGACAAACAGACAGGGACAGAGACACACACACACAACACACGCACACACATACACGCACACACACACATAACACACAACAACACACACACACACACACGTGTCTCACCGTTGGTTTATTCTTCGAATCAGAGGCCTGATTAAGCATTGTGCAGTCATTTAAATGTTTCATTCTCTTCTAAAATCATGACCTCTTCATAAGAGCTTATTTCATCACTTCATCGTAATGTAAACTCCACTTTTCAGGACCAGCCAGGAAAAATATATATCAAGGATAATCACGATTAATTTATAATCAATTGCTTCATCGGTTCAAAGAGAAACCATACAAAACTTACAACTTTGTAGTGAACTGTGATTTCATCGGAAGAGAGCGAGTCATGCTCAGTTTTTTTACCATATGACAGATGAGCAAAAAACAGATGACCGTGATAAGACGTCGTGTGAGTCATTAAAGTTTTTTCAATTCTCTTCTAAAATCAATGACCTTCAATAAGAGCATTAATTTCATGCACCTCATCGTGAAATGTAAACTCCACTTCTTCAAGGACCTGCCAGGAAAAAAATATATATCAGGATAATCACGATTTAATTATAATCAATTGCTTCATCGTTCAAAGAGGAAACCTACACAAACTTACCAACTTTGTATGAACTGTTATCTTCATCGGAAGAGAGCGAGTCCATGGTCAGTTTTTTTTCCATTGGTACAAGATGCAAAAAGATCAGAGACCGTGATAAAGACGTCGTGTGAGTCATTAAAAATGTTTTCAATTCTCTTCTTAAATTCAATGACCTCTTCAATAAAGAGCATTAATTTCATGCACCTCATCGTGAAATGTAAACTCCACTTCTTCCAAGGACCTGCCAGGAAAAAATATATTCAGGATAATCACGATTAATTATAATCAATTGCTTCATCGTTCAAAGAGGGAAACCATACACAAACTTACCAACTTTGTAGTGAACTGTTATCTTCATCGGAAGGAGCGAGTCCATGGCTCAGTTTTTTTTACCATTGTACAAGATGGCAAAAAGATCAGAGACCGTGATAAGACGTCGTGTGAGTCATTAAAAATGTTTTCAATTCTCTTCTCAGATGATTGACCTCTTCAATAAGAGCATTAATTCATGTAACTCGTCGTGATATGTAAACTGCTCTTCTTCCAAGGACCTGCCAGGAAAAAAAAATATATCAGAATTATCACGATTTAATTTATAATCAATTGCTTCATCGTTCAAAGAGGAACCCATACACAAACTTACCACTTTGTGTTGAGCTGTTTTGTTCGTTGGGGGAACGATCGCTGATGTCTCGGTTGTAAAAATGAAAATCCCGTCTGGCAGAAACTTTGTCTGGCGAATCACTTATAAGGCAACGATGAGGAAATTGCCAAATCATCGGGTGTGGCCACAGGAAATGACGCTTCGGGTGAGACAGCTTGGAAAATAATTGGGCGATTATATTCTCAAATTGTATGAATCATTTCAAAAATCTTCAAATGCCCTAAAATGATTTTGAATTAAACTTATGTTTAAAAGCCTGTTAGTGTTCTGAATTAGTATATATAAACACGAGGCTTGGATCACAGAATAGTTCCTGTTTTTTCACAGCCTGACCATGTCGAAAAAAACACATTCCTCATTTTCACAGCACGACCATGTCAAAAAAAACACTTCCTCATTTTCACGGCACAAACTGAAAACATTTTTAAAAAACTTGTTTATGGTTGGTTTATGCAAAAAAATGATATGCAACTCAGGGAGTGGTCAGATGAGATCAATGAGAGAAGTTATTCATTTCATAATGGCACAAAGGGGTATCTTGAAAAATATAAAGTTCAAATGTTTTATTTTTAAATATTTTAGATGGGATTATTGTGCAAAGAAAATTAAACTATTGAAGAATTTGAGAATGAACAAATCTTTATAGGTTCAATGAGTGAGCTAAACAATATGCATTGGTTATTGAAAAGAGTGTCCCAAAGGCTACATGTTTCACCTTTAAACAAATCAGATTACTACTTACTACTTGAACACTTATTACATTGGCTATTTGAATAGAGTCCTTAGGCTCCCTAGGTTCAATGAGTGAGCTAAACAATATGCATTGGTTATTTGAATAGCTAGGCTCCCTAGGTTTAAAAGGGGGAAAACAATAAATATAATTGGATAAAAAGGGGGTTTACTTTTAAGGAAAAAAAAAAATGAATCGCTGAAAATCCCCCATTCATTTACATGGGGAAAAGTGAGCCAGAACCAGTATATTCACCCTACTCATATCAATCAGTATCACTGCTGTCATTATCTCCCCCGAGATGAATTGCGCAACTTACACCTTTACACACCGCACACATCCATGTACAGTCAATGGAATACGCTTACAGGTGCATTTGCTGGTGCTACACCCAGTCTTGCAGTCACACCTGAATATCTTGGTCAACTTCTCTGGTGCAGTGGGGAGATGTGTCTCGCATCATACCTGACCATGCTGGCCTCTGAGGACGAAGGAAAATGCCACTTCCCACAGAAGATCGATGTGATACGTTGGATAGTGCACTTCCATTGCCTGCAGTTCTTTGTATGTCAATGGATTACGTCCTGTGTGATGAGATTTGAAAGTTTGATGTTGATCCTTCCCACTTTTATGATGTCATCCGTTGTCACTGATACTCCAGGTACAGGTTTAAAGCAGCTTTCCTGGTGTGAAAGTGGAAATAACCCATTCCATGGAATGGTTCCAAAGCCATCAAGAGTTCTTATATTGTGATCAATATTGTCACCAACATGCTGAATGAACTCTCCAGATCCAGCTCAGGCAAATCTGCCCCTTGTGTAAGAGCGCACTTTTCTCGAACTTCTGCTTAGAATAGGAACAACTGAAGTCGTGTTATGAAGAGTATCTACGATGAACCGTGATGAAAACTGATGATGCATTTCAGTTGCTAGTCCAAATTGCAATGGGGCTAGAATGACTCTTGGCCTTGTGCTTGCATTATATCTTGTCCATTGATGCTACTTCAGAATCAGTGTTTTTGCCAAAGAACAAACCTTGCAACATCAGTAGTGATGGAATGAACTGCACAGCTGCTTCTGTTGATGACGTCTGTTTCTCTGGTTGGATATACATCATTAGAAGAGTCAACTGCCTTTATGTCACTCTTGATAAGCTGGCAACTGTTGTTATCATTCGTATTTCTCAATATTGGGGTCCTCTTTCTTCTGTTCCTTGTAAAAGTCATGGCGAATATTGCTGCTGTTCATCTAAAAGTTACAACATTTGCTTCCCATTCAGCTCGGTTATTATGATATTGTCACCAAATGTTCCATAAGTTTACTCTTCATATGTGTAAAGCCATAGCTGCAACTTTGAACCCAAAAGACCTGTCTCCATTTTCTCAATCAAGTCTGTTTGTAATCTGTTAATCATCATTTACCTCCAGGTACTTTGCAACCAACAGGAATGCTTCATAATCTTTCTGCTTCTTTGGGTCTGCCAAGCCTTTGTTTCTTTGCAACACTACCTATCCAGAGGAATGTTGCTGTGGAACCTGCTTCCCAGTCCTGAAGTTGATATTACAGCTTTGATGGTAAACTGCATCGGCTGCGATGAGGTCATGAGCATATGCAATTCTACCTGAAACTAACGTAGACCATTCATCTTTCGTTTGTGCACATGAATGCAAGACAATATTTTGGAATGATGTGGTTCTTACAGGATAGACATCCATGCCATC
>CM068960.1:16095251-16105348 GCA_035128595.1 Eptatretus atami
ATGGCCTCCTTTCGGTATTCACCCTCCCCACGAGTTAGCTTGCTGGAATCGCCTTCAGTTTTCCTTCTGACCATGCCATGCTTGCTGGCGAAGCAGGGCGATCCTCCCTGATGAGCAATTGGCGCACATTTTGTGGCTGGTGTAAAAAAGGCTCAGTTTGTTAAAAGACTCGGGCTGGGTCCGGGCATGAACCAACAGGTGTCTTGGGCAAAGCGAGATTGATGGTCCCAAAGTTCAGAGTGCGTGAGCAGTAGTAAGATGATGAGGTTGATGTATAGTTGAAGTGTCGTCGGTATAGCGATGTGATTATGGAGAAGAATGGATAAGGTGAGCTTGAAATGATGGTTGAATGAAATTAAGTCCGGTTTGTATCTGAAGCAGCGGAGGTAGTTATCGCTGGCATGGGAAAAATTATGCATGTTTGGTGCACAATGTTCAAACAAAGATTGGGCCAATGCGTATGCAAAATTAGGCTGCTGGCATTGTGTGCTGTCATGTGAAGAAGTTTCATGTTTCTAGAGGAGAAATGGATAAAATCTAACTAAATATATTCTCTTGTAACCCATGGACCCAAGAGACCCTAAATCCTGAACAAGTAAGAACGAAAAATTACTTCTGGATGCTGCCTTATATGTTGGTGTCATTGCCTTTTGAGCTCGGTTCCCAGAACCGTCACAATATTTGCTCCCGACGGTAAGCGGGCATCTGTGTCAAAGAATAAGGTGGGTGATGTGTTGGCTATTTGTAGCGGATTGATGTCAAAGGAAAGGGGGATGGCGTAAGCCTGGACATGATGTACAGAGTTTGGCGATTAGCTTGAGCTGTTTCATTTCCCAACACCGCTTGCTGAAGATGAGTCTTTATGGCTCCATCAACAGACAGGTCAAGTGTCTCTGATCTTCACTCTTTACTGCCCTCCTTTGGCGGTCTTGCGCCCTCTGCTCTTTCCGTGCTTACACCCCCACCCTCCTGCAGGGCTCACACAGTCCATCATTCACCCTCTCGATGAAACCACCTAAGATCCAGGATCACTGCTGCACCTCCACTCATTTGCTTCTTCTTTTTTTTTTCCAAAACCTGTGGAATCAACGTTCACATCTTAATCTCATTTTTCCCTCCAGGTCTTCAAGACAGGCCCTGTTATACCACCATATCAGACGTCTCCAATCCAAACATGATCTTCTCTAACCCTCATTAACCCCACCCAATCCCTTCCTACTTCACATTTTCCAGTTTTTATCCCCCGCCGCGTGGCGGCCAAGGGGGATAGTTGTTATCACCCGGTCGTCCGTTTTCCCGGTTGGCTGGCTGGACTGGCAGATCAACATTATAGCTGTGAGTGCGAATAACTCATAAACTGTTTTGCCTATATCGATTTGAAATTTGGTCACACATGTACCACTGAAAAGCGAAGAACCCTATTGAGTTGGGCGTGCCGCTCCAAGATGGGCCGACTGGGGCGGCGTCAACCATTTATAGCTGCTGAGTGCAACGAAACTCATAAACTGTTCGCCAAGATCATTTGAAATTTGGGTTCACACATTTTACCACCTGAAAAGCGAAAACCCTAGATTTTGGGCTGGCCGGATCCAAGATGGCGACTGGGCGGTCGTCCGGCTGGCGGCTGGCCAGAGTCAACATATCTCATTATGGCGAACATTTATAACTGTGAGTGCCGATAACTCATAAACTGTTCGCCATATCATTTGAAATTTGAGTCACAGTCTCCCGTGGTTCTGATTACGTACCAATATAGCGTTTTACCAATTCACATGCATACATAGTCCCGCGCTCCTGCGTCTCACACTAATCCTGACGCCTATGATCACTATACTCCTGATACCACCTTAAAAGGAAAAACCCTATTGATTTGGATGGCAGATCAAGATGGGCGACGGGCCATTTGAAAAAAATGTTTTTCGCCATATCGATTTGAAATTGGGCTCAACACAGTACCACCGAAAAACGGAAGAACCCTCATGATTTTGGCTGGCCGGGATCCAAGATGGCCGACTGGGGCGTTCGTCCGGCCGGCTGGCGGCGTCAACATTTAAATATGGCGGTCAACAGATAGCTGTGAGTGCGATAACTCAATAAAAACGTTCGCCCATGAATCGAGTTTGAAATTTGGGTCACACATGTACCAACCTAAAAGGAAGGAACCATTGAATTTGGCCTGCCAGATCCAAAGATGGCCGACTGGGGTGGCCATCTTGAGAAAAAAATGTTTTTTCCATATCGATCTTGAAATTTGGTCACAACATGTACCACGCTGAAAAGGAAGACAAACCCTATTGATTTTTGGGCTTGGCCGGATCCAAGATGGTCCGACCGGCGGCCATCTTGAAAAAAATGTTTTTTGTAATAAAATGGAAAACCGCTTATCTGATTTCAAATATTTATCAATGGGCTGGGGATCCCCATCTCTGATGGTATATTTTCCTTCTTGGAGTTCTTCCTGTATCCATTTATCCACCCCATGCATCTGTGATTTTGTCCATGTTTTGGTTGTTATGTCGATCCTTTCACTGTTGATAGCTCTTCCACGAGCCTCGACTATGGATATAAAATTTAGTAAACCCAACTGTAAACCTGTTTGCCTGTGATTTCAGGCGATGCATCAATGAGCGCCATCCGTCGGCCAGATGTTAAACTGGAGAGACCCGCTTCCCAACACAGCTTGTGGATATAAAAAGATACCCACTGTCCTTGCAGGAAATATGCGAGTTATCTCCAGCATGTGGTCCAAGAACCCCAAATTCCGTGCTTTCATCCCAGGCCACTGCGAATGAGTGGCACATCATCGTACCTTCAGAGATGATGCAATGAGCAAGCCACGTGCCTAAATACGCCTTGGACAAAGAAATGGAAAGATAGCCAAGCTGGTTGACTTTCACCAGACCTGTCAGTATATTGGACTTCCAACACAGTGAATTTAACAAAAACAAATGTTCGAGTACAGTCCCAGCAAGATACATTGCCGATTGGAGCATGCCATCCTTAAGATAGTATACAGCTAACTGTCGCTTTTACGACGTATTGTAGACCCTAAAGAAGCAGGGCCATCATGATGCCAGTGCCATGTTGATAATTAATCTGCCTTTGAGGGTGGTTACTATATAGCCTAATGTACAGTTCTTGGAAAGCACTGTGGTGTAGATAGGGCCACAGAAAGATTTTTCCAAATTGTACAGGTTTCCTTTTTATTACTTTCAGACGTCTCTGAAAAATGTCTAGTGGAAGGCCTGCAAGTCTGTAGCAGCCAAAATCAATCCCAGCTTAAGTTGTCTCTGGTTTGTTTGGTGTACCATGAAATTTCATTGCACAACTATTTGTGATGAAACAGTGCAATGAGGAGAATAAGAAGTCTGTCTAAAGTTTTGAAAAGCATCACGGTATGGCATTACCCCTCCTTCTGCCATTAGCATTGCCACAAAATCATATGCCTGAACTTGTATCGGTTTCGTAAATGTGTATTAACTGATAAATGCCAACACACTTCACCTCTAATGTCTATCCTGGGTTTGAATGCAGCCCAGCTATAAAACTGTCACCGTGGGGTTCCAATGTGTGCACCATCCATCAGAAGGACGTGAGCCAGAAGACTGTCGCTGGTAGAGGTTGAAAGATCCACGGTTGTTTATGCAAAGAGTTGGAGATTATTCCCAGCGCCCTGCAAAATTACAAAACCTGCTTAAAACTGTGTAGACCAAGTGGTCTAGTTTGTCTTGAGATATGTCAACCTTGCCACCAGGCTTTCAGCAGATTGTGATTTGTTGTTAGGGACATGCAGATCCACACACTATAACAAATAACCCCATTATGATACACACGGAACACAACCCTCATTTTGAATCAATTTGCTCATAAGTGAACAGTAAAGGTAAAAATTCAATTAATGATCAAAATGCTTTTGTCAATTGGGGTTGTAGTTAAGTGAAATGTTCCTTATAGCCAGTTAATGATATTACTATTAAAGTCTATCCTTCGTTGGAGTTGAAGGCTTCTTTAAAGAACTTTTTACTAAGATCTTCCGCATAGCTTTTAAAATCGGTTGGGCGTGTACTTTCAGGAAAGCATGCTTTTTCTGGTGTTTAGTTGTAGAATAAACAAAAACTTTTTTTGTCTTAAGTTTCCACTGCTTTTTATTATTTATTTTATTGTTTATTTTCCCACCTTTGCACTTTACCTACCTCATCGACGGCTCGCTTGAGTATTGCCAACAGAGCGGACGCGATTTATCGTTATCTTTGCGTCGAAGCATGGCCTGCTGTGAGGAGAGGGGGAGATGGCGGGGCGGGGGGGGGAGAGCGGATGGTACGGAAATGTGAGATAATTAAACAAGTATTATATCATGGACTAAGAGGTTGCTTAGAGTGATGGCCGTGTGTGCCATCTGGGTGATTTACTAACCTTTGGACAATGTGTTAGCCCAGGACGATGAGGTTTGGCTGCAGAAGGTGGACTACCTGGAAAAATCATGCTTATGATCTGCGCAATAGAAATTTTGCACAACTTGCTTACTCCCCTGACTTTGTAAGTGTTGCATAACTTTTCTCCAGTCATTCCAACACTGTGAATTTGTTATGCGTTAAAACAAATAGCAACAGCAATCATTTTCTAACTGATTTTGCTGCCTTTCTCAATTTTTAGCTCGTTCCCGCCACAGCGGTTAGACGGAGCGTTGCGCATTCACTTCTGTGTGTGTGTGTGTGTAGTGCCTGTCTCTCTCTGGGCTGTAACTTTTTTTTTTTAACCATTTCAGCTCTTTGTCATTCAAAATTTCAACAGTTTTATGATGAGAACATGGAGAAGATAGTTAATAATTTTCATTATTATTAATTTTTTAAACTTTTTTCTTTTTTTTTTCCTCACAACCACTTTTCCGCATTTGACAAATTTTTTCAGGTCGGTGGTGACCCCACCTCCCTTCCCGAATTGAGAATATTTTAATTTAAAAATTGTGACGTCACAGGCAGTATTATGCAGCCATCTTGGGATTTAAGCGCAAATAAAATAAAACATATTTCTGAAACATCTTTGGATTGTAAGCGCAAATAAATAAAAAACATTTCTGAATGCAAATTAAATTATCGGGAAAATTTGAAACTTGGCACATCATTCTTCTCCAATGTGAATAAAGGGTTGTAAAGATTGACTCATCAGTAAAAGTGTGGTCGACCACCATAAATGTTTTGATCAAAATCTTTGTTTACCTTTGCAAGATTCAGTTTGTCTGTCTTGGCCGTACATTTTACCAATTGGCTTTTGTCATGAAATCCTCAACAACCCTTTATTAGCATTGTGGGAGAACACAAAATTAATTAATTTATTTTAACTTGTTTTCATTGAGTTTAGTTTGAACAGCAGATGTGGAACGTACTTTGCATTTTTTCAGATGCTTTCTAGTTCATAATTGGAAACGTGTGCTGTTCCCTTATATGTACGTTGGAAAATAAACTTTCCAACTGTGTTGCTGTCTGCAGTTTTAATAATTAGTTTTGTGGCCAGGATGCAAGGTTTTCTTCCATTGCTGCATTTCCTTTCTTTCCACCATGCAAGATAAATAAAAATATGTAACTTCACCCCCCTCTGACTCATTGAAATTGTTGTATTATAAGTACTAAGTGTAGCCGAGCATGTTGATCATCAGTGGTTCTAGCACAGGGAGTGCAGTCCTGAACATTTGGATCATTATATTCTCCAACACCAGGGAGTACAAGCCCAGCATTAAAACCGACCTAAAATCTACTTGTGGAAATTTTGAAAGCATCATTGGCAAAACCAGTCACCCATACTAATACTGCTGTCCTGTGACAGGAGGAAACTCCGGCCGAGGCGTATCTGATGCCTTACCTGTGAAATGAAACAACTGGCAGCCTTCCTGCGATAAAGGGAAATGGTTTGCAGGTATAAAGGGTGAAAGCCCCGGCTTGTTCTGACTGTCGATGAACGCTTCGCTAAAGTTTGAAAACAAACGCTTTCCTGGTGGCCTGTTTAGCCTTCCCATCTGAACTCTTGCCTCAATGATGCTAGAGTAAGGCCATTCAAATCCCCAAGTACATTTGTCTTTGCCATCTAATACCATGTGTAGGTGTAAAAAAGTACTCTACTCATTGTTTGTCCCTGCATGTGATTTGTGTCGCAGCTTCACCATGATCCTCAGAATTGTGTTTAAAAAAAATGACGTTTTCTGTGTTGAATGTTTTTTTTGGTTGTTTGTTTGTTTTGTATTTGTATACATTGTCGAGGCTATGAGCAGCACACACACAAGCAAGAGGGGCAGGAAGACGGGGCGGAAGGAGAAGAAAAACAGTGAGGGACGAGACATAGGAATCTGTGGAAAGGAGAGGGATGGGGCGGGACATGCGGGTAATACAAGATGGACATTATCAGGGACTTTCAGAAGGAAAGCAGAAGAATTGAAGGAGGTCGGTTGTCTGGATATACGGGTAGAAATAGGATATGATTTTGGATGGGGGGAATAAGGGTGGTGGGACACTGTTTTGAGGAGACCTGGAGCGATTAGAGTGCGCTGATTAAAGCAGTGAGTATTCTAGCAAGCGGGTGATAACGAGATGAAGGTGAGGATGAGCTGAGTGATTCGTATTTTGGTTTGAATTTTCCCAGAAGGGGTTGCTGGGACGGAACCTTAATGCCCTGCGGAAATATGGGGGGATATATCACAGACAAGCGGGGAGGGGGGCGTGAGACCAGAGGAGACGAAGAAGACAAAGACCACCGACCTGCCTGCGGTGAGGTTACACCCACAGGCAGTTACATGTTTAGATTATTCCTTTCATTGCTGTCATTACAGGAGCGAAGTAGAATTAAATTTGTTACCATTTTTTAGCATTGTCATTTTAAATAAAACCCCAAAGGGCCAGATATACTGTATAAAAGCAGTTGCGTTCCAATTACGCAGGTCAGATTGTGCAATACAATATGCTGCCCTCGACATCTCCATCTAAGGCAACGCTAATGTGACTTAATATTGCCACAAATGGTTTCGATGCCAGCTGACTTTTGGACCGTTCAATCATGTAGAATATCTGGACCAACAGCTATGTTTCACCGCCTGTCTTGACAACTTCCGACCCCAAACCCTTTAAAACAATAACCATCAGCACTTTGAGAGGTGAGCCATATGATGGCTGCTGGGCTGACAGGAGGGCCTAGAGTATGCCTACTTCAAGTTCTAAGCTGTCTCGCGCTGCGTGTTGAATCCTGACCCAGAACGTCTAAACTGTTTATCCTGGTGTTTCACAGGCAGGGGTGATTCACAATGTGTGGTGGCATCCCTGGGATAGACGTTAAATGGGTTGTCCCATCTGCCAGCAGTTCATTGGCGGACGTTAGAGCCCATTGTCCTTCGGGAAGAGCAAGTGAGTATCGCTGGCACCATGGCCATGTCATTCCAAATTCCTGCCCCAACCTGCAGAGGCATTGGATAGTGGGTACAGCTGCTGCCTCGGTAAACAATGCTATTCTTGGCCTTGTGCCCTGCATACAAGGTTAAGAAGTCGTTCAGTGCTTGATTTCCATCCAATGAACCAGAATGGATTCTCCAAAATAAATCCCTCAGGAATTTCCAGTTCTGGATCACATCTTCCAAAACCTGTTGTCACTTTGCATTGCTCTGGCTATTTTTGTTAATGTGCAACCTTGCGTTTGGCATCCACTTCTTGGAAAAAGATGAGCGAGTTTCCACAGTGTGAGAATAGTAATGTTTATTGGCAGTTAAACATCTGAAACATAATTTGACTTCTGTCAGCGTTCTAGCAGGCAAACTTTTCAACAAATGACGTTCAATTTAGCACGATGCCTACATTGTCAAAATTCTATGCTTTGGTGGTGCATTTGTGATCTTTGGCAGAAAACCGTAAATCGATCTGCAAGCGTGTATAATTTGGAGCACCTGTTCTATACTAGTAAGAGTATGACAAAACCTGCCATCGGTGTAACTTGGGAAGCGTCCGTGGTTAGTCGCTTGTGAATGTGTGTCTCATCATTGCGTTCCTCATAGGAACTGAAAAACATCCCTACCTACCTGAAGTCGAACCGCTGCATCAAGCACCGCATCAACAACCGCAGTGCCACCAATGGGGCCATGCGAAACTAGTCTTGACCTCGTTGGAAATAAGAGATGGGAGGCATTTTGATTTCTCCAAGTGATCTATTTGGCATAGGTTTTTTTTTTGTTGTTGGGTCTTATCATTGGTACTCCATTGCAATCTAATGAAATGGAAAGGTTCAATAGTTTAGCTTGTACTGAGCTTTTTGAAAATGTTGCTAATGAATAATTCTTTTTAAAAACACAAACATGACTTTTTTTTTGCTTTTGACCAATTAAGATGATGTGGGATAACACTTGGACTGCTTCATGGCATTCAAACTAACTCTAATCATAGTTAAACGATTTGGTTACTGCAGCAAATGTTTTACTCTCGTATCAGGATAAATGAAAAGATGTGAAAGTTTGGATTATCCACTCTTTATTTTTATTTTTTTCCCCCCACCAACCAAATGTGTTAAAAATCCCAAATGATCAAAAGGTAATCAGGATGATGTGATATATATAATATATGGTAAAAAATCTCCTCTTCTCTCTCTCTCCTCTCTCTCTCTCTCCTCTCTCTCTCTCGCTCTCTCTATAATTATATATATAATAAAATACATATACTAAAGACGACACATGAACTATTGGGTTCCCGTTTGTGACAGCGGTTGTATGGGAAAAATAATATTAAATCAAGAACATTTAAATCCTTCCTCTTCCCAATGCTTGATTTGGATCATCAATTTGTTCAGACCAGGTCACTTACCCTCCCCATGGAGATGCTGCACGTGGGCTGATGCCGTCTGGACCGGTTGCAGAATCTGAGTCGAGGTTTGACAGCAAGCTCTCCACCTTTCAGGAGAAAAGGACACAGAGTCCAGGGATAGTTGGGTGCGACTGAGTAAGGTGGGTAGAGAAAACGATGAGTTTTGGACACAAGATTTAGCTGCAAACACCGAGTTTAGGCATTCAGCCTTTTCAGGTGCGGTATCAGCAGTGCAGCCATTTGAGGTGAGGGAGGAAATGGACGGGGAGCATACACCAGAAACAGATATGATTAGATGCCACCAGGATTTTGAAGAGGGAGACAAGTTTGAAAGTTCAGACTTGAGCTTAGAAAGATGTTGTTTTCTGGCTCTCCTGAGGGTAGATACACACTTGCTTCCGAGCTTTATGAAGGAACTGAGATTACCCTCAGTTGGTTGCTTTCCATGAGGCAAAGGCAAGTTGTTTCAGGACAATTGCCTCGCCACAAGCTTCAGTGAACTAAGGGTGGGACGAAGGGTAGGACAACTGAAGACGAGAGGGGATAAATCTGTGCATGAGGGAGAGGAAGTTTCTTTGAAATGAATTCCCAGATGAGTTGATGTGGCTGCAGAAAGTAGTGATAGAGACCAGTCTATAAGTTGAATGACGCTTGGAGACCCTGCCAGTCGGCTTGAGTGAAATGCCAGACTCGACGGTGGTGAGGTGGTTCTCTGACAACAGCGAGAGAGATGTCCACTTTGACAAGCACGTGCTCAGAAGCACCGATTGGAGCGGAGGAAGAACAGCAGATATTTACAATGAAATTTGTCAAAATCAGATCCAGAAGAGAGAATTCAGGACCCTCAGATCCCAAGCGCACCACCCTATACATTAAGCCAAAACCAGGCATACATACATACATACATACATACAAAAAATAAATATGTGTGTGTGTGTGTGTTGGTGTGTGTGTGTGTGTGTGAGATTGACCTCCTCCACACTCCTCCAGCCCAAGTAGCTGTATAAAGCAACCTAAGAAGACTTGCACAAGGTAAGTGCTAACGCTGTTTCAAACCCTTCCCAGAGTTCCTCAACAACTATAAAGACGTTTACAAATAGTACACACGAGGGAATCCCAATGCTCTCCATCCCCTCAGCTACGGGACCGGTTTCATCACTTGTTGGTGAATCATCAGCGATAGTGCAGACAGCAATGCATACGAATGAGGCTCCCAAGCATCGGAACGCTCCGGAAACCCGTTACAGTATTATTATTGCAACAACTTGATGA
>CM068960.1:16114458-16124705 GCA_035128595.1 Eptatretus atami
CATTCAACATTATTGGGTTGCAGTCATTCTAAGCCATGGACAGAATTGCATCATTAGTGGAATGTCTGAAGTTGCTTTGGAGCGGAGGTGGCATTGCCAGATGATAACGTTATCAATAACGCCATCGCAGGGTTAGTCAAAATCAAAAATTACATAATATACCGAATTCAAAAATCGCAATAACTGGATGGTCTTAGATGGTACCTGAAAGTGATATTCTGCTGGGCATGGACTATTGGAAATCGGTGAATCGAAACTCGAGCACGCCAGAATTCAAACGTTCCTCAAAATTGCTTAGTGCACTATTCTTATATCATGCAGGTTAGATATCAGAACCCTCCTCCTCCTGCAGCCACCACCGATGGGTCGGATGCGCATCGGTAATATCTTGAATAAATTATGAGAGAGATCGATCGACGCACCTCCTTGCCCGTTGCGCGTAGAAGCATTTGTAGATCAAACTAAGAACTAGTTTTATCATTCCTCTTCTAGTTAACAGTATGTCAGTTTCATTGAATTCAGTTAATTTTATATTATAGTTATGCACGTTGTTGATTCATTGTGTAGTTAAATCAAAACTATTATTCTGAATTTTTGAGTCGCTATGTCCGCTGAGTCACTATTGCATGCAAGGTCACAGGGCGAATTTTTTGTAATAGGGATATTTTTATATTTTCTAGTTGGATGGTGCATTAATAAATTGATACTTGATAGTTTTGATTTTGCATATTGTTTCTACAATTACGCGAGTCCACGGTCGCCTGTCAGCGAGTCGAAAATTTCGTTTATTTAATTATATTGTAATATTAACAAACCCAGTAGGAACAGTAGATCAAGGTTTTCATTGCAATGGAGAAAAAAATGGCTTATGCTTGTCGGATCTATTATCTAAACATCAACAAACCTAATCAATGGAAACATCTTGAGTAAGCCGTCACAGCGAGTCACGGGAAAAGTATAATATTCTCTGTGATGGCAAGCGAACCTATGCAATTCTTTTACCTTAAAAACAAGTTCCCTGAGTAGTTAAGTAAACCAACTTATATCAGTATTCTTGCTTGTAGCTTACCAACACAGTACTTTACAAATAATAGAGTAACCAAGCTTATATGCCAGGTAATATGATTGCGAGCAACGTATTTATATTTAGTAGAATGTACGGGTACGCTGGAAGGCTCTACGTACATGATGTCATCTCTATTCACCATTATAGACATGACCCTCAGCACGTAATGATAACAAGAAATGCTGACGTCCAACATATCTATATTCTTGATATCTGCTCACCATTCACAATTACCCTGCATTGATCTCCCGTTTTGTCCGACCAGGTCTGATGTGAAACATATTGTATGATTTCGGTCATGTCAATATAACCTTTTTTTCCTCGGTACCGACGAGCGCAGAGGGGGGTTTCGCTCTCCAGTATTGACGACGCTGAAGTACTTGGTTAAATTGGAGTTAAGACAAGTGACCCTATCTTCACTCGAAATATTGGATGACACGGACTTAAGTTGGACCGTTTGCATCTAGGAGTTGATCATATTCCGAAGCGCGATCGAGGATCGGTTTTCGTGAGCGACTCTCTGCTGCCCTTTGCGGTCGAGCTTTGCCACCCGAAACTCGCCACCACACAAATACAACAACGACACACATGAAAGTAAAATTCGAGACTGAGTCTCTCCATTCCACTCTGGAACCCGCATAAAGAGATAATAACCAACAACAACACCACAAGAAATTGCGAATGTGACTAGATTAATTTTAATCTCGATGTGTTGAATTTCCATCGAGCAAATCTCGGACAGCTGAGGAGTGGTGTAAAATTATTTATGGTGATGGTGACCACTCGTCTTCTATTGGATGATCAAAGTGGTTGCATCATCATTGTGAAGCCACATTTCAATCACCGGTTTACCAGGAACAAGAAGTTGCAGGCTTGCTTGACAGTGCATGAAACCAGATCTATGATCCAGTCGTTGGCTGCAATCATGAGTCTCATAGCGATTATGGTGTGTCTAAATCTAATGAAATTTAATTGATATTATTCGCCAGGTAAATTGTGTCCACTTTATACAAAAACACCCATATCCAGAAGTAAAACTGATAGCACAACTTACTACTTGCTCAAGCGAGACCAAATTAACACAGTTGCGCTCAATAGCGGCCTGCTGTGTTTACTGCAGTGCAAGTGGCACCCATAATAGTTTTGGAGACACCCAAACAAATAGATAAAATAAATATTTAAATTAAGTTTTTTTTTTTTGAGTTACTCTCTCCAAAGACAGCCCGCACATGACAGCACATACTGCGAAAGCGACGCGAGAAGAGACGGAGTATATTGCGACCTGGGACATAGCTCACGGAGATTAGATGGTAACAATTTTTATAGTGCGGAGGGGCATGGCTGCAGCATAACAGCTTTGTATTATTTATCTCGACGGCCTGCGATAAGCTTGTGATGCTTATCCTATAATGTTTGACTGTTGCCATGTTGGCTTGTTCAGGTGAAGTGTCGAAGTTAACTGTAGAAAAGATGAGATTTGTTGATTTTGCAGAAATCATTAGTGTGCTAAGTACTCACGAGAAAGGTGCTAAGTGCTCTTTGATTGCAATACAGAAGAGAAAATGACAGTGGAAGGAAACTCACAATGATCCTACAAGTTGGAACGAGCACGGAACACGATGTAAGAACATCTCTGGATAGCTACGACGTTTCACAAGGATGGCAGGGCTGAATAAAATATACAAGAATACAGCGCAGAAAGGAACGTGGATGCTTCAGGGATTCTGGACAATGTCTTGATAACATTGAACATGAACAGGCCAATGACGGAGATCAAAAGAAGAGGATCGTATATCAGCTGAAGACAATGGGTTCGATTATATAAAAAGGGAGCGGGCGAGAATAGCAGCAGTTTGCAGTGCGTGATGGAAAACGACATCAGACTCGGGAGCAGGCATGACAATTTGCTAGTGCTTGATTCAGAGGGGAAACAGCATTATCTGCATGTAAATATGATGTAGAAGAAACCAAAAGACCTCAAACACTCTGGATCACGTGCGAGAAAAGGGAAAATCTCTGTAGTTAAAGCGTGAAGTTCAGCTGCGCTAGGATCGCACCAAAACTACACAGGATGTCTCTTTATTTTTTCTGCCATGGCATTCGATATTTTACATGCACAGTAGTGAACTGATGATTTTCCATCCTTCTTAGCATCAACGAGCAAGAAGTCACGGCACTAGAGGCCGGATATCCGTGGAATCTTATCCACTCGTTCACTCAATGCTGGGATGGAAATATGCCAATTCAGCGAAGAACAATGTCTGTGGATCGACTCCTATTATGGGGTGCAATGAGGTACTCAATCTTCTTGCATCCCCAAGCAATCCACTAGCTGCATGATGGCAAGCGTAATGGCTGAGAATAAGGACGGGATGATAACAAGTGCATTAGTTCTACAAACAGCAGTAATGCAGGTATAGAGGGCGGTTGCTAAACGAAACAGAGTTAGAGGATTTCTGAACCTTGCCTGAGACATCACCTGTCGAAATCTGGAAAGGTGTACTGTATGAGTTTTAAGGTCTCAAAAACGAAATCTAGTCATATCCGTGATTTCCAAACATTGATCAATCAAAGGTCCGCACAGCTTTGATTTTAATCTCAACATGTAGTTGAAATTCGAGAAAGTATCATATTTTGCATGCCCACTGAAACTGACCCAGAGATGATACGAAGAAGCCTTGCAGTTAACAGTCATCTTCTGAAGCTACTCCACCAAAGTTATAGTCAGGTAGCATCAGAGCAGATTCGTGTGCCAGTTGGAAGGCAGTGGATATATGCCATCAAGAATGTGCTTTTCAGAGATCTTCACATCCAACAGCGCAGAGCACAATGTGCGGCATCTGTACAATCCACTTCTCGAGTGTGGAAGCATTATTCGGTAACTTTTGTGACACAATGTTTTATTGAGTCTCTCTCACCGGCGAACCCAAGGCATAAGCTTCAATATGAAGGCACTGCATACTACCAGACAAGAATCCAATGCGCTTTGACTTGCATTTCCAGACACTTGTATTGTTGAGACATTGATGGCCTCACCTTTGTGTATCGTCATCTTGCGATAAAAGCGCTGCATGGTCACAACAGCACAACTGACCACGGATCTGAGAACCCAAAAAGCTTCATCCATAGGTAAAAAGATCCAATTACTAGGATACCCGATTCGTTACCATTCCCCATCAAGCGCTCCGACGGACTTGGAATGAAACCTTTTCTTGAAGAAACCCAGCACAAGGGAGGCAAAAAAAATCTGAAAATAGGCACAAATATATTTCTCCTAAGTCTTGACAAATGATTGCAGAAGGTCGCTAATATAGCATTCCTTCAATGAGCCTGGTCCAAAGAAATAAAACATTTGTACTACAAGTGAGATACCAATACAAATTCCTAAATCAGTGAAAGCCTGACGGGAATGATAACTTTGATCAGTGATGTTTATATCAAGGTCTTGTAAGCGACTGTCTATGTGAAGTTTCCCAATGAGGAAGAAAAACAATTTGGACTAAAAATGCTACGGTACAAGAAACCAATTCCTGAAATGTGAATGGCATGAAGTGAAGAATTGAACTTTAATCAGTGATTGGTTTTTTATTGTTTATATCATTTGGTACAGTGGATGTTCCTTGTATGTTTATATCATTGTTTGAATTTAGCATAATATAAAGCCAATCTCGCGCTTTGCATAGTGAGTCATCTTTCTGGTTCTTTGAGCAAGTCTAAATAACTCTGATTTGTAAATTGGCATATACATTTTTCTCTCAAGTGCACACAAGCAACTGCGAGTAATTCAATTCAAATAGACACACCTAGTGCCAGGTTGAGAACATTTCCGATACGATTACAGTCTTCTAATCGTGATGAGATGAAAATGCTACACTTTAAATTTCCAACCCTGTGGGGAAAAAAAAAAAAAAAAAAAAAATTTCTTGTTGACTTCATCGGAGATCCTCTGATGAATGGACCAAATCTTTTGTGGCATCACATCTGGCTGTTTATCTGACCTCGAGCATTGATTGAATATTGGGAATCTGTAAACATGAATGTGCAACCAGCATAGTGCAGTCACCACAAAAAATGATTTATGGAATGACAACACCTCAAAGTTGATTAGTAAACTAAATAGCAGAATGGCCAACTCTGGATTATATCAAAGGTCAAAACAACATGCAATGCATTAATGAAATGAATATTAGATAAACGTGCAGAAATTGATAATGATCAAGAAAGAATATAGAAAATAAATTCGAGAATTCCAAGAATCCAGACTGTTTTACAACTTTAAACCTTTGTATTTGACAAAAACTGTCTGATTAGCAGTGCTGTGACAGATGTGTTGCCGTGAACACGGGAGCATTGTCGGTGGTAAGTTCCTCACGAAATTTGTAATTCGAGTACAAAACAAACTTGATTGGCAGTGCTCTGACGGATTGTTTGCCTTACACGACATGTTCCGTTGTAAGTTTCTCCAAAAAATCAAAAAGTTCTTTGTGCACAAATAAATGTATGCTACAAATGATGTTTCACAGTGAATTCCTGAAGAGAGAGCCTCAATCCTTTGTTTAACAGTGAAAAAGATCATCATTAGAAGCAGAAAATCAATGGAATTGCTTCCTGCGACCCATAGGCAAAATGACAGATATGTTTCAAGATGAATGTGAAGCGAATGAATAAATATTATTTCCTCTTGATCACTGCATAGGACAGTTATTATAAACTGATGTGATAAGGGAAATACATTCATTACAACCTTTGTAAAACAAATTTCTGCAACCAAACAGGTTTTCGTTATCATCAGTGGAAGATTAGTGTTATGTAATTCATGGTTCCATGTAAAATGAAGAGGACTAGTACTTGGCAGGGACAGCTCCGACTCCAAGAATCAATGTGAAATGTCCGTGACATTTAGCAGATGGAGTTATAATCTTCATCATTTTCAGTGCAAATAACCACGCGAGAAGTAAATTTAATAATGATATTAGCCTCCCTAAAATATTTCAAAAACGATGTTCATACGTGCTATAATTCCAAAATCAGTCAATGATCCGATTGAAAATTATATACAAGATTATAATATAAGATTTCATACACATGGGAAATCTTATGGATAAAAATACATCCTGAAAACCATTGACAAATTGTATATAACTCATAAAATACTGAAATAGATGAAAATAATTCAGTTTCTGGACTAAACTAAGTTTTATAAGTGACAAAAACTGTCAATTGGGTACCGTGAGACAGAACTCTGTTCCCAGAGACATCTCATTCCTTTTTTCAAAATGAATCACTATACATTATGTTTCCGCTGCAAATCATCGTAATAGGCCAGTAAATAAAAAAAAGAAAAGAATAAATATCAACCGCCGAGCAAGAAACAAAACCACACGCCGTTCTTCGCTCGTCGAGTGCGTGACCGACGTGCGGCGAAGTGTCGCGATAATAAGTTACATTATTCCATTAGGTTTAATGCAATAGCATTAGCCGAACGATTTACTTTTCGCAGTCGTCGCAAGAACAAATAAAGAGCAATAGAAAGATGAAGAAAAAAATTATTCTGTTCAGAGCAACGCATCTGATACGGAATGTATCACGTCTAATATCAAACATCATAATTGGGGCTTGTGTTTATCTATAAATAATGCGCATAACATTGTAAAATAAATACACGAAAGCACTCCGTCACGAAAGCGTAATTGTAACTTAAGGGAACGGCCTGACTTCCCTCCATCGCCACGCACCACTCAACACCTGTCTGTCATGGTTGTAAATAATGGCATAACGGAGGAGCACTTGCCGATATATAAACTGAAAAGCACATCAAATCAGTACCACATATACCTTGGCAATTATAGATCGACAGTGTTGTCGAGAACCGGTCAAGACACACACCACAGACAACACACAACACACACACAACAAATATATATATATATGATAGAATAAAACGCCTTATATCATCTTAAAAACTCACAGAAGACTTCACAACTACTAGGTGTCAAATGATGTCGAAAATTAATTTCATATGACCATGAAATATTTAGAAAAGTACTACAAACATTTACTAGAATCCACTCAACCCATCAAAGCAGTGATACTGTGTGGTAGATCCCTAGATTTTCAGATTAAACATTTTCAACTGATGAAATGAGCTCTAATATACGGAAAATGTGTGAAAATAGTAATTCCTACGGCGAATTGCCTTATGTCTCTTAGTGCTCTAATATTTAAAATCGATCACAAGCCGCAACCCATGTTACCATTTTCAAGTCTCGATCAGACCAGGCGAAATCAACTGCGCATGCGCGCACTAGACGTCACTACTCTACAAGAGAAGATTGGGTCGCGTTCGACCGTTGGTTCTGTTCATACCAGCGTAATCATTCCTCGATTCCTGATGTCCAACTCCTCATAGTTAGATTGCTTGCATCGTGCAAAGCAGTAAGGAGGAGCACAAAGAGGGTGCACGGCCGGGCAGTGGGGAGGTGCAGCGGTCTGACGAATTCCATTTTTTCTGCTAAAATAAACGACAACTTATCGACGGTTAAATATCAAATGTTTCCTTAATATAAATGCTTTAGACTTGCTGATGTGCGCCAAAAACTTTAAATGACAAGAGCCCACATAGCTCTTTCAGCAAGATCTGATTTGCAGGGTCAAAAAATGGTGTTGTTGACAGCAGTGAGTCCAAGTAACTCACGATGCGTCTCGACGATTCAATTGCACATGCCTCTGTAGGTACGGGATGTTCTTCTGATTCACAATTATAACTGACATTGAAGTAAGTGGAAAACAGTTTTAACTTAATTAACCCAGTAGCATAATATATAATAATCCACAGCACATAGGAGCAGCTCAATCGTGAGGAAAATAACAGAACGACAACTTTATTTATAGTATGGGCGTTTTCATAGATTATTTAAAGATTCAGAACAGCACAAGCAGCGGATTTTGAAAGCGTATTGACACACTCACTGGAAGATGTACATCACTGGATCTCTGACTTGTGAAAAAATCAGACCTAAAAAGAAAGGATTTAAAAATACCGAAACGAAAACGAAATTTAGGAAATACGTGGGAAATTCGCTCAGATTGAAGCTTCGGATTTAATCTGGATGGATCCGTTTGGACAACTCCTTGGGTGATATGGTCAGAGTTTAAAAGTAAAAGTTCATGCAGGAGGACAACCGAAAGGATCTTTGAATATACAGGTGGAGTTGCTGTAACGACGGCCAAACTATTTGATTATCGACAGTGAGAAGTACTGTCCATTTGAAGACGTATTAGGTGTGATCATCGTGGAGTATCATTTGTGATCCAAATTCCACACTCTAGGGATGTTGGACCTTTCCCCGTGAGCTGGATATAATCCGGGTACATCGTGAGCATGCACGTTGAATCCTAACACCTTTGTACAAGCACTTGCTTGCAAGATTATGGTGTCGATCTGCGACAGGTCAGACAAAGGTAACGCCATGATCTTCACTCTCGAGGTGTTCGATGCGGCGATTGCCACAGCACAGGACAGGTGAATCAGGTTGGGAAGTAGTCATCGTCTTGGAAGGTCAGAAGAAATGAATAGCTCCTCGATGCCGAACACTAATCCACCAGAATAGCCGTCCAGCTTCTTATAGCGGCAAAGAAAAAAAGATCCAAAGAACATCATTGAGAAGACTCATGCAATTGACAGGAAAGGATAGTGAACTGGTGAAGCATGCTGCGCAAAGTTGAGCTCGTCTTTATTATTTGAGTTATTTGCTTCTCTTATTAAAGTATAGAAGAATGTAAAGCTCAAAATGGTGAAAATACAAAACATTTATTTTAATTAAAGTGGTGGTGTGTGTGGTGTGTGTGTGTGTGTTGTGTGTGTTGCATGATGTGTGTAGTTAAGTTTTTGTGGAGCTCCAGGAGTTAGAAAGCTATTAAGGAAGTCGGGGGGCTTTGGTGTATCAAAACAAAATAATTGGTTGCTGCCGACCGGTCAGGATGGGAGCCCCGATCATGTTATACCGTATGTACATGTATGAAGTCAGCTCCATCTCCCTTGAGGGACGGGTCTTTCTCGTTTCTTTGTATATTATGTCACAGGCACCACAGCTTTCCTCATTACGAACTAACATTTTCATGTTGTAATCATTTTATACTGGCTGGCGGTTTGGATTTTGTCAAGTCCATTGTGATATTCTCGATCGTTTTCTGGTGATACCACTAATGGAGTGATGTAACCTCGTGCAGACAAAGAATGTCATGATCGTCATCCTTCATGCGTTGCTCATCGTCATAAACGTGAGAATATAAGAAGAACACGGGAAGACAGACTCATTAATACCGTTAGGTGTGGAGAATTCGCATTACACCATATAGACCTCAGTAGAATATCGATATAGTCATGTGTAGTTAGCCCAAGCAGCCGCGTGTGATAAAGGAATTTATTGATCCATTGGTGCTGCGATCTTTAGTTAGCCTTTATATCTTTCTCTATGTTATTGGACCTCAAGTCGCCAACAAACCAAACAACTACTTTACTTCAGAATCATCCGCAAACATGCTTTCACCGCATGGTTCATCACTCCCAAACGACACCAGGCACTCCCATAAACTACAACAAGAAACAACCGTCATCCGCACATTCGCCTTCTATCTCCAACAACCATCAAACGACCAGTGAAGCATTGAAACGTCGATGTCTAGGACCGTTCTCGCATTCGCTGCCAACCACCCGGCCCGCGAGCCGAGAGGGCGGCCTTCGAGGAGAAAATTCTGATCCAAAATGATCACGGCCCATTCCCCTCGCAATGGGGCGAGCGCGAGCGGCTTGGCCCCGCCTGCAATCGCAGTGTAGTAAGTCCGTGTCTATGCAAATATGCGGAAAGGAGGTCAAGCCCTTTTTGGCCTCTGGAGGCGCTCGGTATGCGACCAGATGGCAACAGAGGGTGGCGTGCCCGCTTCCAATCGCGTTGAGTTCCCATATTTGGCATATCGTGCTCCTCACTGTCTATAAGAGTGCGAGCGCCAATACGACCGCCCGAGAGAGAGGTGAGTCTAGCTGGGAGGTTTAACATGTTTTCTTTGTGGAGCCTTTGGCCATTTAAAAAGATTTTGTCCGAAAGCTTCTTGTTCGAAGACAGTGTGGGGAATCGGGACATGTTGATTTAGATTGTGAAACGGTTAACGACCCACAACCTCG
>CM068960.1:16179813-16192510 GCA_035128595.1 Eptatretus atami
TACCGATATAACTGATCTATTGCACCTGGCTGTTGTGTGCACATGGCTGCCAGATTCGTAACAATATATATTTGGTTGTTTTGGCTGAAAATATGGCATTGTGCTGCCATCTTGGATTTATTCAAGTCAGTACTTAAGCAACACCGCCATAAATTTACAATTTTGACATGTTGTTCAAGAGCTGGTGGGTAATTCCCCACAAATCTCATTTGTTTTGCAATTTGCCTTTGACAATTGCTATTAGTTTGGCAATTTTTCACTACATTGACGAACTGAACATATCAATTAAAACTTGAAAACAGGTGCCACCGATTGCAAGAAAAACAAGAGGTGAATCAAAAGGAGAACAAAGGTAGGCAAAATGTTGCAAGAGCAAAGCCAGAACTGCTTTTGTAATTTGCCAAGAGATTAGAATAATCATGGGAATATACCAAATGGAATGTCTTTGACTGGAATGTATTCAGCAAAAATATGCATGGTTGTATGGAATTATCTAACGTTAACTTAAATAATCTATTTTGTTGTCATGTAGAGATGAAATGGGCTGTGGAAAATGGATCAGAAACCATTGGGTCTGCTGGAGCTAAATAAGTGCAAACAAACCCAGTTTGATCCTATATATCAGCAATGAGAGCCCCACATGTGATAAAGCTTCACAGAGTTGTGATCAGATGGTATGCACTAACATGGAAGGATATGTTGCTGATCCTGATGTACCATACTCTGTTACAGAGTGTCAATGATGCTGAAGCAGCTTCTTGGCAAGGGTTATACTGGGTGGTTTGCCATTGCCTTACCAGCATTAGTTGGGGGCAGGAATTTGCAATTTGGTCAGCGTGCCGGCAATTGCTCGCTTACTCTTTATGAAGGACACCATGGGATCTTTAACGCCGACAAACTAATACCGGCAGACTCGACACCGAGTTTTAACTTCCGGCCGAGGGATGGCAGGCACACACATTGATGAATCACCCTACCTGTGAAACACCGGGATGGCAGTTCATAGCTGGGTTGGGATTCAAACCCAGGATAGACAGCTTAGTGTTCACTCCTCTTGGGCATCCTGCCAGCACATTGTTGCTCTATAATCAAAGTTGAATTAAACAGTACAATTCGGTCGAAGGTCGTTCAAAGAGATCAAAATACCATTCAGGTGAAGGTCTGTTGAACCCTGTTAAACCAACTGCAGGAACACTTTTCAGCTAAATATTGTTCTTTTAAAATTTGACTTGATGTGATTAAATCACTGAGGAAGCTGTTCATGTAATCAATATTCATCTTCTTTTGTGTTCACCTTCAATGAGAGTGCTGTTTAAAAGTCCCAAAATTACAAACTTAAAATTTTAATTAACTCGTAGGTTTATCTGAGATTATTTCAAGATTGTCCCGTTTGTTTGCCAATCTGAATCAATGTTCCAGTGATGCCAAGTGGTGTGTTTATCTCCCATATATTAGAATTGCCAATTGTCCCCTTTTGTTCTAATTTGTGTTGAAACACCTCGATCTCTATTAACTTATTTTTACTGCACAGGATTTATATTGATGCTCTTCCCTGAGCCTGAGGTCAATGTAAAAATATGAAAAATGACAGCATCATTTGAGTTCCTTCTGGAGGTCCTGAACAAGGACTTACCCAGGGTAATTTGGGACACACATCGATAGAACAACATTATATCACAAGTAAAATTTTCACTTATTTTTTGTTTGCAGCACAAAGAGGATCCACTTCATTTTGTTGGCTGCTGAAAAAGTGACTCGCAGTGGCAGAACTGTTCCTTCGAGAGTTTCTGGAAACAGAACGATTTTCAAGAAGGTTATATTATGCAATGAATGGCTCTACGGACAAGGTTTTCTAAGCAGTGGAGGACTTGATACCTTTCGGGTAAAGGACAGTTTTATCGTTTCTCTTTTTACGGTGGGAATTGACAAAGAATTCAGGAGGATGTTGAAGGAATTGCATGATTGGAGTTTGTTTTATGTGCACAGGAGATGCTGTCCCTGCTGAATCTCCAGCCAGGAGAGAAGTTTTGGATGTAGCTGTGGGACTGGTGGTGCAGCATTGTCCATGGCTAAGGTATTGTTACCCTGCTATTTGTGTATGAACAACTTTTATTTTTCTGTCTGGAATGTATAAACAACTCTTGTTTGCATTAAAGTATATTGTGCATTTATATTGGATGAATAGAAAAATTAGATTTATACCACAAGGTGGCAACACAGCAAACATATTTGAAAATTAATAAATATTGCAAAATACAAGTTTAAGGAAAACATCTGCTTTTCGTAATGCTGCACTCTCTAGCTCAAGATGGCACTAACATGCCATCTTGATGTCAATGAAAAATGACAGCATCATTTGAGTTCCTTCTGGAGGTCCTGAACAAGGACTTACCCAGGGTAATTTGGACACAACATCGATAGACAACATTATATCACAAGTAAATTTTCACTTATTTTTTTGTTTGGAGCAACAAGAGGATCCACTTCATTTTTGTTGGCTGCTGAAAAAAATGACTCGCAGTGAAAAAAAATGATCATGATAATTCTGAAAATTGGATTGTTTCATCTATATACTGAATGTGTTTGCATTCACGTTTATGGCATTAAATGGTCTCATTTTTAAAAAGACAAGGGAATTTTTTTTCTTCATTTTTTTTTCTATATTAGAGCAAGGCTCTTGGAAGAGAAAGGTGATGGAGTGTATGAACTGACCACGTGGGGCAACACTTTGACCAAATTAACAAGGGGATTACTGAAAAGAAAACGAGGAGAGAAGGAAACAGTAACCTACAAGTAAGAGCGTTAGGAAAGGCAGGAACAATGGGGGTAAAATAAAATACTATGGGCACAAATAGGGGGTGAATGAAGATGGTGGTACATCGCTGTTTAAAGTCATGGATGAAGGAGTGTCGAGGAATGCAGTTTCACAAACAGACACGAGGAATGGCTCCACAAACAGAATCGTAATGTGCACCTCTCAATATTCCTTCCTCGGGGTTAAATTAACAAGAAAAAAACAACATATAAAAAGATGTAAAACATAGCGGGATGAAATCTCAAAAAAAACAACCAAACAAGATAGGAATGACACCACATTACGATGCCACAATACGACACCACAACCCTCATGGATTACCATCACGACATCTTTGGACATTTTACTTTGGACATTTGGTTCGTGCTCCGTCACCCTGAGCGAGTGGTTCTCTGAAATAACACCCGATTTCCAAGCCATTTGTCGCATTTACGTGTTTTCTAAATTACCGAGCCAAATTTTTTTCCACCTATTACACGCAGCTGTTTATAAAGAATAATGTTTGTGAACATGTCCCTGAAACGTGTATATAAATGCAACGTTGTTTTTCTGGGAAAGCTACTCAAGGTTTCTGGGTTGTATGCAGTAAGTGCTGTAGTTGATAATCACACTGACTCCAACCTGCCGATTCCCGAAAAATTGCCGATATCGGCCGTGTGTGTGTTGGTGTGTGTGTGTGATGTAGTGTGTGTGTGTGTGTGTGTGTGTGTGTGTGTGTGTGTGTGTTCATCAAGCATAACATATTCTTACGAATTTGGAATCGATTGCACACAACATACAGGTTCCTTTAGTCAGCTATGTCGATAAGTGCTTGTTCCCTAGATAGCTCACCTTTCATTTTAAATGTTCAGAAATCGATTAGATGTGCTGCGGATCGATTTAATAGTTAGGGAACGAACAATGGAGACATCCCTCCCCCTCTTCTGCGAAGAGCAAGAACCACCCTGCCGTCCCGTGATCGTGTCAACAACTCCCTCCCACCCGTGGCTGAGCGGGGGATGGATCACGAGGGCATGAGTCACGCCGGCGTGGAGGATGGGGGGGCGGAGAAGGATAGGACGAGATCCTTCTTTGTTCTTGTTAGTAAGCTTTTTGCTTCAGTAGAGAGTAGTCGTTCAGCAGACCGTCGGTCCTGCTTGGCTTGCGTTAGGGTTGAGGCCTTCGGAAGCTTTTTGCTTCGGCTGGCTCAGTGAGCTTCGGCTGAGGCCTGACTCGGGAGGAGGCTTTTTGGAGGCTCTTTGCTTTGACGGTTCCGTGAGCTTCGGCTTCTGCTTGGCTCGGGAGAGCTTTTTGCTTCAAGCTGCCCTGTTTGGAAGGAAGTTAAGCCGGTCGCTCGGCTCGAGCTGCGAGTGGTGGCTTCTTCTTCTGGTTCGTGGAGCTCTTTGTTCTCCATTTTGGTTCCCGGCTTGGTGCGACTCATCGACCTCTTCGTGGAGGTGGTTCCCGGGGAAGCCGACGCATCGACGGAAGGATCGCGCCTCGTCTGAGAAGCGCGGAGGTGGTTCGTCGGGAAGGACACATCGACGGGAAGGATCGGCGCCTCGTCTCCCCAGCACGTGTTGAGAAGCGCGGAGGTGGTTCCTCGGGGAAGCGACGCATCCACGGGAAGGATCGCGCCTCGTCTCACCAGCACATGTTGAGAAGCGCGGGAGGTGGTTCCTCGGGAAGCGACGCATCGACGGGAAGGATCGGCGCGTCGTCTCACCAGCACGTGTTGACAAGCGCGGGAGATTCGCCGGAGCTCGGGAAGGATCGCGGCTCGGCGATTGGATCCAGCTCGCTCTCGCTGGAGCCCGGGTCCGAACAACTTGAAGACCACACGAGGTGGAGAGGTTCGAGATAGGTTCTGGGTTTCAGCTCACCTGTCCTCCGAGCTGGAGCTCGTTATTAAAGGCCTCTGCCACCATTTCTTGGGTGTGTGTGTGTGCGCGTACGTGTGTCCGTGGGCCCGTCTAATAAGTAGGAACTGCTGTTAAGTGCAAGTGACTGTACATAATAAGTAGACGGTTGTAGTTCTTTTGTCGTGCTTTGTTGCTGTATAGGTGCATACGTGTTTTGCCTTGTTTAATTGCATACGTGCTTTTTATAATAAATGTCCTTGTGTGAATGTAAACCTGTTCGTTGCGTCCATTCCCTCATTGAACTGCCCCATCTTGCACTCGGAATATAGTTGTTTTTAAATAGCCGGTAAAGTGATCGGGTCCGGCGAGGTCTGGCGATATACCCGCTTGGTTATCCAGAACGGAACGGACCGCTTAAGCGGTTCGTGTCCAAGCAGGCCTTCACTGAGTACGGTCCCTCGGTAGGTTACCCGCGCGCGTACTTAGGTATATCGATATTCGGCGATTGACCCTATTTCGCGCGGGTAGAATACGGACTGGGCCGTGGTGGGGATTAAAAAACCCACCCGTGACTGGTTTCTGGTGTTGTTCCAGAAAGTCACGACTGGATTGTCCGTTTGGTGGTCGAAGCGACCGCTATTGGTTAGATGCGGTCGTTCGCACGCCGACGGGTGGGAAATCTACAACAATATTCTTTCTGCTAATTCCGCTACCCACATCTCTCTCTCTCCCATCGTTGCTCTACCCCCTCTGGATACAGTGCAGTGCCCTCCTCCCGCATCTCCTTTCTCACTATCCCCTCCCCTCTCTCTGTCTCTGGACACGTTAGGGCGCCGTTTGCCTCCTGATGCCTCCAGGCGCCGTTCATCTCCGGGTTCAATTTGTCTCCGGACACGACCCAAATCAGACCTCCCCTCCGACGGATCTCCATTTCTCCACACATCAGGCTTTCTCGCAGCCTCATACACATGCAGGCTCTCACGCAGCCTCATACAGGCCGCCAGGGGTCTCTTTACCACTGTTCGCCCAAATCAGACCCTCCTCTCTGATGGGTCTCCCCACATCCAGGCTCTCTCACAGCCTCATATATATTTCCTGCTCACCAGATTCTCTCAGCGAGGGAGTCTCGTGAGTGGAGGAGGCCAATGGGCCGACCACATGCCTCGTGGTTGCAGCAGGTTAATCGGCATCTCAAGGAGATGGGGATGGGCCTGGCATCTGCCTGGGGGATGGCCAGACGGAGGCCGCTTGAGTACCGGCGGAAAGTGGACGCAGCGACGTGCTGTTCTGGCACATGTTCCATACCTGACCTGACCTCTTACATATCCAAGCTCTCATGCAGCCTCATGCAAATTCAGGCTCTCACGCAGCCTCACTCATCCAGCTTCCAGGGACAAATTACTTCAGGAGGAGGCCACAGTCCAGGCCTCCAGGAGGAGGCCTCCAGAGCTTGATCCATTTTGGTGGACCCCCATATCTTCCACACCCAGACAGTCCAGCATCTCATTTCCTCCCCCGCTGTCATTCAATTCTCAAACAATGCAATGAAAACTGATTGTCGTGTACCTATACTGCCATGGCCTGCTTACATGTTATAATTCGCATTCATTCTTGAAACAATTCAATTTGTTACACATTAACAGACATCAACTCCACAAGACAATTTTGATTTCCAGACCAATCCCTTTACCGACCATTGAGTCACCATTGCTCGCTCTCATCCTAATCTAGTATACTGGGCCGGTGTATACCCCGGTTAAAATAGGTGTACCATATCCCTGTGTCGTAAGAGGCGACCAGGGTTGCGTCAGGAAGGGCATCCGGCGTAAAACATGTGCCAAATCACTATGCGGATCATACGGATGATCCGCTGTGGCGACCCCTAACGGGAGCAGCCGAAAGAAGAAGAAGAAGACAGTATGTACATATATCTATCTATATATATTGTTGCGGTTCTCGGAACCGCATGCATCCAACAGATAGTGGTCCCAAGACAGTTATTCCATTAATATACGTGTAGATACTCCCTTACCTTTTGTCTAGTAGGACAATAGGGGCATGCATTGTGAGGATCTCATAGCTAAGTTTGCTTACATTATTTCTTCTTCATTTCATTTCTAACGACATTTCTACTCTTATTTTCTGATTATTCCTGAGGTAAATCTGAGCCACGTGCACCCTTCGCTGTGAGATGGGTCCTCAGCAAAGGGCCAGCAGGCATTACTGATTACACTCACACTCCTCCGTAGAAAACAGCCTGCCAAACGCACATGCAGCCATAATTTCCATCCAATGGACAAGAAACAGCACATAAGAAAGGGGCGCTCGAACACCACATGAGCAACGACAGAACAGAGCCCCCGTCCTCAAGCGATCCCTCAATTGAGGCCGATAATAAAAAGACAACACCCCGCCACGTTGTGCATGGTACAGGCAGAACGTACTTTTCAACCCATTGCTGGACTAATTATATCGATTGGGTTTTGCCCCGCGCACACGATAGCAGAATTGGGCAAACGCAAGCGCTGGCCGCGTGCGTAATGGTGGATCCACGTGAACTGTATGGAACGTGCTCGAAGGCAGACCCGTGCGCCGCTCGCGACTTTGTTATCGTGCAGAGCGGGGCAGGAATGGACAAATCTTACTGTGTGTGCATGGGTTCGCCATAACATCTTACCCTCTCGCCTCTACGGCCAGCGAAGCTGCGATCGGGCAGAGGCATGTTGTGCAGCTTGGGCCACGTGGCACACATAGACCGGGCACGTTGGCCATCGCTGGTGGGGATGTGCCCGGGAGTGCCCAAGCAGGCATGCGGGACCGACGCTGCCCTAGGCCGGTCATCAGGGCATGGCCCGGGGGTTCTTGCAAGGCAAGTCATGCCGCGGAGTTCGGTGTGGGCGATTCCTATCATGTCGTGGGGTCGGAGCGGGACATCTTTGTGGTGTGGGGTCACCGTGCCGGAAGTGGAATGTTGCTGCTTCTGGCCACTCGCGGCCGGGCCGCGCAGGGGGTCGGGGCCAATCAGAGCGCCCAATTCAGGTGACGTCACCGAGTTTCAGGGTGGCCCCCCGCCCCGTGGGGCCTATAAAGGTCCGAGCAGATCCTTCTTTCTCTCTCTCTCTGCCCTGCCTCACCTCCAGCTCAAGCTTGACCTCGACTCAGCCTTCTGTCATCATCACTTCGACTCCGCCTTCTGTCGTCATTGCTGGGCTCCTCCTCCTCTTCTCCGCCCACATGACGCTGACTCCACCATCGCAACTCAAGCCCCTCCTTCATGCCCACGGTCTCGACGTGAGCTGCCTGAAGCAGGAGATGATGCGCCAGTTGTCAGGGGGGTACTGCGCCAAGGAGCATCTACCCCAAACGTATTGGTGGTATGTTCGGGTACCGCGTATCAATTATACCAAGGTACCGAGAGACCGTAGCCTCAACTCCTCTCCTGTCTTGCTTCAATTCCTCTTCATCGGGTTTTCTGTGTCTGTGTGTGTGCGTGTGTGTGTCCTGGCGCCTGTCTATATAAATAAGCCTGCAGAAGATCGTTATTATTATTTTCGGGTTAAGTCTGCTCTGCGTCCACTTTCATAAGTTGCTTGTTATTGCTGCACCACACCTTCTTCCCTATCTCCTCACAACACACCCCAACAAATCTATTGATCGTACCACATACCCTTCCTCACCATTGTAAATAAATCGTTATGAGAAATGTTCCCTGCTCGTTTTTGTCTTTTCCTTCATTGATCCTAGCTTAGCCGGGACTTTATTCCCAACAATCCGTTCCTTTTAGCCGGGACGCCCTTGGCAGTATCGCTCGGCTGCATCCGATCCGGTAAAGTGATCCGGTCCAGTTGAGTGATCCGGTTCGGACAAGGCGTACCGAGGGCGTGTTCTCCGGTAATTAAATCACGTGGTTATTTTTAGGTAACCGGATTAACTAGACGGAGGACCTTAAGTCACGTGGTTGAGTTATTGGCGTCCACGGTCGGTTAAGTGACCCGCCACGTCACGGAATTATCCGTGTACGACGGCCTGCAATTCCGGGGAGTTTGGTGGGAGCCAAGATAGTTCCCCCCCCCCCCCTTGGTGTCTTCTCACCCGACCCCAGCCCGCAAATAATATATATAATATATTCATATATATATATATATATATGTTTTGAGTCGATGATAAGTTCATGAGACAGCTTTGATTACTTTTTCTTTTCTTTTGTGTCAGATAAGGAAACATTTCTTGATTTTATTTCAGATGTTTGGGGTTGAAGTTCTTGGCATTGACCTGTGCTCATACGCCTTGGAGATTGCACAGAAGAGATTGATTGAAGAAAATGTCCCAAAGGTAAATCTAATCTTCCCATCTATTCAAAATCACAGACTCCACATTATCCCACATAATTAAACTCAGAGATATCTCAGCATTATTTTTTAAACTCAAAATAAAATTTTCATGCATTATGTCCTGTGTGTACAGTGATCTTTGTTTTGTTTGAGTTACGGTGTAAACCTTTGGAATGAAAACAACACTATATTCAAAATAAATTTCATTATTGGATTTAATAAGTGAAGATATTTGTCATAAACTCTGCAAAGATGAGTATGTGATATCTCAAAGATTGTTTCAGTGCAGTATTGTTATTGCTGTTTGGAGATCAATTTATTATTTCGAGAAACATCATTTCTCTGTTGCTCTTCAAGTACATTCCACTCATCTTGAGTTTTACTTTGCCTTCTGAAACCTATGATTTGTTGGTGTGTTTTAGCAACTGTTAAATCAATTATTTGGGATCCCAACAAGGATTAGTTTTTATTGTAGGAACATTATGATGAGTCGATGTATCTGGATAAAACAAGGATATGCTTAGAAGCAAAAATGGTATTAAAATTTACTTTGATCAAAACCACTACTTAGTAATAGCAGTGATCAGCCACATTGAGCAGAGATGACTCTGTGCACCTGCCTGCCCTAAGCCCACAGAAGTGAGAACACCCTTCCATGTTTCCTTCTTCAATCTTGCATGTCTCGTGGTTATGTAAACTTGTGAATAATTCACGTAACCATTGCTCACCTTCCATTCTGACAGTAACTCTCCTCTGCGGTATCGGCAAAACAGGAACTGGTTCAATTATTTCGAGAATGAATGTTCATACATTCCAAATGTATAATCAGCTATCGAATCAACAGCTTCTTGATTACATTAAGGGTTGGTGAAGAATCCTTTTATCTTGAAAATTGTGCATTCCAAAGTTTTCGTTGCATAAAAAATGGAGAACAATGTGGCACATTAAAATGTTGCTACAACTTTTTTGTCCTTGTTGTTGCAATATCACAACATGGGAATTGCAGGAATTGTGTCACAATCTCGTGTAAATTGGTTACACCAGTGATCATCTGAAACCAAATTGGAATTCATGAAATGTAGACACAAGGGATTACTGCCATCCAATTAGGTTTACTCCCAAACTTCAGCTGGCAAGAAAGCATCAATTTTCTGGTTTGAAAAGGTTTTTTTTTGGATGTACTGTCGAGTCTTGAATGAGAGCGAACACACAGAACATACAACTAAGAGAGCAGGAGAGAAGAGTGGCGAGAGAGGGAAGGACAAAACGTGGGGAACAGAGACATGAGATCTGTGGAAGGGAGAGAGATGGGGCAGGGTACTCGGGGTAAACAATATGGACACCACAGGGACTTTCAGGTCTTTACAAAACGGGGACTTTCAGGAAGGAAAGCACAGAATTTGAAGGAGGTGGGTTTGGAGTGGATTAGCGGGGGTAGAGAAGATCGTGGTTTTGGAAGGGAGAAGATAAGAGGTGGTGGTGAACATCTGTTTTGAAGACCTGGAGGGAACAATGGGATTGAAGAGAGTGTGGGAGTTTATTCAAAAAGTGGGGAAAAAGAGGAATGAAAGAGTGAAGGTGAGCAGTAATTCTTGATTTTGGTAGTTTTACCAGAAGGGGGTTGCTGGTGGACCTTGAGTGCCCTGCAGAAATATGGGGGGGGGGCACAGATAGAACAGAGGGAACGAGGCCAGAGAGGAGATGGGAGAAGACAGAAAGACCACCGACCTGCTTGTGGTGAGAGGGAGTGAGGGACCCAAAGACTCAACCTCATCGCGGGAGAAACCAATATTCCTAAATGCCTTGGTTTCTACAGTGCAAAGCCGAGAAAGGTAAGAGGCTGGAGCACCAGCCCAGACGGGAGAGCAGTACTCCATCAGGCTGCGGATTTGTCCATGGTCGATTTGTGCGAAAGCTTTGTATGTGGTCAGGAGCTTAGGTGTGCCAAGGAAGGACTTTGAACGATGGAGGAAATGTGGCTTTCCCAGGAAAGATCATGACAGATCGTGAGACCCAGAAGCTTGAATGAAAGGACTTCTTCAAGAGGATTTTTTAGAAAGTAGATGGGGGCTGGAGGTTCCAGACGGTCCTTTCAGAGAAACATCGTGAGAGTGTGAGATTTGTCAGGATTTAAAGACATGTTACACATGTTGGACCAGTTTGTGATTTTCTCCAGATCTGCAGAGAGTGAATAGGCTGCTATTCTGAGGGATGACAGATGGTATGGTAGAGGGTGGAGTCATCAGCAAAGAGACAAAGAGGATTTTCCAGAGTCAGAGAGATCATTCATGAAAACCAGAAAAAGAACAGGGCCCAGAACACTGCCTTGAGGAATTCCACCCTGGACAAGAAGTGGGGATGAGAGAACTCCATTAAGGGCCACCCATTGGCTGTGACAGGAGAGAAAGTCTGTGAGCCATGAGTAAAGATGTTCTTGGATACAATAGGAAGAGTTTCGTGAGCAGGGCAGGGTGCCAGACCGTATCGAAAGCACATGATATGTCGAGTGAGAATGCTCTGATTTCATGCCTGGCATTGATGATCTCCATCCATTGTTGGGAGAGCAGAAGCAAAATATCCAGAGTAGAGTGACCTGGTCTGAATCTAAATTGATGATCGGAAATCAAGCCATTGGAGTAGAGGAAGGATTTACTGTCATAAGCTATGAATATTTTTATTCAGTGTTGCTAATGATTTGGGGCAACTCTGAAAATCATTTTGTTTCCTTTTTTAAAACGTTGAGTTAATTCGTGAGTAAATTCTTATTTCACACATGGCAATACCTTTAGGTATATGATCAGATCAGTTTCTCATGATGTCCAGTCCCTTTACTGAGTGATTATTTGGAAACTTTAACCACTTTATAATCCTAAAGTGTAACCCTGACACTGACACTTCATTGAGAAGCAGTTTGTGACGTGTGATTAAAGGGTAACCAGGTACGGTGTCCTTTTTATACTTAGGTCCAATTTGAGCTCTGTGATGCAACAATGCGTGAATTTCCTGAAAACACCTTTGATGTGGTGTATTCCAAGGATTCAATCCTGTATGCAATGGACAAGTTTTCACTTTTCCAGAAATTCCATGTGAGTATCAAAATTGCTCAGTGACCTGGCTTTGTTTATTGCTAAACAATACGTAAATATATATATATAATATATCCCTGTGTGTCGTATGAGGCGATCAGGGTTGCGTCAGGAAGGGCATCCGGCATAAAACCTATGCCAAATCATTATGCGGACATAAAACGGATTTCCATACCGGATCGGTCGAGGCCCGGGTTGGTCAGCAGGGTACCGGTGGAAATTGTGTTACTGCTGGCGAAGGAGGAGAAGGAGACGGGGAAGACGTATCCAGAGGCAGTGGGAGAGGGGGAAGGGTAGAAGTGTGGAGGTGAGAGTTGGAACTCTGAATGTTGGGACTATGACTGGCAAAGGGCGAGAGTTGGCTGATATGATGGAGAGAAGAAAGGTGGACATACTGTGTGTACAAGAGACCAAGTGGATGGGGAGTAAGGCTAGGAGCATTGGAGGTGGTTTCAAGCTGTTCTACCATGTGTGGATGGGAGGAAGAAAGTGTCGGGGTAATCCTGAAGGAGGATTATGTCAAGAGGGTATTGGCGGTGAGGAGAGTGTCAGACCGAGTGATGAGTGTGAAGTTGGAAATTGAAGGGTGATTATGAATGTCATCAGTGCATATGCCCCGCAAGT
>CM068960.1:16220171-16231314 GCA_035128595.1 Eptatretus atami
CTCCTCTCTCTCTTCTCTCTCTCTTCTCTCTCTCTCTCTCTACTCTCTCTCTCTCGCTCCTCTCTCTCTCTCTCTCTCTTCTCTCTCTCTCTCTCTCTCTCTCTCTCTCTCTCTCTCTCTCTCTCTCCTCTCTCTCTTCAATCTCTCTCTCTCTCTCATCTCTCTCTCTCTCTCTCTCTCTCTCCTCTCTCTCTCTCTCATCTCTCTCTCTCTCTCTCTCTCTCTCTCTCTCTCTCTTCTCTCTTCTCTCTCTTTCTCTCTTTCTCTCTTTCTCTCTTCTCTCTTTCTACTCTTTCTCTCTTTCTTCTCTTTCTCTCTTTCTCTCTGTGTCTCTCTTTCATCTCTTTCTCTCTTTTTCTCTCTTTCTCTCTTTCTCTCTTTCTCTCTTTCTTCTTTCTCTCTTTTCTTCTCTTTCTCTCTCTCCTCTCTCTCTCTCTTCTCTCTCTCTCTCTCTCTCTTTTTAATACCTTGTCGAGGGCTCGTATGAGAGCTAACACACAACGCACAGCAAGGGCGGGGGGCGGGCGGGGCATGAGACAAGATGGGCGAGAGTGGGAGGACAAAACAGTCATGGGGAACAGAGACATTAGGAGATGTGTGAAAGGGAGAGGATGGGTGGTGAAACATGGGATTCAAGATGGTATTCACGGACTTTCTCGAAGAGAAAGCAGGAATTGAAGGAGGTGGTTTTGGTGGTGAGTAACGGGGGTAGAAAAGATCGAGGATTTGGGTGGGGACGATAGGTGGTGGTAAACAGCTTGTTTTGAAGGCCTGGAGGAAGAATGGGATTAACCAGAGTAGAGGGAGTTTATTCCAAAGGCAGGGAAAAAGAGGAATGAAAGAAGAAGTGAGCAGTGATTCATGATGTTGGTCGTTTACCAAAAGGGGTTTGTTGGTGGACCTTGATCACCCTGCAGAAATAATGGGTGGGGAAAATCGGCAGACAGAGAGGGGGGGGGGGCAGAACCGGAGAGGAGATGGTTAAGAAGACAGAAAGACCACGACCAGCCTGCGGTTTGGAGAGAGTGAAAGGCACAAAGACTCAGCCTCATCGCGGGTGAGATGCCAATGAATTGAAATGCCTGGTTCCACAGCGTGAAGACGAGAAAGCGTGAAATACAGGAGCACCAGGGCCAGAGGGGAGAGTAGGTACTTCGCATCGGCTGTGCGACGAAATCCGTGTATGTGGTCAGGAGTCAGGTGCGGCCGAGGAGGGACTTTGCACGATGGAGGACCCAGTCAGCGACTGGCTTTGGAGGCCAGGTTAGAAAATGTGGCTTTTCCCAGGAAAGGACCTGGCAGATAATGGACCCAGAAGCTTGAAAGAAAGGATCTTCTTTCCAGAGGATTGTTGAGAAAAGTTGTGGAGGGGGGGGTTTTCCAAACGGTCTTTCGGAGAGACATAGTGATGAGTGTGAGATTTTCCGGATGGAAAGATATTGTTCTCACGTGTTGGACGCAGTTTGTGATTTATTCCCAGATCTGCAAGGAGCGAAGAAGCTGCTCTGCGGTCTGAGGATGACAGATGGTATGGCAAAGAGGGTTGAGTCATCAAGCAAAGAGATTAAGAGAATTTTCCAGAAGCTCTGAGAGATCATTTGATGAAAACCAAGAAAAAGAACAGCGGCCCAGAAGGCTGCCTTGAGGAACCTCCAGCCTGGAAAGGAAGAGGGGATTGAAAAGAACTCCCATTTTGGGCCACAACTTTGGCTGCGAACAGGAGAGGAAGTCTGTTGAGGAAGTCTTTTGTCCGTTAATTAAGAGGACATATTGCGGGGCGGTAGTGTAGTGACCTCACAGTGAATTCTGGATATAATATTTCTCAAATTTGAGCCTTGGACATTAGAAATTGAGTATGTAACAGGGGAGAAGAAATCTGTGAGCCATGTAGTGGAGGATATGGCCTGGATACCATAGGAGAGAGTTTGGTTGCAGGCAGGGCAAGGGTGCCAGACCATGTCAAAAAGCATGAGTTATGTCTTGGGATATCGTAGATTTCATGTTCCAGCATGAGGACCTCCATCCATTGTTGGGAGAGCAGAAACAGCATATCCAGTGAAGAGTGACTGGTCTGAAACCAAATTGATTGATCGGAAATCAAGCCATTGGAGAAGAGGAAGGATTGATGTCTGAAGCGAGATGGATTCATAACTTGCTGATGATTGGGGAGAAGGCTGATGGTCTGTTAGTTGCAGGGATCTGTTTTTGCACCTTTTTATGCAGGGCAGTAATGTTTGCCGCATTTCCAAGCAGATGCAGATGATTTTTGAGATATCCTGACACCAAGTTTAAGCCAAATGAGAGGGTGAGCAAGAAAGAGGAGCAGATTTGAGGACAGTGGGTCTGATGCCGTCTGGACTGGTTGCAGAATCGTGTCGAGGTTTGACATGCAAGCTCTCCCACCTTGTCAGAGAAACGGACACAGAGAACAGGGACAGTGTGTGTGTGACTGGATAAGGTGGTACACAGAAAGCATGGGTTCGGACACAAAGATTTCGATGCAAACACCGAGTTTAGGCATTCAGCCTTTTCATGTGCGTGTCAGCAGTGCGGCCATTTGAGGTAACAGAGGGATGGAGGGGGAACATTCGTACCACCAGAAACAGATTCGATTGGACCCCACCAGGATTTGGAGGAGGGAGAGAGGTTGGAGAGTTTAGACTGAGCTTCAAAATATGTTGTTTTCTGGCTCTCCTGCAGGTAGATACACACTTGCTCGAGCTTGATGGAAGGAACTGAGATTACCCTCTGTTGGGTTTGCCTTCCATGAGGCAAAAGTCAAGTTATTTCAGGACAACTGCTCGCCACAAGTTTCAGTGAATCAAGGGCGGGAGGAAGGGTAGGACAACTGAAGACGAGGAGGGAATAATCTGTGCATGAGGGAGAGCAAGTCTTTTGAAAGAATTTCCAGGGATGAGTTGATGTTGGGAGGAAAGTAGCGATGGGAAACCCCAGTCTGGAAGTTTTGAGTCTGGGGAGAGGCAGGGTAACAGGGTAAATGAGGTTGCGTGCCTCACGCTGGAATTTGTGGGGGACAGGGGCATTAAGTTTCTTCAATGAAATAAGTACACCGCGCAGTTGCAACCACCTGGTGGTGGTGGCAGAGTTCAATTTTTAAAATTTTCTTTGGCTGCCAAGTGTTTACTTTATTCACGTTTTCTCTCTCCACAGCAATGTAATAACAAACCTGAGTTCGTGTCGGTGAGTCATAAGCGCCACCCCATTCTCCAGGCCACGTCCTCTAGCCACCCAGAATATGCGCTCACCATCTTTTTCTCTCCACGCTGCGCTCTCAGATTGTTTCAAAGGTCCTCATGTATAATTTGAAGACTGAACAACACGACTTTCTATCATTAAATGAAAGATACCATTTTTGAGTAAAAAACAGGAACATTTTGATTTCAAACTCAACGAAGAGGTAATTGCGTGTTTTCGTCCGCAACGATCGTGGCAAACACCGTCTAAATATAAACAACCGCCCAATGAAGGTATGTTATTCTCATTCTATTCTATAATTCCAGGTGTGTGTGTGTGTGTTGTGTGTGTGTTGTGTGTGGTGTGTTGTGTGTGTGTGTGTGTGGTTGGTGTGGGTGTGTGTTGTGTGCCTGTCTCTGTCTGTCCTGTCCTGTGACCACTGTTCTCCGCAACCACTGGTTCGATCTTAATTGAAAAACTGCCAGGTATAATTGCTGGGGAGCCCTGAGGATGTGCTTTTCAAGGTTTGATATTAATCGCGGAAAAGTGCTTCCCAGTTTATGGCCATTTATATTACCAAACCAATGACAGGGACACGTTGCTGCATAGGCGTGGGCCGATGGGCGAAAGGGCGCCTTAGTTAACAATTGACAGACAACGTTGCTTGGCCGTTTTGCACCCACAGTATTCTATCTCTATCTATCTATATCCAAGCAATCTTCTTGTTTGATTGACCTTTCAAAAAGTTTGAAATCCAATCGGACAAGTGTTCTCCCAAGGTTATGGCCAAGCTAGAGGCGCAGTTCCCCAATTACAGGTTCAATATACGCGCACTTCCGGATAGTGATGACTTTACTGTATTATAATAATTTCTCCTCGATTTCTTTGTGCATTCATAGATAAAACAAGCCCAGTCACAGTTGTCGTTTTACCGAAGTGAAGGAACGCCGCGTTAGTTGTTTGATAAGTTTTTTATTATTATTTTTTTTTGGCACGTACGGCATTGCCCGGAGAGCGAAAAGAAAACGGCCTGTGTGGTTGTGTGTTTCTGGCACACGGTTTGAAAGTTTGTTTTTTTTTTGACGACGGCCAACACGTAGGGCACACTGAGAGCGAAAGAACGGTAGTGTTGATTGTTTCTGCGACGGCAGTTGAAAGTTTTTATTTTTTTTTTGCACGTACGGCCACCACGTACGGCACGCAAGGCGAAGTAACGGCCTGTGTGGTTGTTGTTTCTGGCACACGGTTGAAAAGTTTTTTTTTTTTTTTGCACGTACGGCCATGCACGTACGGGCACGCGAGAGCGAGGAACGGCCTGTGTGGTTGTTGTTTCTGGCACGCAGTTGAAAAGGTTTTTTATTTTTTGCACGTACGGCCACACTACAGGCCCTCGAAGAAGCGAAGAACGGCCGTGTGGTTGTTGTTCTCTTCTGGCATTGTGGTTTGAAAGTTTTTTTTTTGGTTTTTTTGCACAAACCGTTCTTAAACTAATATACTTAAGGTATACTTAACATTAGACCACGCCACGTACGCGGCCACGCCACTAGTATTATGAAAAGGAAATAAAGTGCCTGTATATTTCACTAAAAAAAAAAACAAAAAAAAAACTTTGTGGACATCAAACGCAGTTACTTTCTGCCTGTGAGACAGGCGACGTGTGGCTTTTCACTCAACCGTTCACTGAGCGAATCCAATGGACTTGCAAGCAAAACCATCCCGTGTTTGTTTCTGTACGAAAGTGTGAAAAACGACCAGTCCCGGACACATGACGTCATCACGCAGCAACGTCTGCAAATCGGCAGGGAATGCATTCATCATTGGAAAAGGCCTTTTTTAACAAACACACTCAAACTCATGGAAACAAATGATAGCATGTGAGAGGATGCGAAAGTTCTATTGCTGATTACTCTGAGAGGGAGAAGAGAAAAAGATTAACAACAGCAGGAAATATGCAAATATGGCAGTTTGGTTGCGAGGCAGCTGAGTTCGTGTCTGGACGGTGGTTGTGGGGTCTGAACAAGGTACGTTTTCATTACATGAAAAAATACTCATGTACGCGCTGTGCGTTGAGATGTCCAGTGGTTTGTTATTACGGACAAGCTAGCTAGCCGCTTGCCAAAGCCAGCCGTTCCTTATCAACGGGTTTCTTGATGAATGCTTGTTGAGTAGCTTAAGCGACTTAGCAAGCCGCTCTGTCAAGAAAACTTGGTAACTGAACACACCCCAGATTCATGACATGCGCGATGAGGCGATAAACATCGATAGCATCATTATTTCAGCCATATCGATGAATTCTTCCTCAAGGCGGTGGGCTGGGAGGAGGGCAGCGGAGGGGTGGGGTTGGAAGTTACAAACAACATGGCACATACCCTATGTTACCCCCCCCTCAAACACACACAAAGTTGTATTTGTACTGAGGTTGGATTTTGTAACTTTGAAAATGTGGCCATGCATAGGAACATAGAAAGGACCCGACATCGCCAGCAACGCGAGTACCCCTGCTCGTTTACAAATAGAGATATAAATAAAAATTACACCCCGTGCGGTGAAGTGACGTGTCATCTCTGCGGAGAAAAATATATAGGCCTTCCTGAAGGTAGGCAGTTTTTGCAACACTGTTGAAGTCACCGTGTACGCGAAAACGAAAGCGAATATCGAAAAATCCGGCCCGACAAAATTTCGATTATTGTCCCATACATTCATATGCCACAATCAAATTTCAAGATTGCTTGAGAAATTAGGAGGAGATAGATTTTGAAAATCGGCAATTTTCGCATGTGAAAATCGTCATTTTCGCCATTTTTGCGCCAACTTTTGAAGTCACGTGACACGGAAAAACGAAAGCGAATATCGACAAATCCGGCCTGCCTGATCAAATTTAGATAGTTGCTCCATAGATTCATATGCCACAATCAAATCAAGATCGCCTTGAGAAATGGCGGAGGAGGAGATAGAATTTTGAAAATCGTCATTTTCGCCAACTTCAAAGGCCTCGTGACCTTGACCTTGACCTTCGGGTGACCTTGAAAGCATACCATCGTGTACGTCTCATCGACCTCTATCAGGATTCACAATGACCAAGGATCTCCTGCTTCAACTTCATTGTGAACGGACGGACAAATGGACGGATTCGTCACCTCTCTCTCACACAAATATTATTAGGTCATGCCTCTAAGAGATGACCTAAAAAACGAAGAACACAGTCAGTTAATCCATTGAAGCCTGTGTGATGTGACGTACTGTCTCTTAATTTGACGTACTGTTTGAACGTTCAATTTACACCCTGGACTTCACACACATACACCTATTAATTACGTACTCTTGGAATACTTTTTGCCCTTTTTTGACGCTGAGACCCCTTGACCATTTGAATACCCTTAAAGACCCTGAGGATGCAAAATTATACTGAGGACCAAAAAGACCCCAAGGATCCCGAAGACCCAAAAACACTCAGATACCAAAAAGTATTTGAGGACCCAAAAAGACCCATAACACCCTGATGACCCAAAAGACTCATAATACCTCAAGGACCCTGAGACTTAAAAGACTCATTGCGACAATTTCACACCCCATTTACCTTGAGACCCTTTTAACACTTTAGCACTTTTCGACCTCTCAGACCTTAAACACCATTCAGAACACCCCTCCACCCTGCAGACAGATTAGATCGACCCTTGACCATTTTTGGCGCTCAGACTAATTGGACCTTTCTTTCTCCGTCTCCCTCTCCGTCTCAGTCTCTTCTCCTTTATGCCTGCCGGCCGCGCTTCTTTTTTTTAAGTTGTAAACTGCAAACTCGGATACCAAAAACAATTTTTTGTGTGGGGTTAACATAAGCTAGACGGTTGTGCCTCATGCTGGGGTGTGTGGCAGATGTTGGGCGGGGTTGGGCGGGCGTTAATTTGTTCCGTGCAGTGCCTCCGGGGGGTGGTTCTTGACAAAGCGGTTATTACAATTTCCTTTTTTACTTGGACAATGCTGAGTGAACACCATCTTTGCCACACGGTAATGTTCTCCTTTCTTCTCTTCTCACCCAAATTTTTGGCGAACAGGAAGAACTTAATTGGCCTGCCGTGTTTTTAATGGTTAGGTGGCGGGCTTGGGATCCGACCGGTCCTGAGTTGAAAATCCTATTCGCTGTTTGAATTGATACAAGGTGAGGCTTCACACAACCTGTCATCCTTCCGAGTGAGCAAAATGACTGTCCCAGCTTTCTGGATGATTGAAGCCATTTCCCTATCCTGTGTCAGAGTGGCGACCCATCCAGGATGTGTCAAATGCCTAGGAGACCTGCTTTGGCAGCAAATAATATGGTCCCATGGAATCTCTCTCAGAGAGAGAGAGAACGTGTCGGCCAGTGTGTACTGTGCTTCTGCCAAGTTTGAACAAAATCGGACCATGCATGTCGGATAAATGGTTGGGGATATGGTTAAGTAACAAAATGGCTGCCAGTCAGCCATGTTGGATCTTATCTAGGTGGAAAAAATTGACATGCATATATATGTAAGCCGCCGTTCCTTTTCTCTCTGCCAACTTCGAACAAGTTCGGTAAATGCTTGTCTGAGAAATGGTTGAGGTCATGTTTGACACGGGGTATTTTTGAAACTAAAATTGGCGGCCAGTCGGCCATCTTGGATGGCATCGCAAAACAAAATTATGTACACATGTATTCCATCTTGTGTTGTCTTTTTGCTCAATGCAAATAAAATTGGTCAATACATGTCCGAGATGTGAGTGCGGACGCATGCACACATCCGATGGACTTGAAATTTGAAGACGATTTGCAGATCATGTCACTGAATTCAACCACCTATTATTTTTGAAGTCAACTTTGGCCAAAAGGTCAACATCAGCCAGATTTTAAAAATTGTCAATTTCATCCGATTCATTTGAAATTTGAAGAGGAGTTGCATATTTGGTCATTGAATTCAACCATCCACTATTTTTGAGGTCAAATTTGTTTTATGGATTTTGCCAGTGTCATGCTCTGCATGACGTCGTCTTCTTGTTACCTCCGCCACCGAAGGTGAAGGACGTTATGTTTACACCCCACCTGTCTGTTTGTCTGTGTGCAGGATATCTCAAAAAGTTGTGGCCGGATCCGGATGAAATTTTATGGACAGGTTCAGTATGTGATAGCAACGAACTGATTCGATTTTGGTGAAGATCTGAATCCGGATCTGTACACGATAATTATTAAATTTATTAATTGATTACTCACCGTTGAGAGTTCGGGCTAAACCAATATATAACACAATATGTCAAAAAGTTGTGGACGGATTCGGATAAAACTTGGTGGACACGTTGGGTGTGCGACAAGGACAAATTGATTCGATTTGGTGAAGATCCGAATCAGGATCTGTATCCAAGAATTATTTATGTTTTAGGGCCAAAAACGATATCTTGCATGATATTTCAAAAATGTATTGGGCCCGATGTGTTCTCGTGGATCAGGTATGACATGACAGAGGTATGCACTCTACCGACTGCCCTTCTAGTTTATACAAGGTCTTAGCCTTGTAAAATGGAGCTGCCACTCACACACACATGGACATACTGACAAGACAAACACTTAACACAGCTGCTGAGCTTGGGGGAACTCGTGCCATTTCCCAGGGTACTCTGGGTACCAGCAACGATGTAACAATGGCACCACTTTTCTCACTGCACTCAGCGGGGCATTTCCTCAGGAGGAATTTCCCCCTCCCCATGGATGTCAACCGATGGGGATTTTCTCTGCTTTTATCCTTTTAAATGCTGAATGTAAATAAGGAAACAGCATGTACCATTTTTAAAGTCTTTGTTGTAACTCAGCCGGGGTTTGAATTGCTGAAATCACAGACTCAGAGAGGATGCTCGAACCACTACACCACCGAGTTTGTTGACTTAACACAAACCCGCAAGTTTCATCCAATGAGTTGGGTAAAGGTTTGAAAGTGAATACCCACCTTAACCAAGATCATGTCACATGACATCATGAAGGCAGAAAGCCTTGAAATTCAAGATATATCTGCTCATGTTGAAGCAGGGAATAATTTTCATCAGGACATAAAGCAACATTAATCTTGCAGTAAAATAATAATTAATGAAATGTTTGATTTCAGACAATCCTAAACAAAAACGACATCATGGAAAGTATGTCTCTGGCTCAAGATGAACTTTATCATTTAAAGAGAATGAAATAGAAAGGAATGTAAAAATAAAAATAAACCATCTCAATGTGGTAATTATATGTTTTTATTGTGCCTGGAAGATAATTATTAAATCTTGTTTCCCCATTTCGAAATTCCCAAAAATCTCGTGCAATACGATAATCGACTTGAAAAACATCATCATACAATTATCCGCATTTGTTGTGATCTGCGAAAGTTTAACATCAAGTGAACACGATAATCAAAATGACCAATTATTATCAACAATATACTGTATATGTGGATTCAAATCAGGTTCTCTACCATTGCTCACACCTCAAAATCCATATCAATGCGAGCTCAAAATGAAATGTCACATGAATGAAGAATTTCAGAGGAAAATGTTAAAACATCAAAATAAGGCTTTTACTGGATATGCGTTAGTTCAATACAATGAGTGATCATTGAACTTGGGACATTTAACATATGAGGTTTAATCTACCGCTGCACAATCTATTAAATGTTTTGAGTTTATAAAATACGAAAGTTTGAGAACTTTTTTGAAAGTCCCAGTAAAGTAGTGAGTTTTAGATTGATAGTGGGACAAATTTTGCCATTGTGGTACATATTCGGACATGTGCATTTTCCTCCATATATTTGGCTGAAAGTCTTTCATCCAAATGTCTTTATTTTTCACGATCTTTTAAATTTTTTTGGAAACCTTGTCAAAGCTCGTATGAGAGATAACACACAACGCACAGCAGGGGGGGGGCATGATACAAGAGGGCGTGGGAAGGACAAAACAGCGAGGAACAGAGAACATTAGGACATCTGAGAAAGGGAGAGGGATGGGGTGGGGACATGGGGTATACAAGATGGACACTACAGGGAATTTCAGGAGTAAAGCAGGATGAGACTGGTTTGCTAGATAACGGGGGTAGAAAAGATCGAGGATTTGGATGGGGACGATAAGAGGTGGTTGTGAACAGCTGTTTTGAAAACCTGGAGGGAAGAATAGGATTGGACAGAGTGAGGGAGTTTATTCCAAAGACGGGGAAAAAGAGGAATGAAAGAGTGAAGGTGAGTAGTGATACGTGATTTTGGTAGTTTTACCAGAAGGGGGTTTTTGCCGGACCTTGAGTGCCCTGCAGAAATATGGTTGGGACAAATCGCAGACAGAGCAGGGGGGTGAGACCGAAGAGGAGACGGTAGAAGACAGAAAGACCACCGACCTGCCTGCAGTGAGAGAGTGAGAGGCCCAAAGACTCCGCCTCATCGTGGGAGATACCAATGATCCGAAATGCCTTGGTTTCCACTGTGTGAAGCCGAGAAAGAGTGAGAGGCAGGCGACCACCCAGAGGAGAGAGTAGGACTGCATCAAATGCAGACGAAAAGCTTTGCATGTGGTCAGGAGCTCAGGTGGGCCGAGAAGGGACTTTGCATGATGGAGGAATTCCCAGTTGGCAAACTCTTTGGCGCCCAGGTTGGAAATGTGGCTTTCCCAGGAATATCATGTCAGATAGTGAGACCAGAAGCTTGAAAGAAAGGACTTCTTCCAGAGGATTGTTGAGAAAGTAGATGGGTGGGGGGGAGTCAAAGCACGTGTTCCGCTTGTCGGACGAGGACCATAGGATAGAGTGGTGGCGCATTTGTCCATGGATGTGAGAAGGAGATGTTCCACGTGTTGGACCAGTTTGTGATTTTACTCATATCCGCAGAGAGCAAAGAAGCTGCTGCTTGCCGGTCTGAGGGATGACAGATGGTATGGAAGAGGATGGAGTCATCAGCAAAGAGATAAAGATAATTTTCCAGAGAGT
>CM068960.1:16232314-16244941 GCA_035128595.1 Eptatretus atami
AAGAGGAGATGCAAAAATGTCAATATCTCTGTCAAAATTATAAACATAAAATCACAAAATTGGTGTGAAATTAAAAGCTTATAATCATTTACGTATTAAAATATATTTTGATTATGCTAATTAGCTCAATTTGCATATGACATTAAATTTGACTTTAAAGACAATAATCCAAAAAATGCAAGAATTTCCATTTTCTTTCCTGTAATTACCACACATCGTCATTTTGTCAAAAAAACATACTTATAGTGTCGGCAGATACAAGCCAGGTTGGCTAAAAAATATTATTAAAAAGTTTTGAATTTTTTTAAAGTAGGCTAATTAGCATAAAATACAAAGCACAATGAAATCGTTCGAAATCATGCAAAATCAGATTAATTCAATAGAATGAATTCCTGGGCCTGATATAATACATAACTGCGACTTATGATGTCTGTTGGTGTTTAATTGAAACATAACATTTTCTGTTGAGTAAAAGTAGTGGAAATATTTTCAAATGCTGAATCTAATTAGGATCCGCTTATGGAAATTCTCATTTTCGTAAATATGCTTAACTTCTGGTACATGGAAATTTGTAAATGAGGAATCTACACATATGTTTGGAGGGTCAAGGGATAAAGGAACATATTTCCTTTGTTGTCAGAGATGTAGAAGTAATGTTTGGATAGCTTAACTGTACATGCAAAAATTGGAACAGCTCAATAAGCATAGTGCACAATGAGGATTTTCTGGAACAATCTTTTTTCTGATACTTGGGAGATATATGACATGTGGATCAGTGAAAAATTGTCGGCGGGGGGGGGGGGGGGGGGGGGGTGCAAGGTAGGTCACTGGCCCGGCTACTTCTCACCCAAATTTTTGGCAACAGGAAAGACGAATTGTCTGGTGTTGTCTCAATGGTTAGGGTCGGCGGGTTGGGATCTAGGGTCCTGAGTTGAAATCCTATTCGGCTGTTGAATTGATACAAGGTGGGGTTCCCACAACCTCTGTCACCTTCCGAGTGGGCAATGAGTCCCAGCTTTCTGGGATGATTTGAGCCATCTTCCAGTATCGCTGTGTGCAGTGGTGACCATCCAGGATTGTGTCAAATAGCCTAGGAGACTGCTTTGGCAAGCAACAATATGGTCCCAATGGATTTGGGAGTTGGACGAATTGGTTCCCTCTCCACCCTCCCCCCCACCCCCCCCCCCCAAAAAAAACACAAAAACTGGAGAGGCCGCTTCAGCCTGCTCTTGTTGAGACATTTGCAGCGGGAATGGACATTAGGATGAACAGCGGGGCAACAGGATGTGGGTGGAGCGGGAGGCCATGATGTGACAGGGTCAAGGGTAGGGGGACGGGGAGTAGGGTTTAAGCAATCTATACACGGGCAATTGTCTTCCTTTCCTTCTCTTCTCGCCAAATTGTTGGCAAACAGGACGACTAATGGTCCGTCAGTGAAGCGAAGGAAGGGCTCTGATAGTGCTGATGTGGATTTTTTCACGCTTGAACCTCGTAGTGATCGTTGTAGAATTCTTGCTGGTTGATTGGGAATCTTATTTACTTGCAGGGCTTAACGTCTATCGACTCGGTTTAAATGTATCCCTCGTACACTGTACAGCAATGAACAAACGAGACCCATTTGTTGGCAATTATATTTGTTCTATTTTTATTAATCTTAACTCTTTAGTTAACCATTAAACCAACCTGAATAATTAATTCAACTTTCCACAGCTTTAAGTACATTACATAGAGAGTTTTATTATACTTGATATTGTCAGTCCCAAGGAGTAAAAGCCACTGAGATTGGCCATACATCACGCGTGCCTTGCACTAAAACAAGATTACATTTCAAGGCATTTATACTTTCATGGAGAGTGGTGGGGGTTTGTTACTTCTAACTGCAGTCACGTGTCTTCTAGGTGAAGAAGCCACCGGACGTACATTTCAAGGTAAAAGTTTGCTGTTATCAGCCCAAGGTCACACCTGCTCCACAACAAGACATTTTATCAACATTTAGGGCAAAGGACTCTTGCAAAAGGAAGGGCACTTATAGCATAGTCTGAAATTCATTTCGACAATGCCAATGTCGCACTTGATAGCATACATTATATTTTTAACACACCAGCACAATTACAATTTAGAATACATTAAGATAATTATTTCCTCACAGTGCTGTATAAAAGCGAGCTCTGGCCTAACTGAACAATGAAGATGCCATGCTTGATCCCAGCGTCTCACGACCCTTTGAGCACACATATGCAAGAGATGGGAGATATGCCATACGTTGTACTTAATATGTTTATCGCTGGCATATCTATGTAATTTATGAGAATGAAACTTGGCTGATATCATGGATAGAGAATTTTTACGCATCCATACCAAATATATTTTCAGTACTTTTCCTGGGATTCACGATTTAATTCAATATACACTCACTGGCGTTTCGGCTCTGGCTAATTTACAGTACAGGCCGTAATTCAGCACATCAATGGCCAGGTTGGAAAGCAACGAGAGAGAGGAAAATCTGTCAAATGGCAATCAAGTTAAATATTTCCCTGAAGTGGGGATAAAAATATTTGTTTTTGAGTGCATTTTAGAGATTTTATATAAGACAGAGTCAGAAATGACAGAATGTATTGCAACAATTGGGAACAAACGCAATTTAAATAAGAGAATGAAAGAAAGAAAAAATACATGACACTTGTGACCATACACAAGAGAATGAACAAAACCCGGAATTTCCAACCGACATCATAATAATCGCACCGTACCGTTTGCGGGCATAATTGTTGGGATGAACGGCAAATCACATGAAGACGACTGGTAAATTTACGGCAAATGACCTATGGATAGAGTGCTGAAATGTTTTAGAGGATGTGGTCTGGAATCCGAGTGATCAACATGGCACAGTCGAAAGTCAGCAAAGAAACAAGTCATTGAGGTTTTTCATGACAATGCATGACAGCACTCCTACTGCCGAGTTCGCCTCCAATTTTCAGTCCCGTATTCTCCGTTTTTGTATGTTCTCGTTGCTTCCATGTAAAGTGTGTAGTCTTACTGTGTACGAACTTTGCAGAGCCAGTTTATCCTTTCATATTGTTTTTGGCCGGGGGTCTGGGCGTGAGAACGACCACTAGGTGGGTGTGGGGGAAAAATTTATATTAATGTATTCTAAATTTGTAAAAAAATGGAATTTGAGAAATGTATGCTTTTATGCTACAAGTGTGAATTGGCTTCCTTGTCTGGCCAAGAGACTTTTGGCCCTCAATGATGAATAAATGTCTTGGTCTGGAGCGGAGTGACCTGAGCTGATAACAGGCGAACACTTTGCTGAAATGTACGAAGTGGCTCTCGTCTAAAGGACACGTCTGCAGTCTGGGTTATAGCCCCCACCATCTCTATGAAAGTATAAAATGCTTTGATGTAAATTGTTTCATGCAAGTACCTGAGGAACGTATTAGAATCTCAAGTGGCTTGTGTTCTCTCTTGGTAACTGACCAAGTACCAGGTTAGAATAAACTTCTGATGTAATGGGGAAGTGAATTTGAATCGGGTTGGTCTAACTGTTATACTAAAGTAAGAATAAATGAAAAGAACCAAAAAAACATTTTGCAATCATGGGATTCTTAAGTTTCATTTATGGTGAAAAGTGTATGGTGTATAATTAGAAAATAATTGTTTCACAAGGAAGGACTTGTGTGGACATCGGTTTTCAGTGTCAATGGGTTTTATGCAGGATTTTATAAACCAAATCGGGACAACGTTAAACTCTGTCTGAAGTCACATAGGATTCCACAATCGGCCAGCGTAGATCCTTCCAATGATCAGCAACAAGTGAGTAAAAGAAATCCACATCCAGCGGAAGCTACGGTCGATTCCCCAACCAAACTCCCCGGAATTGTAGGCCGTCGCTCACGGGGATAATTCCGTAATGGGCGGGTCGCTTAACCGACCGTGGACGCCATAACTCAACCGCGTGGCCTAGGTCCTCCTTCTAGAATCAAGTGACTCCTCTTTACCTAATTAACCACGTGTTTAACCACCGGGAAACCACGCATAACTCGGTAGTCCCTTGTGCCGAACCGGATCACTCTACCCAACTACCCGACTACCTTTACGGATCGGAATGCAGCGAGCGGCACTGCAAGGACGACCGGCGAGAAGGAACGGATTGTTGGGATAAAGATCCGGTAAACTCAGATTCGAACCATGCTGGACCAAGGAGAAAAGACAAGAACGAGCTGGAACCATTTTCCACAATTTATTTATTTACACTAAAGCGGGGAAGCATGTGGGAACAACAAAAAGTTTTATTCGTATGGTAATGCAGGGAAAGATGAGAGAGGTTGGGGTGGCGGCAATTTTACAAGCAACTTACAAAAGCAGCCATAGGCAGACATGACGAGAGATTAATGAAAAGCAACAACAATCACGAACAAGGCAAGATCTTGCACAGGCTTATCTAAAGGGGCTGGCACACTTGACGATTTAGCGAACGTATGCCGTTTTTTTTAGCAAATTCTTGCGCAATACGCTGGCACAGCGTCGAACTACGTTATTGGTAAAGCTTTTGTATACGTTAGAAACCTGAAAACACTGCCATAAGTCGTTGTACCCTGGCTTTAATCGTGACTTTTGTGGCTTGTTCTCTCTTTTTTCGAAATGCTTAAAATTACGACGTTACTCGAACGTTTGGCTCACACGTTCCGCACGCCGGCCATAAGGTTTACACGTTTGACGATAGTTCGACACACGTTAATTGGATGTTACTCATAAGTCGAAACACGTAGAGGTAACATCGCGTACCGAATTACTTATTTCCTAACCTATAGTACGTTTGGTAAGCACGCTAACACAAACGTTGTTCCACACTTCGCACACTACTTGAAAGTTCCTCATACGTCGAAAACACATCCAAAGTAATGTTTAGGGTACCCGTGACTTATTTAAACATATGAAGAACGGCTGGGAATTATTACGCTATGCATACGCTAGACATGTTGGCCATAGGTTGTGGACGACTAAAAACTGATAAACAATCGTGGTATAAACTTATGTATAAGGTTCTCGAAGCGTTCTGTGTTCATGTACGAGTACATTATGCATTTGTCAAAGTCGTTTTTAATACTTTAACAAGTAAACAAAGAAATATTTCATCGTGGGAATGAGGAAAAAAAATTAGCCGAAAATAACATCGAACAATGGTGCAAAGAGTCTCCTATTCGGGACGATAAGAGGATCCATCATCACCACAACCCTCCCCATCACGCTCACTACTAATACTGACATGGACTACTACTACTACCAAACATACACTACACTACTCTACTACACTGACATAGACATACTACTATACTACTACTACTACTACTGACCTAAGGACAACTACTAAACACTGAATGGACCTACTACTACTACTACACTACTACTACTGACTAGACATATCACTACTCACTACTGACATACGACATACCACTACTACTACTGAGTGACATTCACTACACCAATGGCTACTACTACAACTACTACTACTATTATACTGTCACGCACACCAACTATCCTGCTAATAGTATACTACTCACTGATATCACTGCATGACAAACTACTCAACATGGAGTCTGGAATCAATGATGGTTCCTCTTGTGAAGCCATTTGTATGTACCAATTCCCCTAAACGCGCAATACGTCAGTACACGGTAGATGTAAGTTAGAAACACTTCAGTAAGTTCTGTGGTTGTCGGAAAGAACGTCAATTTATTCGTCTAATACGACAATGTGAGGTTCATACATACGTACAAAAGGTTCATAAGCATGTTATTCAATGGGTTAGTATGCACGTTTGACTTAGGTTCAAAACATGCTACACATAGGTTAAACCACGTACTCTACGTTCATAAGCACGGTAGCCAAATGGTTCAAGGCCAGTTATACATAGTTTTCAATGCACGTTACTCATACTTTTTCCAAGCACGTTAAACAATAAGGCTAAGCTGACGTTACTACATTTTGTCAAAGCACGTTACTTCAACGGTTATAAACTTGGGTTTCAAAGTATGGTGCCATTAACTTGACGTGCTCGACGTATGACTAACCTACAAAGTAGTGTGTTCGCCGTGTTAAACGAATCGCGGAACGTGCAAGGAACAGATGCACCGCATGCAAACGTGTCGAGCCTTACGTCGAGTACGTCTTAACAATTTTCAGCATGCTTGAAAATACACGAACGTACGAACGGACTAGGTAATACTGCCAGCGTACTCAATGATTTCGAGCATAATCTTAACGATACTCAACTTTCCTATAGCGTATTTGACGTGTGCCTACGTTTGTAAACCCATTTTTCAGAATGGCATACGCTGGCAAAATCGTCAAGGTGTGACTGCAATGTTGAACAATTCAAAATCTCGGGAGTTTTTGATTTCAATCGGGCGTCCGCAAGTCTCAACAAGGCTACGCCACGAGTTCGCCGGCGATACGTAGCGCGCAAAGGGTAAGTTAACTATCGCTTGTCTTAGGGTTTGGGAACGCCGATCACAAGGAAAGCATCGTTGGTAAAAGTTATGTTAACACAAACGAAACGTTCTGTGGCCCGTTACTAATATGTTATGCAAACGACCAACACGTTTTGAATACGCCAAAAACTAAAAAAAACATCAAATTTAGCGTAACGTCAACGTTTAGATCACATTTTTATACTTGCCATTGCTCGGCTTAAACGTCAAGGTGTGACAGGGCCCTAAACGGACAGGCGCAACCAACTCAGAACACACACTCAGACAAATAAACCAATGAAAGGCAAAGGACTTTTGCAGCCAGGGAGGGAGGGAGTAGGTCACAGGTTTTTTGGTGCTTGAGCGGTTTTCGGGGGAAGGGATGCTCCGTGGTGCGGCACCCGGAAAAGCCTGTGTAAGTTCGGTCCACAGCGCAGTGTGGTAATCGTGTCTGCAGCAGGGAGCTTGATTGGAGGAGAGGCGAGTCCAAAATGGCGAGAGTTGAGCAGAGCAAGGACCAGACAGAGGTTGGTCGAGGTCGTGTGGGCGAGGACAGTAAGTCCGGCGGGTCGTCGAGGCGAGACGTAGGCAGAGACTAGGCAGCAGGAACACTTTCACAAAATCTCTCTTCAACCTCTCCAACTTGGCAATTCTCTTACAACGACCAACAACTTGTAATTCTTTCAACCCTTCCAAGACCCGCAAAACTAACTATGCAACACAGGAGGTCCGTGCTTTACAGCCGGAGGTCGCGGAGGAGCCATGGCAAACCGGCGCATCGTCCGATCCGAGATTCCGATTGGCTGGGCTTCATTGTGTCTGCTTCCTGGCAGGGTTGCAGACGCTAGTTTGGCCTGCCACACCGCGTGTTGGGTTGGGAAGGTGGATGCCGATGCGACTTCCACATGTCGAACTCCGGGGATTTTTGCCTCTGAAAACCAGAGTCATGGTTTGACGGTGCTACGCTGTGGTAAGCGAACGAGGGTAGCAAGCGAGATTGAGGCATCGTGGAACGTGAAAAGGAGGGTGGGGATCAAAATAAAAGGGGAAAAATGATTTATTAATCCTAACATAGCCCATCGCAACGCCACCCCCATGTCTTCCCACGACACAAAAGGAAGGGATCTATCTGCACGTATATAAATGGAATAACTGTCTTGGGACACCTTCTGTTGTATGCATGCGGTTCCAAGATAGCAACAATATCATAGCAGGCAGGGAATAGGAACATCGTGAGTTAGGTAATATCGCTTGTTCCACATATTTCCGATAGTTCTTCCCTTCAGCTGGCTCTTCCACCTCTCTGAATGTAGCACTCTCCAGTGATTACGAATTTCATTCCTATGTCTAAGCAATGGGTGACAGCCTTCTTGTTATTCTTGAGCAGCCAGAGCATGAAGCTCCACACCTATGTTGCAGACCATGAATGTCACAACTCACAGCCACTCTGCAGCCTTTCTTCACTTGTGAGATGCAGTACCTGCCAAATGATACAAATACTGGTCTCTGGCTGTCTGAGGCATGGGGCTCTGATGAGGGTTGCAAAATGAAAACAAATCAAAGCAAAGGGGGAGGGTGAGGAGGAAGGGAAAAGGGAAGGAGAGTGAGAGGGGAGAGGAGGAAATGGGGAGAGATATATATCAGTATGCATCAGGTAACGTCACGTATCATGCTTGTGAGTCGGGTCCGTTATGAGCAAAAGAGGGTTGGAGGAGAAGAGCGAGAGAGAGAAAGAGCAAATAAGACCGTCGCTTCGATAAGAAAAGAGCAAACAAGGCTTGATATTTAACCCCCCGGGGATCTTGACGATCGAGGGTTAAACATGACCATCACGCTCGTGCCTCAACACAGACGCCATTTGCTGTGTTTTGTATTTTACGGCGATGGCCCGCTTCACAACACAGGAGCGACAAAGGTTTCATAGGCTTTAACTGTGTCCTCACCAACTGCACGGACAACCAACTGAGGTAAACGCAAAAAGGTATGGTGGGCAAATGCAGCTATTGCTGCTGTGTTTGCTACTGGTCTGCTTCTTGCTCGTTGAAGGAGTGAAGGCTGCTCTGATCAGCTTTTGAAAGTAGTTTTTTTGACATGTTTTGCTTCTTGTACATGTATTTTGGTTGTGGTTCGCAGTGGACAGTGCGTACACCTACAGTACTTTTTTTTTTTGTGCATACTTGGTCGAGGCCGTATGAGAGCGCACACAATGCCCAGCAAGGGAGGCATGAGACAAGAGGGAGTGGGAGTGGGGAAGGACATAACGGTGGGAACAAAGACTTTAGAGTCTGTGGAAGGGAGAGCGGATTGGGTGGGGAAATGGGGTAAAGATGGACAGTACAGGGACTTCAGGAAGGAGCAGGGAACATTTGAAGGAGTAGATGGGGTGATTACCGAGGGGAGAAAAGATCGAGGATTTGGTGGGGGACGATAAAGGGTGTGGTGACAGCTGTTTAAAAGCTGGAGGAAGAATGGGTTTGAACAGAGTGAGGAGTTTATTCAAAGCAAAAAAGAGAATGGAAAGAGTGAAGGTGAGCACTGTTCGTGATTTTGGGTAGTTTTGCCAAAAAGGGGTTGTTGGGGGACCTTGAGCCCTGCGGAAATATGGTGGACAATCGCAGAGAGAGCAGGGGTGCGGGGGCGAGACCGGAAGAGGAGACGGTAGAAGTCAAAGACCACACGACACTGCCTGGCGGTGAGGAGAGCAGTGGCCAAATACTCAGCTCATCGTTGGAGATCAATGATCCGTAATGCCTTGGTTTCTCATTTCGTGAAGCGAGAAAGGTGAAGAGGCAGGAGCACCACCCAGAAGGGAGAGCAGTTACTCCATCAGGCTGTGGCCAAAAGCTTTGTATGGTGGTCAGGAGCTCAGGTGGGTAAAGGAAGGACTTTGCGATGATGGAGGAGTTCTAGTGGCGACAGGATTTGGAGGCCAGGTTGGAAATGTGGCTTTCCCAGGGCAGAAATCGGTGGCAGATAATCGAGACCAGACTTTGAAGAAAGATCTTCTTCCAGAGGATTGTTTGAGAATGGCAGATGGGGGGTGCGGGGGGGGGTCCAAAACGGTCCTTCGGAAAGGCATAGTGACGAGTGGTAGATTTGTCAGCATTGAAAGACTATGTTCACGTGTTGGACCGAGTTGGATTACCAGATGCTGCAGAGAGCGATAGAAGCTGCTGCTATGCCGGTTTGAGGGATGACAGATATTGTACGCAAGAGGTGGAGTCGATCAAGCAAAGAAATACGGAGGATTTTCCAGAGAGTCGGAGACATCATTGATGAAAACCGAGAAAAGAACAGCGCCCAAGTATGCTGCCTTGAGGAATTCCCAGCCTCGACAGGAAGAGGGGATGAAAGAACTCCATTTCGGGCCACACATTGGCTGCGACGAGAGGAAGTCTGCGAGGAAGTTTTTTGCTCCGTGAATTAAGACTGTATTGCATTATCGAGGGTAGTGTAGGTGATCAACAGTGAACTCTGTACATAATATTCTCAAAATGAGCTTGGTTGGGCAACTTTGAGGGGAGGGAAGGGTGGGAGGTTCTCGCTCGCATTGGTTGGGTGACTTGAGGAAAGGTTGGGGGGGGGAGGGGTATCGACTTGCATTTGGTAGGGGGGGGATCTGAGGAGAAAGGGGGTGCGGGGGGAGTAGTTTGACTTACATTGTCAGGGCTTGAGGGGAAAGCATGGCGGAGGAGGGGAGCTTACCTAAACGAAGGTTTACGTTTAGCCTTGAGTCTAGTTTACCCCCTTACACTATGGAAAGTATATAGCGAGAGGGGGATTTGAGGGAAGGGGTAGTTTACCCCATATACCTCAAGGAGGTTAAGAAGGCATAGTGCCAAGTTGATGGAGGGGTTGCTTCATTACATTTTCATCGAAGGCCGACTCTTCAATGTGTTTGCCGTCTCGGAAGGATGTAAAACTGTACCTCTCGTCTGCCGGCTAAGTACAAGGATTGGAGCAAATGGGTTCATTCAAATGGCACATAAATTTTAAGAGATTATAACATGGGCTTCTTTAAGGGATGATCCTCGTACTGGGGCTGGAACCGCTGTGTACCTGCGATGGAGGCTGGACTCTAGAGTTGGTAATTTACTCTATTGTGAAGGTTTCCATTCTTAATCTTGCTTTCTAAACTTTTGTTAGAATAAGGAACCAATATATATATATATATAATATAATTATATATATCTATAATACATATATACATTATACTATATACATAACAACAGACCTACACACCACACACAACACGCACCACACACACAGGAACTTTGGCCCCACGTTTTCCCATTTCATTGAGTGTTTGGACTTATGCAGCTCGAGGTATTTTTGAATGACATGTTTGAAAAAGATAATAACATAAGCCTCCTTGGCCGCTCCCTTAAGGGAGGTGTGCTTCCAGTAGAAGTACAAAGCACACAAGACATAAACCCTCTCCAAAGATTTTACTTTCCGAAAACAGCTTTTGAGGATCCAGTTTTTCCAAGGCAGTCGGCATCTCCACAATCCGCCCAACGCATCACCTGTGCAACACCGCACGCACGCACGCACACCACACCCCAACACCCTCGCGCCGACCTCCTAGCGGGAGATACAAAAACTCATGTCAGATACAGCTGTGGCACACAAAATATGTGGAAGTAAATCATGGCACATTGTGCAAAATTTCAATTCTCAGTTCCAAAAAAGTCATGCCAAATTGAACAAAAGCAATCATGACAACAAGGACACTCCGAGACGTGATGATCCCATGAAGCGTGAACAAAGAAAACAAAGCACTGCAACCGGACATTGTACACATGTACAAAAAGGAAAAGAAGGCATTGTTAATTGAGGTTTCAGTACTCAGTGACTTTGGTCTAAATAACACAGAAATCAAGAAAATGACTAAATATCAAAACCTCAATAATGAAATGAAAAGATCCTGGGAGATGAAGAGTGCCTACATTGAGCCAGTCATAATTGGAGCAATGGGAATGATAAAGAAGAACTTCACAGAGATCCAACAAATCATCCCTGGGAACATTACTGCAAATTAACCGCAGTTGGATGCTGTTCGGGGCTCAGTGGGATCCAGAAAAGAGCCCTCGGAACAAAACTCTGACAACAACACAATTTAGGCCATGAATCATGATCATTCATTAAAATGAAGGTGGATACTTCGAGTCCTGGGAGGACTCTGTTCCAACTTCTGCAACCCAAATTGTGGAGATAACAATCAATGATGCACATACACACATGTTCAGCATTTTATACACACAACACCACAACTTTCACTCTCACAAACCCAGCCACCGTCGCTTCCCCTTCAAGCAATTACTTGTGAGCATCGCGCGCATACATTTTCTCAATTGTTACCAGTGGTTTGCAAAAGCTTTGATAGAAAGGTCACCTGATCGAGGTCTATTGGGAACGAAGCAACGGATGCAATTCTGTGGGAATGACGGGAGGAAGGGATGGGTAAGGGAAGGGGGAAATCAAATACCTTTGATGCAAGAGGATTTGCCATCATGCCTGCACTTTATCAACATCATAAATTAATCTATAAGCCATTTTTCACAACATAGCAGGAGCATGTGAAAGATTAATTGTAGATGGAGAAGTGCACACACAGGACATCAAGGTGTTTACTTTATTTTACATATTTTGTTTTTGTGGGGTGGTGAGGTATGAACAAACACCGCACAGCACACTCATTTCGCAGAGCCCTCTCAGTAAAAATAACAATTTAACCATGTGTACATATCATGCCTGGTGTTGCTTATGGCTAGGGTGGTGGGCTTTGGATCGGAGATGCTGATTCAATTCCACTCAGCTTGTTGAATTACCAGATGGGGGTTGCTCTGGCTGTCATCTTCCGAGTCGGCAAATGATGAGTTGACTGGTATTGCTGTGTGGAGTGGCACCCCGGTCCAGGATTGTGCCCAATAGCCAAGGAGACTGCTTAAGCAGCACCAACGCCCTGCACAGAGTATGGTTCCGATGGATGGATGGATGGATGAATACAATCACCCATCTATACAATGTCTACGTACTCCTCCATTCTCTTTCGCCATTATACTTGGAGTAGCCTTGTAATCCTGTGCTGTCCTTCAATTTCTGCTGTCATTAAACTATGTCTCAGTTAAAACTACTGTATACCATTCTCCTCACT
>CM068960.1:16246682-16264788 GCA_035128595.1 Eptatretus atami
AACGAACCTTCTGGGAGAGACATGAACGGTCACACGAGAGAGACACAAACGAACCGTCTGGGAGAGAGAGAGGAACGGACACACGAGAGAAACACGAACGAACCGTCTGGGAGAGACACGAACGGACACACGAGAGAGACACGAAATTCCGCTGGGAGAGAGAGATGAACGGAAACACGAGAACGAGAGACGAACGGACACACGAGAACGACAGAGACGACGAACACAACGAGAGAGACACGACGAACCGTCTGGGAAGAGAACGAACGGACACACGAGAGAGACACGCGAACGGACACACGAGAGAGAGAGAGGAACGACAGACGAGACAGAACAGACAGACAGGTAGGAAACGAACGTCTGGGAGAGAGACGAACGGACACACGAGACGAATGGAAGAACGAGTCTGGGAGAGAAGACGAACGGACAACACGAACGAGACGAACGAACCGGTCGAGGAGAGAGACGAACGGACCACATCGAGAAGAGACACGAACGAACCGTCTGGAGAGAGACGAACGGACACAGAGAGAGAACCAAAACGAAAACGAACCGTTGGGAAGGAGGAAGGAAAACGAAACGGACACACGAGAGAGCCGAACGACCTGTCTGGGAGAGAGACGAACGGACAACACGAGAGAGACACAAACGAACCGTCTGGGAGAGAGAGACGAACGGACACACAGAGAGAGACACGAACGAACCGTCTGGGAGAGAGACGAACGGACACACAGAGAGACACGAACGAACCGTCGGGAGAGAGACAAAGCACACGAGAGAGACACGAACGAACCGTCTGGGAGAGGAGACGAACACGGACACACGAACTGAGAGAGACGAACGGACACCACGAGAGAGAACACGAACGAACCGCGTCTGGGAGAGAGACGAACGGACACACGAAGAGACACGAACGACAACATCGAGGAGAGAGAGAGACAGACAGACAAGACAGAACGAAACGTCTGGAGAGAGACGAACGGACAGTCTGGGAGAGAGACGAACGGACCAAGGAACGAAGAAGACGTCTGGGAGAGAGACGAACGGACACACAAGAGAGACACGAACGAACGGTCTGGGAGAGAGACGAACGGACACACGAGAGACAGACACGAACGACATACGAGAGACAGAACTGAACGGACAGAGAGACACGAACGAACCGTCTGGGAGAGAGACGAACGGACAAGAGAGAGAGACACGAACGAACCGTCTGGAGAGAGACGACGAACGGACCACGAGAGAGCAACGAACGACTGTCTGGAGAGAGACGAACGGACACAGACGAGAGAGACACGAAGAACCGTCTGGGAGAGAGACGAACGGACACACGGAGAGAACACGAACGAACCGTCTGGGAGAGAGAGACGAAACGGACAACGAGAGAGAACACAAACGAACGTCTGGAGAGAGACGAACGGACAAACGAGAGAGAAGACAACGAACACACGTCGGTGACGAGAGAGAGACGAACGGACCACGGAGAGAGAAACGGAACACACAGAGAGACGAACAGCACACAGAGAGAGACACGAACGAACCGCTGGGGAGAGACAAACGGACACACGAGAGAGACACACGAACGAACCTCTGGGAGAGAGACGAACGGACACACGAGAGAGAGCACGAACGGACACACGAGAGAGACACAAACGAACCGTCTGGAGAGAGACGAACGGACACACGAGAGAGAGAAACGACAACCGAGAGAGAGAAGGACACACGAAGAGACACGAACGAACCGTCTGGGAGAAGAGAAGAAGGACACACGAGAGAGACACGAACGAACCGTCTGGGAGAGAGACGAACGGACACACGAGAGAGAACGAACGAACGGTCTGGGAGAGAGACGAACGGACACACGAGAGAGACACGAACGAACCGTCTGGAGAGAGACGAACGGACACACAGAAAGGAGAGGAGAGACAACGACACACGAGAGAGACACGAACGAACCGTCTGGGAGAAGAGACGAACGGACACACGAGAGAGACACGAACGAACCGTCTGGGAGAGAGACGAACGGACACACGAGAGAAGAACACGAACGAACCGTCTGGGAGAGAGACGAACGGGACCACACGAGAAGAGACACGAACGAACCGGAGAGAGAGACGAACGGACACAGAAGAGAGAGACGAACAGGACACCGAGAAGAGAGAGAACGGACACACGAGAGAGACACGAACGAACCTTCTGGAGAGAGACGAGACGGACACAGAGAGAGACAAGACGACCGTCTGGAGAGAGACACGAACGAACCGTCGGGAGAGAGACGAACGACCACACGAGAGAGACACGAAGAACCGTCTGGGAGAGAGACGAACCAGGAACACAGGAGAGACACGAACGAACCTGTCTGGGGAGAGAGACGAAGGACACACGAGAGAGACACGAACGACACAGGAGAGGAGAGACGAACGGACACATCAGAGAGAAACGAACGAACACGCAGAAGACGAACGGACACACGAGAGAGACACGAACGAACCTTCTGGAGAGAGACGAAACGGACACAGAGAGAGAACACGAACGAACCGTCTGGAGAGAGACACGAACGAACCGTCGGGAGAGAGACGACGGACACACGAGAGAGACACGAACGAACCGTCTGGGAGAGAGACAACGGACACACGAGAGAGACACGAACGAACCTTCGGGAGAGAGACGAACGGACACACGAGAAGAGAACGACGAACGGCCACAGAGAGGGACAACGAAAACCGTCTGGGAGAGAGACGAACGACACACAAGAAGACACGAAACGAAACCGTCTGGGAGAGAGACGAACGGCACCACGAGAGAGACACGAACGAACCGTCTGGGAGAGAGACGAAAACGGCACACGAGAGAGACACGAACGAACCGTCTGGGAGAGAGACACGAACGGACACACGAGAGAGACACGAACGAAACCGTCTGGAGAGAGACGAACGGACACACGAGAGAGACACGAACGAAACCGTCTGGGAGAGAGACACGGCCACACGAGAGAGACACGAACGAACCGTCTGGGAGAGAGACGAACGGACACACGAGAGAGAGACCGAACGACACACAGGAGACACGACTGAACCTCTGGGAGAGAGACGAACGGAACACACGAGAGAGACACGAACGACACTTTAGAGAAAAGACACGAATGAACCGTCTGGGAGAGAGACGAACGACACACGAAGAGAGACACGAACGAAACTGCTGGGGAGAGACGAACGGACACACGAGAGAGAGAGAGAGAAGGGAAGAGAGAGAGACGACGAGAGAGAGAGAGAGAGAGAGAGAGAGAGAGAGGAGAGACGACGAGAGAGAGAGAGAGAGAACGAACGGTCTGGGAGAGAGACGAAGGACAACGAGACAGACAGAACGAACCGTCTGGGAGGAGACGAAGGACACACGAGAGAGACACGAAGAACCGTCTGGGAGAGAGACGAACGACACACGAAGAGAGACACGAACGAACTGCTGGGAGAGAGACGAACGGAACACACGAGAGAGACGAGACGAGAGAGAGAGAGAGAGAGAAGAGAGAGAGAGAGAGAAGAAGAGAGAAAGAGAGAGAGAGAGAGAGAGAAGAGAAGAAGAGAAGGAGAGAGAGAAGGACAACAGAAGACACAGAACGAACGTCTGGGAGAGAGACGAGGACACACGAGAAGACAGAACGAACCGTCTGGGAGGAGACGAAGGACACCGAGAGAGACACGAACGACCGTCTGGGAGAGAGACGAACGGACACACGAGAGAGACACGAACGAACCGTCTGGGAGAGAGACGAACGGACAACAGCGAGAGAGACCGAACGAACCGTCTGGGAGAGAGACAACGGACACACACGGAGAGACAACGAACGAACCGTCTGGGAGAGAGACGAAACGGCACAACGAGAGAGACACGAAAGACCGTCTGGGAGAGAGACGAAGCGGACCACGACGAGAGAGAGACGAACGGACACACGGAGAGACACGAACGAACCGTCTGGGAAGAGACGGACAACAGAAGAGAACACGAGAGAGACACGAACGGACAAACGAGAGAGAGACGAAGGACACACGAGAAGAGACGAACGGACACACGAGAGAGACACGAAGAACGTCTGGGAGAGAAGACGACAGACACACAAGAGAGACACGAACGAACTCTGGGAGAGAACGAACGGACAACACGAGAGAGAGAGAACGACGAACGTCTGGGAGAGAGACGAACGACCACGAGAGAGAGACGAACGGACACACGAGAGAGACACGAACGAACTCTGGGAGGAGAGACGAACGGACACACGAGAGAGACACGAACGAACCGTCTGGGAGAGAGACGAACGGACACACGAGAGAGACACGAACGAACCTCTGGGGAGAGAGACGAAGGACACACGAGAGAGACACGAACGAACCGTTGGGAGAGAGAAACGAAGGACACACGAGAGAGACGAACGAACGACACTCGAGAGAGAGACGAACGGACACACGAGAGACACGAACGAAACGTCTGGGGAGAGACAAACGGACACACGAGAGAGACACGAACGAACCCGTCTGGAGAGAGACGAACGGACACACGAGAGAGACACGAACGAAACCGTCTGGAGAGAGACGAACGGAACACACGAGAGAGACACGAACGAACCGTCGGAGAGAGACGAACGGACACACGAGAGAGACACGAACGAACCGTTCGGGAGAGGACGGCCGACACACGAGAGAGACACGAACGAACCGTCTGGGAGAGAGACGAACGGACACACGAGAGAGACACGAACGAACCGTCTGGGAGAGAGACGAACGGACACACGAGAGAGAGAACGAGAGAAAGAAAGAGAGAGAGAGAGAGAGAGAAGAGAGAGAGACGAACGCACACGAGAAAGACACGAACGAACCGTCTGGGAGAGAGACGAACGGCACACGAGAGAGACACGAACGAACCGTCTGGGAGAGAGACGAACGGACACACGAGAGAGACACGAACGAACCGTCTGGGAGAGAGACGAACGGACACACGAGAGAGACACGAACGACCATCTGGAGACAGAGAAGAACGGACACCGGAGAGAGACGAACGGACAACGAGAGGACACGACGAACCGTCTGGGAGAGAGACGAACCACACACGAGAGAGACACGAACGAACCGTCTGGAGGAGAGACGAACGGACACACGAGAGAGACACGAACGAACCGTCTGGAGAGAGACGAAACGGACCACTGGAGAGAGACGAACGGACACACGAGAGAGAACGAACGACCGTCTGGGAGAGAGACGAACGGACACACGAGAGAGACACGAACGAACCGTCTGGGAGAGAGAACGAACGGACACACGAGAGAGACACGAACGACCGTCTGGAGAGAGAGACACACGACGGCACACGAGAGAGACACGAACGAACCGTCTGGGAGAGAGACAAACGGCACACGAGGAAGAACACGAAACCGTCTGGGAGAGAGACGAACGGACACACGAGAGAGACACGTACGAACGGAACACGACGAGAGAGACACGACAACCGTCTGGGAGAGAGACAACGGACACACGAGAGAGACACGAACGACGACCTGGAGAGAGACGAAGGACACACAGAAGAGAGACGACGACACACGAGAGAGACACGAAGAACCGTCTGGGAGAAGCGACGAACGACACAAGAGAGACACGAACGAACTCCTGGAGAGAGACGAACGGACACACGAGAGAGACAGAGAGAACGAACGAACGTCTGGGAGAGAGACGAACGGACAACGAGAGAGAGACGAACGGACACACGAGAGAGACACGAACGAACCGATCTGGGAGAGAGACGAACGGACACACGAGAGAAGACACGAACGAACCGTCTGGGAGAGAGACGAACGGACACACGAGAGAAGACACGAACGAACCTCTGGGAGAGAGACGATGGAACAGCACGAGAGAGACACGAACGAAACCGTCTGGGAGAGAGACGAATGGACACACGAGAGAGAACGAACGACACCGAGAGAGAGACGAACGGACACACGAGAGACACGAACGAACCGTCTGGGGAGAGACAAACGGACACACGAAGAGAGACACGAACGAACCGTCTGGGAGAGAGACGAACGGACACACGAGAGAGACACGAACGAACCGTCTGGAGAGAGACGAACGGACACAAGAGAGAGACAGCGAACGAACCGTCTGGAGAGAGACGAACGGACACCAGAGAGAGCACGAACGAACCGTCTGGGAGAGAGACGGAACGGACACACGAGAGAGACACGAACGGAACCGTCTGGGAGAGAGACGAAGGACACAACGAGAAGAGACACGAACGAACCGTCTGGGAGAGAGACGAACGGACACACGAGAGAGAAGAAGAAGAGGAGAGAGAGAGAGAGACAGAACGAGAGAGAAAAAGAAGTGGGAGAGAACGACGTAACACGAGAGAGACACGAACGAACCGTCTGGGAGAGAGACGAACGGCACACGAGAGAGAACACGAACAACCGTCTGGGAGAGAGACGAACGGACACACGAGAGAGACACGAACGAACCGTCTGGGAGAGAGAGCGAACGCACGCGAGAGAGACACGAACGACCTCTGGAGAGAGACGAACGGACACACGAGAGAGACAACGGAACTACAGAGAGAACACGGAGAACCGTCTGGGAGAGAGACGAAACGACACACGAGAGAGACACGAACGGACACAACGAGAGAGACACGAACGAACCGTCCTGGGAGAGAGACGAAGCGGACACACGAGAGAGACACGAACGAACCGCTGGGAGAGAGACGAACGGACACGAGAGAGAGAGAGACGAGACGAGACACGGAGACGAGACGGAACAAGGTCTGGGAAGAGAGACGAACGGACACACGAGAGAGAACACGAACGAACGTCTGGGAGAGAGAGAACGGACACACGAGAAGACACGAACGACACCGGAGAGACAGACAACGGACACACGAGAGAGAGACGAACGACAGAGAAGAGAGACGAACCGACACTACGAAGAGACGAACGGACACAGAGAGAGACACGAACGAACCGTCTGGAGAAGAGACAAACGGACACAAGAGAGGACACGAACGAACCTCTGGGAGAGAGACGAACGGACACACGAGAGAGACACGAACGAACCGTCTGGGAGAGAGACGAACGGCACACGAGAGAGACACGAACGAACCGTCTGGGAGAGAGACGAACGGCACACGAGAGAGACACAGAACGAACCCGTTCTGGGAGAGAGACGAAACGGACACACGAGAGAGACACGAACGACCGTCTGGGAGAAGAGACGAACGGACACAGAGAAGACACGAACGAACCGTCTGGGAGAGAGACCGAACGGCACACGAGAGAGACACGAACGAACCGTCTGGGAGAGAGAGAACGGCACACGAGAGAGACACGAACGAACCGTCTGGGAGAGAGACGAACGGACACACGAGAGAGAGACGACGGACACACGAGAGAGACAGACGGAAACGAACGCGTCTGGGAGAGAGACGAACGGACACACGAGAGAGACACGACGAGACCCGGAGAGAGAGACCGAACGGACACACGAGAGAGACGAACGGACACACGAGAGAGACACGAAGAACCGTCTGGGAGAGAGACGAACAGACCAACAGAGAAGACACGAACGAACTGTCTGGGAGAGAGACGAACGGACACTACGAGAGAGAGAAGAACAACGTCTGGGGAGAGAGACCAACGGACACACGAGAGAGACCACGAACGAGGAAAACCGTCTGGGAGAGAGACGAACGGACACATTTCCTATGCGATCATTTTCACGATGACGAGATCAGGACATGACACACGAGAGAGACACGAACGAACCGTCTGGGAGAGAGACGAACGGACACATGAGACAAACACGAACGAACGGTCAGGGCGAGAGACGAACGGATGCAAGAGAGAGACACGAACGAACCGTCTGGGAGAGAGATGAACAGACACACGAGAGAGACACGAACGAACCGTCTGGGAGAGGGAGAGAGATGAACGGACACACGAGAGGACACGAACGAACCGTCTGGGAGAGAGACGAAGGACACACGCGAGAGAGACGAACGAACCGTCTGGGAGAGAGACGAACGACACCACGAGAGAGACAAACGAACGAAGCTCTGGGAGAGAGACGAACGGACACACGAGAGAGACAACGAACGACACACGAGAGAGACACGACGAACCTCTGAGAGAGACACGAACGAACCGTCTGGAGAGAGACGAACGGACACACGAGAGGACACGAACGAACCGTCTGAGAGAGACGAACGAACCCTCTGGGGGAGAGGACGAACGACACACCGAGAGAGACACGAACGAACCGTCTGGGAGAGAGACGAACGGACACACGAGAGAGACACGAACGAACCGTCTGGAGAGAGAGAGAACGGACACACGAGAGAGACACGAACGAACCTTCTGAGAGAGAGACACGAACGAACCTTCTGGGAGAGAGACGAACGACACACGAGAGGGACCCACGAACCGTCTGGGAGAGAGACGAACGGACACACGAGAGAGACACGAACGAACCGTCTGGGAGAGAGAGACGAAACGGACACACGAGAGAGAAACAACAGAATGCGAGAGAAGAGACAACGACACGAGAGACACGAACAAACCGTCTGGGAGAGAGACGAACGGACACAAAGAACACACAAACGACCGCTGGGAGAGAACGAACGGACACACGAAGAGACACGAACGAACCTCTGGGAGAGAACGAACGGACACACAGAGAGAGCCGAACGAACCGTCTGGGAGAGAGGACGAAGGAACACACAGAGAGGACACGAACGAACCTCTGGAGAGAGACGAACGGACACACAAGAGAGACACGAACGAACCTTCTGGGAGAGAACGAACGGACACACGAGAGAGACACGAACGAACCGTCTGGGAGAGAGCACGGACACACGAGAGAGACACGAAGAACCGTCTGGAGAGAGAGAACGGACAACGAGAGAGACACGAACGAACCTCAGGGAGAGAGACACGAACGAACTTCTGGGAGAGAGACGAACGGACCACAGAGGGACGGACGACGAACCGTCTGGAGAGAGACGAACGGGACACACCGAGAGAGACACGAACGAACCGTCTGGGAGAGAGACGAACGGACACACGAGAGAAGAAACGAACAAAGTCTGGAGAGAGACCAACGACACGAGAGACACGAGAACCGTCTGGAGAGACACGAACGAAACCGTCTGGGAGAGAGACGAACGGACACACGAGAGAGACACGAACGAACGTCTGGGAGAGAGACAACGGACACACGAGCGAGACATAACGACGGACACACGAGAGAGACCGAACGACTCTGGGAGAGAACGACGAACACAACGAGAGAAACGAAGGAACCGTCTGGGAGAGAGACGAACGGACACATGAGAGAAGACACGAACGCACACGAGGAGAGACACGGGACGAACCGGACGGGAGAGAGCGGAACGACACACAGAGAGACACGAACGAACCGTCTGAGAGAGAGACGAACGGCACACGAGAGAGAACGAACGAACCGTCTGGAAGAGAGACGAACGAACGAACCGTCTGGGAGAGGACGAACGGACACACGAGAGAGACACGAACGAACCGTCTGGAGAGGACACAGAAGAACCGTCTGGGAGAGAGACGAACGGACACACGAGAGAGACACGAACGAACGTCTGGAGAGAGAGAAGGACACACGAGAGAGAGACACAACGAACCGTCTGGGAGAGAGACGAACGGCACACAGAGAGAGACACGAACGAACCTCTGGAGAGAGACGAACGGACACACGAGAGAGACACGAACGAACCGTCTGGGAGAGAGACGAACGGACACACGAGAGAGACACGAACGAACCGTCTGGGAGAGAGAAAACGGACACAACGAGACAGACAGGGAACACGGTCAGGCGAGAGACCGAACGGACGCACGAGAGAGAACGAACGAACCGTCTGGGAGAGAGACGAACGGACACACGAGAGAGACACGAACGACCTCCTGGGGGAGAGAGACACGAACGAACCTTCTGGGAGAGAGACGAACGGCACACGAGAGGGACAGAAACAACCGTCGGAGAGAGACAACGGACACACGAAGAGACACGAACGAACCGTCTGGGAGAGAGACGAACGAAACCGTCTGGGAGAGAGACGACGGACACACGAGAGACAAACGAACGACACACGAGAGAGACACGAACGAACCTTCTGGGAGAGGACACAACGAACCTTCTGGAGAGAGAACAAAACGACACACGAGAGAGACACAAACGAACATCTGGAGAGAGGCCAACGGACACACGAGGAGACACAAACGAACGTCTGGACAGAGAACAACAGACACACGAGAGGACACGAACGAAGTCTGGGAGAAGACGAATGACACACGAGAGAGACACGAACGAACCGTCTGGGAGAGAGACAACGGACACACGAGAGAGACACGAACGAACCGTCTGAGAGAGACAAACGGGACACACGAGAGAGAAAACCAACGAACCGTCTTGGAGAGAGACGAACGGACACACGAGAAGACACGAACGAAACGTCAGGGGAGAGACGACGGACCACGAGAGAGACACGAACGAACCGTCTGGAGGAGAAGAGCGGAACACGAGAGACACGAACGAACTTTCGGGAGAGAGACGAACGGACACACGAGAGGAAACGACGAACCGTCTGGGAGAGGAGACAAACGGACACACGAGAGACACGAACGAACCGTCTTGGAGAGAGACGAACAACAGAACGCGTGCAGGGGAGAGACGAACGGACGCACGAGAGAGACACGAACGAACCGTCTGGGAGAGAGAGCGCGGAACACGAGAGAGACACGAACGAACTCTGGGAGAGAGACGAACGGACACACAAGAAACGACGACCGTGGAGAGAGACGAAGGACAACCGAGAGAGACACGAACGAACCGTCTGGAGAAGGGACAAACGACACACGAAAGAGACACGAACGAACCGTCTGAGGAGAGAGAACGACACACGCGACAGACGAACGGTCAGGGCGAAGACGACGGACGCACGAGAGAGACACGAACGAACCGTCTGGGAGAGAGACGAAAGGACACACGAGAGAGACACGAACGAACCGTCTGGAGAAGAGACATGAACGAACCGTCTGGGAGAGAGACGAACGGACACAAGAGAGAGACACGAACGAACCGTCTGGGAGAGAGCACAACGGACACACGAGAGAGACACGAACGAACCGTTGGGAAGAGAAGAAGGACACAGAGAGAGAGACACAACGACCTCTGGAGAGAGACGAACGGACACAGCAGAGAGGCGACACGAACGAACGAACCTCTGGGGAAGACATGAACGACACGAGAGAGACACAAACGAACCGTCTGGGAGAGAGAGAGGAACGCACACGAGAGAACACGAACGAACCGTCTGGAGAGAACGAACGGACACACGAGAGAGACACGAACGAACCGTCTGGAGAGAAACAACGGACACACGAGAGGACACGAACGAACCGTCTGGGGAGAGGACGAAACGGACACACGAGAGAGACACGAACGAACCGTCTGGAGAGAGACGAACGGACACACGAGAGAGACACGAACGAACCGTCTGGGAGAGAGACAGAACGAACCGTCTGGGAGAGAGACAGAAGAACCGTCTGGGAGAGAGACGAACGGACACACGAGAGAGACACGAACGAACCGTCTGGAGAGAGACGAACGGACACACGAGAGAGACAACGAACGAACCGTCTGGGAGAGAGACAGAACGAAACGCTGCGCGAGAGAGACGAACGACACACGAGAGAGACACGAAACGAACTTCTGGGAGAACAGAACGGCACACAGAGAGACACGAACGAACGTCTGGAGAGAGAGACGAACGGACACACGAGGGAAACACGAACGAACCGTCTGGGAGAGAACGAACGGACACACGAGAGAGACACGAACGAACCTCTGGGAGAGAGACGAACGGACACACGAGAGAGAACGAACGAACCGTCTGGGAGAGAGACGAACGGACACACGAGAGAACACGAACGAACCGTCGGGAGAGACAGAGACGAACCGTAGAGACGAACGGACACACGAGAGAGACACGAACGAACCGTCTGGGAGAAGAGACGAAGGACACACGAGAGAGACACGAACGAACCGTCTGGAGAGAGAGAAGGACACAGAGAGAGAGAGACACAACGAACCGTCTGGGAGAGAGACGAACGGACACAGAGAGAGACACGAACGAACCTCTGGGAGAGACACGAACGACACACGAGAGAGACACGAACGAACCGTCTTGGAGAGAAAGAACGGACACACAGAGAGACAGAACGACGGGAGAGGCGAGAGACGAACGGACCACGAGAGAGACACGAACGAACCGTCTGGGAGAGAGACGAACGGACACACGAGAGAGACACGAACGAACCGTCTGGGAGAGAGAAGAACGACACACGAGAGAGACACGAACGGCCGTCCGTGAGAGAGACACGAACGAACCTCTAGGAGAGAGACGAACGGACACACGAGAGGGACAGACGAAACCGTCTGCGGAGAGAGACGAACGGAACCGTCTGGGAGAGAGACGAACGACACACTGCAGAGGGACAGTAAGGGAGAGAGACACGAACGGACACACGAGAGAGACACGAACGAACCGTCTGGGAGAGAGACGAATGGGCACACGACAGAGACACGAACGAACCGTCTGGGAGAGAGACGAACAGACACACGAGAGAGACACGAACGAACCGTCTGTGGAGAGAGAGAGAGTTCGGACACACGAAGAGAACACGAACAAACCGTCTGGGAGAGAGAGAGAGAGGAACGGAACACGAGAGAGACACGAACGAACCGTCTGGGAGAGAGACGACAAGGACATCAACTAGAGAGACACGAATCGAACCGTCTGGGAGAGAGACGAAAGGACACACAGAGAGACACGAACGAACCTTCTGGGAGAGAGCACGGCGAACATCTGGGAGAGAAGATGAACAGACACACGAGAGAGACACAACGAACCGTCTGGGAGAGAGACGAACGGACACACGAGAGAGACACGAACGAAACGTCTGGGAGAGAGACGAAGGACACACGAGAAAGACACGGAGCAAAGAGAGACACGAACGAACCGTCTGGGAGAGAGACGAACGGACAAACGAGAGAGACAAACGAACCGTCTGGGAGAGAGAGAACGACGCACGAGAGAGACACGAAACGAACGTCTGGGAGAGAGAGACGAACGGAACACAGAGAGACACGAACGAACCGTCTGGGAGAGAGAGAACGGACACACGAAGGAGACACGAACGAACCGTCTGGGAGAGAGACGAACGGACACACGAGAGAGACACGAACGAACCGTCTGGAGAGAGCGAACGGACGCACGAGAGAGAAACGAACGAACTGTCTGGGAGAGAGAGGAACGGACACACGAGGGAGACACGGACACACGACGAGAGACACGGACACACGAGAGAGAACAAACGACCGTCTGGGAGAGAGACGAATGGAACACGAGAGAGACACGAACGAACCGTCTGGGAGAGAGACAGGAACAAACTCGGGAGAGAGACACAAACGAACCGTCTGGGGAGAGAGGCAAACGAACGACACGAGAGAGACACGAACGAATCTTGGGAGACGAACGGACACAACGAGAGAGACAACGAACAAACGTCTGGGAGAGAGACGAACGGACACACGAGAGAGGACACGAACAAACGTCTGGGAGAGAGAGAGGGGGACACACGAGAGAGACACGAACGACCGTCTGGGAGAGAGACCACGAACGAACCGTCTGGGAGAGAGACGAAGGACACACGAGAGAGACCACGAACCGCTGGGAGAGAGACGAATGACACACGAGAAGACACCAAGAACCGTCTGGGAGAGAGACACGAACGAACCGTCCGAGAGAGACACGAACGAACCTTCTGGGAGGAACGAACGAACCCGGGAACGAGACGACGAAAACGAAAGAGACCAACGACCGTCTGGGAGAGAGACGAACGGACGCACCGAGAGGACACGAAAAGAAACCGTCTGGGAGAGAGACGAACGGACACACGAGAGAGACACGAACGAACCGTCTGGAGAGAGACGAACGGCGCAAACGAGAGAGACACGAACAAACCGTCTGGGAGAGAGAGAGGAGAGAGAGAGAGAAGAAGAGAGAGAGAGAGAGAGAGAGAGAGGAGAGAGAGAGAGAGAGAGAGAGAGAGAGAAAGAGAGAGAGACGAGAACGGAACGGACACGACACGAGAGAGACACGAACAAACTTCTGGGAGAGAGATGAACGAACTGTCCTGGGAGAGAGACGAACGGACACACGAGAGAGACACGAACGAACCGTCTGGGAGAGAGACACGAACGAACCTTCTGGGAGAGAGACAGAACGAACCTTCTGGGAGAGAGACACGAACGAACCTTCTGGGAGAGAGACGAACGGAAACGCAGAGAGAGACACGAACGAACCGTCTGGGAGAGAGACGAACGGACACACGAGAGAGACACGACAACCGTCTGGGAGAGAGAGAGGAAACGGAACACACGAGAGAGACACAAACGAACCGTCTGGGAGAGAGACACGAACGAACGGACAACGAGAGAGACACGAACGAACCGTCTGGGAGAGAGACGAAGGACACACGAGAAAGACCGAACGAACCGTCTGGGAGAGAGACAGGAACGACACCGGAGAGCACGAACGAACCTTCTGGAGGAGACGAACGGACAACGAGAGAGACACGAACGAACCGTCTGGGAGAGAGACGAACGGACGCACGAGAGAGACACGAACGAACCGTCTGGGAGAGAGACGAATGGACACACGAGAGGGACACGACAAACCGTCTGGGAGAGAGAGGGAACGGAACACGAGAGAGCACAAACGAACGTCTGGAGAGAGACGAATGGACACACGAGAGAAGACAGAACGAACTTCTGGGGAGAGAACGAACGAACCTCTGGAGAGAGAAACGGACACACAAGAGAGACAAGAACGAACCGTCTGGGAGAGAGAACAGGACACACGAGAAAGACACGAACGAACCGTCTGGAGAGAGACACGAACGAACCGGCGAGAGACACGAACGAACCTCGGGAGAGAGACGAACGGACAAACGAAGAGACAGAACGAACCGTCTGGGAGAGAGACGAACGACGCAGCGCGAGAGACAAACGAACCGTCTGGGAGAGAGACGAACGGACACACAAGAGAGACACGAACGAACCGTCTGGGAGAGAGGAGGAACGGACCACGAGAGAGACACGAACGAACCGTCTGGGAGAGAGAGAACGGACACACGAGAGAGACACAAACGAACCGTCTGGGAGAGAGACGAAACGGACACACAGAGAAGACACGAACGAACCGTCTGGGAGAGAGACACGAACGAACCCCCGAGAGAGACACGAACGAACCTTCTGGGAGAGAGACACGAACGAACCTTCTGGGAGAGAGACGAACGGACAACGAGAGACACGAACGAACGTCTGGGAGAGAGACGAACGGACGCAACGAGAGAGACACGAATGAACCGTCTGGGAGAGAGACGAACGGACACACGAGAGAGACACGAACGAACCGTCTGGGGAGAGAGACGAACAGACACACGAGAGAGACACGACGAACCTTCTGGGAGAGAGACGAATGGACACACGAGAAAGAACAAGAACGCGGAGAGACACGAAGAACCGTCTGGGAGAGAGACGAACGGACACACGAGAGAGAACCGAACGAACCGTCTGGGAGAGAGACGAAGGACACACGAGAAAGACACAACGAACCTCTGGGAGAGAGACACGAACGAACCGCCTGGAGAGAGACCACGAACGAACTTCTGGGAGAGCACGAACGAACCTTCTGGGAGGAGACGAACGGACACACAGAGAGACACGAACGAACCGTCTGGAGAGAGACCGAACGACACCTCTGGGAGAGACCGAACGAACCGTCTGGGAGCGAGGCAACGGACCAAACGAGAGAGACACGAACGAACCGTCTGGAGAGAGAGACGAAGGGACACACGAGAAAGAAGAAGAACCCTGTCTGGGAGAGAGACACGAACGAACCTTCTGGGAAGAGAGACGGACACACAAGAGAGACACGAACGAACCGTCTGGGAGAGAGGACACGAACGAACTTCTGGGGAGAGACACGAACGAACCTTCTGGGAGAGAGACGAAACGGACAAACGACAGAGACAGAACGAACCGTCTGGGAGAGAGACGAACGGACCACGGGAGAGACAGAACAGAACCGTCTGGGAGAGAGACGAACGACACACGAGAGAGACACGAACGAACCGTCTGGGAGAGAGAGAGGAACGGACACACGAGAGAGACACGAACGAAACGTCTTTGGGGAAGAGACGGAAAAACAACACAAGAAAACGAACCGTCTGGGAAGAGAGATGAACGGACACAGCGAGAGAGAACGAACGAACCTCTGGGAGAGACGAAGGAACACACGAGAAAGACAACGAAGAACGTCTGGGAGAGAGACACGAACGAACCTCTGGGAGAGAGACACGAAGAACACTTCTGGGCAAGAACGAACGAACCTTCTGGGAGGAGACGAAGACGCACCGAGAGAGACACGAACGAACCGTCTGGGAGAGAGACGAAGGGACGCACGAGAGAGGACACGAACGAACCGTCTGGGAGAGAGACGAACGGACCCACGAGAGAGACACGACAAACCGTCTGGGAGAGAGAGAGAAAGGAACGGACACACGAGAGAAGACACGAACGAACCTCTGGGAGAGAGACACGAACGAACCTTCTGGGAGAGAGACACGAACCACGAACTTCTGGGAGAGAGACAGACGAACCAACCTTCTGGGAGACGGAGAGAACGGCACAGAGAGAGACACGAACAACGTCTGGAGAGAGACGAACGGACACACGAGAGAGACACGAACAAACCGTCTGGGAGAGAGAGCAGGGGAACGGACACACGAGAGAGACACGAACGAACCGTCTGGGAAGAGACAGCAGAAGAACCGCTGGAGAGAGAGACGAACGGACACACGAGAGAGACACGAACGAACCGTCTGGGAGAGAGACGAAGGACACACGAGAAAGACAGCAACGAACCGTCTGGGAGAGAGACACGAACGAACCGTCTGGGAGAGAGACACAACGAGACCTCTGGAGAGAGACACGAACGAACGCTTCTGGGAGAGAGACGAACGGACAACACGAGAGACACGAACGAACGTCTGGGAGAGAGACGACGGCACGAGGAGAGAGACACGAAGAACCGTCTGGAGAGAGACGAACGGACGCACGAGAGAGACAGAACGAACCGTCTGGGAGAGAGACGGAACAGACACACGAGAGAGACACGAACGAACCTCTGGGAGAGAGACGAAGACACGACGAGAGACACAACGAACCGTCTGGGAGAGAGACACGAACAACGTCTGGGAGAGAGACAAGGACACACGAGAGAGACACGAACGAACGTCTGGGAGAGAGACGAAGGACACACGAAGAAAGACACAACGAACCGTCTGGGAGAGAGACACAGAACAAACGTCTGGGAGAGAGACACGAAGAACCTTCTGGGAGAGAGACACGAACGAAACCGTTGGGAGAGAGACGAAGGACAAAACGAGAGAGACACGAACGAACCTCTGGAGAGAGACGAAACGACAACGAGAGAGACACGAACGAAACCGTCTGGGAGAGAGAACGAAACGGCGACACGAAGAAAGAGACGAATGGACACGAGAGACACGAACGAACCGTCTGGGGAGAGACAGAAACCGAACCCGTCTGGGAGAGAGACGACGAACGAACCTTCTGGGAGAGAGACACGAACGAACCTCTGGGAGAGAGACGAACGGACACAACGAGAGAGACACGACGAACCGTCTGGGAGAGAGAGAATGGACACGGACAGCACGAGAGAGACACGAAACGAACCGTCTGAGAAGAAAACAAACGAAAGACTGAGACAGAGGGAACGATCGTAATATCAGTTTGTTTGTTCCATATGGGACGTAATAGTGCAAACCGATCCAGAATCGTAACTAGAGAGTTCAAAGAACCCCTTAACTCACGCAGTTAGGCCGAGGTCACATTAGCCACGGCGGCCGTGGGGTCTCCAAAATCTACGGCCACTAGCAATTATATGGCGG
>CM068960.1:16264798-16284054 GCA_035128595.1 Eptatretus atami
TCCACGGTCACACAATGTCGCAGTCACATATGTTTTTATTTTTCGGGGAGCCGCACAGCGTATTTAGGCCAAAGTCACATTTGCCACGGCGGCCGTGGGGTCTCCAAAATCTACGGCCATTAGCAATTATACGGCGGCCGCAGTATTTCCCACGGTCCACACAATGTTAGCAGTCCATATGTTTTTATTTTTTCGGGAAGCTGCACGGTCGTATTTTATAATTGTGGGAGACCGGAAACGTGGGGTTTTCGTTACGGTCTTTGATTGATTTGTCGCACGGTGACTTAGGGCTTTCCCTAGCGGCGGCCATATTAATTTTTTCAAAGGCAGACGCAAGTGCCCGCAAGGCGACTGCTAAGCGACCTCACGGGGACCGGCAGGGGGGCCCTAGGCGAACGTGCGGGCCAGGAGTACGGTAACGGAATGGGTAATTTTTTATTTATTTTTTTACCATTTTTTTTTTTTCGGCTTTCGAATTGCCCTACGGGCAAACGTAGAAATGAAAAATGTTTATAACTCCGCGTTTAAATTCCACGGCGACCTTAACGACCTGTAAAATATAGCCATACGGCGTAGGTCCACCCTGGGCCACCCTTAGAAACTCTGCGGCCAGCCGCACGTTTCTTCAATTCAGAGGGCGTAACGGCCCGCCGTATCCTGCGCCGTAGAGCAAATGGTGACTTAAGGCCTTCGGTCTTAGAAATCGTGGAGACCGGAAAACGTGGGTTGCCGTACGGTTTTGATTGTGATGTCGCACGGTGAACCTTAAGGGGGCCCTGGGCGACCATATATAGTTTTCAAGGCGACGCAAAGGTGCCCGGCAAGGCGACCGCAGGGGCCCTAAGGCGGAACGTGCGGCCAGTCGGACGGTAACGATGGGTTAATTTTTTTTTTTTAAACCATTTCTTTTGTTTCGCTTGTCGAATTGCTACGGCGAACGTAGAAATGAAAAAAAGTTATAACTCCGGCGTTATAATTCCACTGGCGACCTACGGCCTGTAAAATATAGCAAACGGCGTAGGGCCACCTGAGGCAACCGCAAAGAAACTCTTGTGGCCGGGTCGGCCGCACGTTTCTGTCAATTTCAGAGGGCAATACGGCCGCCATATCTCGGCCGTAGAGCAAATGTTGGACTTAGGCCTTAGTACGTGGTGGTGGTGTACTCGCTGTAAATTTGTCGTTCTGATGTAAAATGTCATCATATGTGTCCAAATATGCCCATCAACCAAAATAGTAAATTGTTTGTGTTCCATCTGATTGTACATGAAAAGTGTGCAAAGTTCACTTGTTTCACAAATCACCAATCAAATAATTTTACCTTATTTGACCAAAATGGTGTTAAATTCCTTTTGAGCAAAATTGGATCTCCCATTGAGTTTTTTTCCTCCTTCATTGTTACACTTCTACATTTTATGTACTTTAATTGAATTAGTTGTTTCACATTATGTTTTTTATATGTTTCACACTCCGAAAATCAGTTTGTACATCATTCCGGTTCCTCAATTTTGATTTGAAAATGTTTTGTTTGTGCAAAAAAACGATGATTCGTTGTGTAATTTCTTCTGATTTGTATTTTTTAAAAATGAGTTATGCAACCAGCCATTTGATTCTTAAATTAACGATTGTGTTCTGTCCAATTTTATTTTATAGGAAGGTATACCATGTTATTATTTAAAAGCACAGATAATGTTCTTTTATTTTCTTTTTTTGGTTACCATATTGGCATAAATGTGGCTACAATTCTTATTTGGGCATATTTGCGTCCTGCATCCACCTGGATCTTGGAGTACCCTCCTATGATTTTAAGAATGAAAATGCCTGAGTTTTAACAAAAAGGCCGACCACTTCTCGATTGAAGCACAATTTCGGACTCTGGCTTATCCTACTATTTGGACCCCCTTCAGACCATTTTAGGACCTTTTAAGATCCTTTTAACCCCCCCCCTTTGTTTAGAAGCCCCTTGACTTTGGGGTTTCAATACCTTACACCTTTTATCCTTTAAGACTCTTTGACCCCTTAGGACTCCTGAAGACGTTTATACCCTTTAGACACTTAACCCTTGCCCCTGAGACCATTCGACCCATTAGACCTTTTTTAGACCCTTTTTGGACCCTTTCGACCCTTTAGATCTTGTAGAATTCCCTTAGAAACCGTGTAAACCTGTAACTTAATGTTGAAACAGTACCTTTTAGAATCCCTTATACTTTTCGACATTATTAGACCTCATAGACACTTAAGACCTTGTCAACTGTTATAGACCCTGTTCAGAAACCATAAGAACCAGTTCACCATAGGTAGACCCCCGTTAGAATGCTATAGACCATATAGGACGCCTGGTAGAACAACTTAGACCCATTAGAACGCTAGACCATATACAAAGCTAAGACCATTGTGATCCCTCGAGACCCTTTAGACCTTTACACCGCTTCGGAAGCCTGTAGACTTGTTGGACCTGTTAAACCCCTTTAGATGCATACCACACAACATCTAGAGAGCCTTCTTGCCAAATAACAGAACAATTACCTTTTTTCAGGCAAGTAATGTGCAATCTCCAGCCAACGTTGAAGAGGGTGGGTGTTCTGCAAGGTGAACAGAAAAATCATATGGGTCAACTGAATTAGTTCACCAACACAAACCTAAAAAAGAATATTGTTTTTGAGTCAAAAGTGGCAATGTCATATAAAATCATCAATTTTTCATCCAATTAACTTCAAATTTGAACAGGATTTTGTATATTGGGTCACAGACCTGGTTGACCTTAAATTCAGAACAGATCGATTTTGCATTTAGCCGCTTTTGACATGTTTACGATTTCTTCAACTATTTCACCCCGTTATAATCAAATGACTTTTGTGAATTTCTTATGATCATACCCTCAGTATTTTTTTCAAAGATATCAAATTGAAAAACTTATTATTAACATTACGGTTCGGGGTTCCGGCGACGTGGACACTGATCAGCTTACTTCGCTTCCGGTTCAATCTAAGCCAAGTTCCCAGAACCAGCTACTTTGTGTTTTACTGTTTTATTTTTGGATTGTGGAAGGCATGTTTCTAATCGGAAGCATCTCAGATTAACCTGTGTGAAGCAGAATGGCTGGAAACCTACAGGCGTTTTATATCATCTCTGATTATTGTGTGGAGAGCAACCATGGTCAGAAGACTTTCACAAGGTTTGTTGAACCAGAATGGTTTACAAATTGTGGAACAATGTCAGCAATCGGGCAATGGTGAAGATCTACAATTACGATTATGCAATCATTTATATTAATGAGAAAAGTCAAGCATTTGTTGAAGGAAAAGCACCAAATCTGTATACACTAGTAGCCTATCATATTATGAACAGATTTGGATATTGGGCCATCTCAATTCAGCCCGCTGATGCTGTGGGCAGGCCATTTTCCACTGCCATCAAAAATTTTGAGATGGCCCAATATCCAAATCTTCATTTATATGGATAGGCTACTGGTGTGCCAAATTTGGTGCTTTCCTCACAAATGCACAATTGTTATGCTAAGTTGCCCACCTACTAGGTAGGTTTCAATGGATTCCTTTTTTGGAATAATTGGAAAGAGTTTATTGGAACCACTGTTTATAACATGAAACTCGATTCATACAGAGTTAATTTAGAAATAAATTGTATTTTTCAAATTTATGTCAGCCCTTGCCCTACATGTTCATATCTGCTTCTGCTTGTTGTGTTACAACCTTTCTATGATTTTCTTTGAAATTACCCCCCTCCCCCACCTTTTCACATTCTACAATTCCATTGGATGCTTTACTTTTATCGGGGTTGTGGGTTAGGTAATATTGTAGTTCTTATTACAAGTCGCTCTTACAATTTGCTTCCTTGCTGTATAATAAAATCTATGATTTTGTTAATTGGGCTTGGTAGCGTTGCCAAGACCCTTGAGGTAAGCACCACTCCCCTCATAGCTGTCTAGCCTGGGTTGAATCCCGACCCATCTATTATAAACTGTCATCCATTGTTCAATTGACAGGGTGATTTATGCAATGTGTGTGCCATCTGAATGTATTGATTTAACCTGGGGCCACCCATCTGCTGCATTAGTTGGGGATGTTAAATCCCAGGTGTTTCTTCGCCGAAGAGTAGGGCGACCTGTCGCGCACCACGGTTCAAATCCTAAATTCCAGGCCTGACTTCCTGAGCTGGAGTGGTGAACCCGAACAAGCGATTGTAGCCTAGGACTGGCTTTGGCGGCGCCAATTCTCTGCTAATGGAGTAAGGATGTGATGCTGATGATTGGATGATGGGACTTACTGATGACTGATAAATTACTTTCACAAAATGAATCAAGTTTTAATATCAAGTAATAAAATAACGAATATTTTTCTTTGTATGCAGTCTCTTCAAAATGCTGGTTTTGCTGAAAGTACATACCACAGACTTTGACTCCGAAAATGCTAAAACATGTTGCAGCAATTGAATTGAAGTACACAGAGGACAATGAAAGCAGAATTCATAAAGGTATGGCTCAGAATCCCAGATTTCTGTTTTGTTTTATATTTGAAACTTATCGTTTTGGGTAAGCAATCTTATTGCTATTTATAGCAATCATGACCAGTATGCGATTTGTAAATTTCCATGGAAAGAGGGGGAGGGAGGGGAGGGGGGTGGGGATTTAAATTGACAGACATCGTGTTTTTTTTTGTTTGTTGGTTTCACGAGAAAAATCAAGTGACCAACTTATATTCGTATTGTTTGTGTGTCTGTATGTCTGTCTGTTCGTCTCGTAGCATAGCTCCGTGGGTTTTTGATCCGATTCCTGACAAAATTTTGGTGGGAGGTTTATATCATGATCTAGTTGTTGTTTTCCTGAAAATGGGCGTGGTTTTAGCGCCCATTAGGGCGGAGCCACGCCCAAAAAACATGTGTTTTCAGGGGTAGCCGATTTCCAATTTGCATCTTCGAGGGTGGTTTGTCGAATCTGACAGGGTTTCAGTATTTGGTTAGCCAATGGCCAACCTGCATAGCCCCACGGAGCTCGATATTTCATTTTCGTCCAAGGTCAAGGTCACAAGGTCACGAACTTAGAAAATTGCGAATTTTGACCATTAAACGTTTTCTTCCAGCGAGGGGGTTGGCGATCTGGCAAGGGTTTCGGTAATTTGGTTAGCCCAATGGCACCTTGCTAGCCACGAGCTCGATTTTTCATATTTCGTCCAAGGTCAAGGCACACAGGTCACGAACTTAGGAAAATCGAAATTGTGTTTTAGGGGTAGCCGATTTAATTTTGCATCTTCTCTCTAGGGGGTTGTCGGAACTCTGGCAGGGGTTTCCAGTATTTGGTTAGCCAATGGCACCTGTCATGGCCCAACGGGAGCTCCGATTTTTTCGTTTCGTCCCAAGGTCAAGAATCACAAGGTCAGAACTTAGAAAATTCGATTTGAACAAAATCCCCATCTTCTCGAGGGGTTTGTCGAATCTGGCAGTGGTTTTCGGTATTTGGTTAGGCCCAATGGTACCTGCATAGCCCACGGAGCTCTATTTTTAATTTTCGTGCCAAAGTCCAAGGTCCCAAGGTCACGAACTTTAGAAAGTTTCTAATTTTGAACAAAAATCAATATGACCGCGCCAACTTGAGAGCTAGGATGACAACATTTTTTATGCATAATTCTGAAGGTTCATTTCCCCACCTAAAGTCTTGAAACCATTTTGCTCTATCTCGAACACCTGTCCCGTGGCACCACCTTCAGTTTGTTTTTTATGCTGATTCATCAAAGATGGATATCCGATGAGTGCGTAAATGCCCATAACCTTATGACGTTATTATTGTTCCAGAGGAAGTTTTGCAACCAAAGGTCATAAGTCCTTGGACCTTTGACCTTTAAAGGTCACAAAGGTCAATTTTCAAAGTTGTGGCGGAATCGAACCGGGGTTTTCGACCTTCTTCGATGAACTAACTCCAATAAGCTATAGCAGATCCTGTTTCTTATTTTAATGTCCACCCATTGTTTTTGTGACCTTTAAAAGGTTATGCAAAGGTCAAATTTTGAAAGTTGTTGAACAAACCGGGTTTTCGACATTTTGCAGCTAATAAACCTGTCACTTCGTACGACATCATGTGATCATTATTTATAACTTGGTCAACTTATCACATGTTTGGTTTTTTTTTCTCATTCCCCTTTGGAGTCTGGGAAACAATTCTACATCGTCATACCATCGTGAACCATGCGTCCGTCTTCCAGACTTGTTGCTGCTTATTTCTGACTTTTACAGATTAAAGGCTAACCATTAATCGATCCATAAACCTGAAAAGTCACATTACAATTAATAAAATATGCCCTATGGGGGACTGACGGGTGTAAAAATGAAGGATTCGGGCATTTTGCCAATGCCCCCTTCTGAAGTGGTAAGTTCATTGGGAGCCACCAATAAGTAGCGACATGAATCCCTTATGTTTCATGAAGAGTTTGGAATCTAGCCGTCGGTTTCTGAGAAGATTTTAAAATAAATTACCTGAATTTGAGGTGAAAATCCCCCTTTTCAGCCTTCTTATTAGGAGGTGGATTTCAGATGGAGAGCACAACCCCATGAGACCTTACTGTTCTGATGTATCGTACCAAATTGGTCTAATTGCATCGTAGATTGTGAGGAAAACATGTTTTAGTGAATATTGAGGGATTAGGGGATGGAGGATGTGGCCCCTTTCCAGGAGAGATATATCCATGGGAGCATAACTTAAGATTAGGCATGGTACGATGCTGCATGGCCCAGTTTTGGTCTGGATCTGGTTGTCGGTTTTCTGAGAAAGAAACAATTTTTAATGACATACCAATATGTTGACAAACCCCATTTTTATCACTATAATAGGGGCACAATCTGGACGAGGGCAGCACAAACTACATGGACTTGTTTTCCTGATGCATCGTACCAAATTTCGGTCCATACTGTTCACGTAACTGTGGAGAAGTGTTAAGTCAATATGTTAACGGATGTACATACATATGGTACGGACACTGGGACCCACTCTATTAAAATTATTTCTGAGAAATAACTGAAAAATATCGCTTATATATTTCTCAAACATCGCTGAAAAAAAAAGTAATGAAAAATAATTTGGAATATTTAAGTTCTACATTACAGCTTCAAAGCTTATTACCACTTCCAAATCAATGTTTGTTGATAGGATAATAAAGGATTACATGTTTTTTTTTAATGTCAGATTCAAAAATACAGCAATGTCGTGACGATCACAAGAGTCTATTTTCATTTGTTAATTTGCTGTGCTTCGTCATGTTACAAGTTTTTGTGAGAAATAACGGAATAGCTGGAATCCATTCCCGATCCAATTTATACAGCGAAAGCACGATCTGGATCCAGTGAAACGCAAATTTCCATTGCATTTTTAAAAAAATCATGTTTGCCATGATGTCCTTCTGATTCTTGTTACTGTTTGTGTGGTTAGAAACCAAGCTTTTTAAACCAGTTCGTGCACAAAAATAATGCAACGTACATTTTATAATTTTAAATGTCTGATGTTAAAATTTCATCAATTTATCACCATTGATGGAGGGGGGGGGGGGGAGTGAGGCAATTTCAAAAGGACGGACAATTTCAAAGTAAAGTTCCAGAAAAAAAAAAACGACCAGAGCCAGGGAGCTATCACACAAACTGGATAAAATCAAAAACTGGCCAACACATTGAAAAAGGATTGTCTTTTTCCCAATCCCCCTGGGACAATCTCAGCACTCTCAATTGTGTCTCTCTCAAAAGGACCATCTGGAACCCGTCCCTCCAACCCCACCCCCACCCCCATTTACTTCTCACAAATCCTCTGGAAAGAATTTCTTCTCTCACTCAAGATTTGGGTCTCATATCTGCCATGATCTTTCCTGTGAAAACTCCAAACATTTCCAATCTGGCCTCCAAAGCCAGTCGCAGACTGGGCATCGCCACGTCGTTTGCAATGTCCTCTTGCTTAGCACACCTGAGCTTTACCACATAAACAAAGCTTTCTTCCCCACTGATATGGAAGTACTGCTCTCCCTTCTGGGCTGGTGCTCCTGCCTCACACCCTAGCTCAGCTTCATGCTATGAAAACCAAGGTTTTTAGGATCATTGTATCTCCCACAATGGAGCTTAATCTTTGGGTCTTTCACTCTCTCACCACAGGTAGGTCGGTGTCTTCTGTCTTCTACCGACTCCCTCTCTGCCTTAGCACTTCCTTCGCTGTCTGTGCTCTGCCTCCCGCTGAATATTTCCGCAGGAGCGCTCCAAGGTCCGCCAGCAACCCCCTTCTGGTTGAAACTGCCAAAATCAAGAATTACTGCTCAACCTTGCACTCTTTCATTTCTTTTTTTTTCCCACTCTGGAACAAATTCCACACTCTATTCAATCCAAATCCTCCCTCCTGGGTCTTCAAAACAGCTGTTCCACCACCAATCTCGTATCTTCCCATGCCATTAACCATGATCTTTTATACCCCGTAATTCCCCCCAAACCAACCACCTCAAATTCCCTGATTCCTTCCTGAAAGTCCCTGTAATGTCCATTTTGTTATCCATGGACCAGTGCCGCCATCCCTCTCTCCTCCACAGATCTCCTGATGTCCTGTTTCTCCACTGTTGAGCTTTCTTTCTCCGTCCCCTCGTCTTCTGCTCCCTTTGTTTAATATGTAATTGTGGTTAGCTCTTATAAATGCGCTTCGGAATGTATACAAAAAAAAATAAACAATTGAATCTTCAGATAATTAATTGATGTCTCGGGAAGCAATGAAACCTGTAGTTGGTATCTTTAATACAACCAATGTGCACAATGATCTGAATTGCCCAATGTAATCAGGCGGAATGGATTTTCCCAGGTTATGCGTATGCATTTCCATACGAAGTTCTTGTCATCATGTTCTTGGTTTTTAAAATGTTGAATTTTATTTTGCATGTTTTTTTACCAACGTAAAAAAGCATTGCTGAGTTTTTGGCTTTTGCTTTCCTCAAGTCCATATTTCACAACTCAAGAAAAATTTTTTATGGCAAAATAAAAAAGCAATGTGGGATGACAAACTCAGTCTAAAAAATGGTTTTGAACAAGAATAGGGATGAATGTTGGTTTAGAGAGTAGCTACACAGTGTGCCAACACACAACAATCCCCACATCACTGCTTCCAGCAGTTGTCTAGCTAAACAAGTATTATAAGCTCCTCTATTTCATTTCAGCACAAGCATGAAAGCTCCAATATATTTGAGGGAGTTCTTGCAACTTCAGTCTTCTTTCCTACTTTTAAAAAAATAAGTTAGAAAACGCAATCACAAATGAACAGATATTAATAGAATGCTGTTTATGAGAGATGCCCGCATGCAGTTTGTAAGTTGATGTTTACTTTATGGTACTGGTATTAACATTGCAGTCAAGGCCTGCTAATTTGTAGTCTCCAGTTTTGTGGTGATTACTCGGTAGTGTCCAGTACTGTTGTAAACTAGTGGAGTGTTTGTAGAAGCTTGAAGGAATAACTTGTGAAGTGTAAAGGAGGCAGTATGTGGATTGTTTATGTGACGGCAATACTGTTAGCTACTCTTTAAACCAACATCATCCATATTTGTTTAAAAACATTTTTTTAAGACTGTGGTTTTCAATCTTGGAGCAAAGTGCAAGAAGATCTTGATCACAATAGCTGGTGTTGGATCCAAGCACGACCACCCTAAACCATTAGCCAAGGATCCTGAGTTCAAATTCCCCCCTAGACTGTTGAATGAATACCAGAATGGGGTTGAACTTCTGCCTGTCTTCCTTCTGAGGTTGGCAAAAAGTGAGTGCCAGATTGCTGGCGTCTGTGTTGGAGTGGTGACCCATTCCAGACTGTACCTACTAGCCAAAGGAGACTGCTTCGACAGAAACCAATGCCTCTGCACAGCGTATGGCCCATGGATGAATGGATGTTTGAATGTGGAGAAAAGCAACCTCGATCAACTGCCAAAATAGATTCAAGCTGACCTTGCAGACCAAGGTACGACAGTTTCAACTCACACCATCCGTTGCCAACTCAATGAAAGGGGTGTCTATGGAAGGAGCCCAGGCAGCCCCACGCTGAGAGAGACTAAGAAAGCCGACTAGAGTTTGCCAAAACACACCTGATAAAGCCAAAATCCTTCTGAAAAGAATGTCCTCGGACGATTGAGAATCAAATTAGAGCTTTTTGGTAAGCACATCATCTCGTATGTTTCACAAGAAACAACAAAATTAAGCCTTAAATAAAAGAGCACCTTCCCTACAGTCAACATAGGAGGAGGTTCAGATGATGTTTTGAGGTTGCAGTGCTGTCTCCTGACACTGGTGCCTTGAATGTGTGATGGCAATCATGAAATCAATACCAAGGCATTTTGAGCAGTAATGTTCAACCCATGTCAAGAAAACTGGGTCTCCATCGAAGGTCAATGGTTCTTGCAGCTTGAAGAATGACTCCAAACACACTTCAAAAAGCATGGCAGGATGGTTTTTAATGACAAAACCTAGATGTTCTGAAGTGAACCAGCAATGACTCCCCCAGATTAATCCCATTGAACACCTGTGGGGAGATCTGAAAAACAGCAGTTGGGAGACGGCAACCTTCAAATCTGGAAGAACTGGAGTAGTTTTGCCACAAGAAGAGTAGGCCCAAACTGCAGTGGAGAGGTGAAGGAAGCTCAATGATGGCTTTCGGAAGCGCTTGACTGCAGATATTTTGTCCAAACGCTGTAACTACCAAATATTAAGTCTCGGGTTGTCAATAATTTTATCAATGCCATTTCTTTTTTATTTTTCTGATTTAAAAGGATATATTAAGTTCTGAATAAAAACAAGTTCTGTCATATTAACACCAAACAATGAAATTGTGGTGACCAAATACTTTTGTCATTTCAACATAATTTTTTTAGAGAATATTGTGAGTTATTTGGAAAAACGTGCAATGGTGCTAACATTTTTTGGCAACAGACATTTTCATCTTCATTAATCATTATTTGGAAATGAAAAAAATTACGATTTTGACACGTTTTTAGGTCATCTCAACGAGATGACTAATAAAGGCGGACCAAATGTCCGGTAGTCGTACGTCCGTCAACAATTTTCTTTCAGCGATCTTGGATGAAACTTAGTATGTGGGAGAGGTCGATGAGTGTTGCAAACACGATATAACTTTTGTCCGGGTCAAGGTCAGGGACGAGGTCACGTAAGTATTAAAAATCGCCATTTTCAAAACCTCCAACTCTAGTCTGCCATTCTAACCAGATATTCGGGCAACTGTTTATATGGAATTATGATAGTAAAAAATATTATCTTGTATTAACGCGGAGCAGATTTTTTTGAATTTCCGTCCCGTTTGGCCGCCACGTAACCTGGAAAGATGGTCAAAAACAACCTCCCGGTAACAAAGACAACTTTTTACTTCCCGATCTTGATGAAATTTGGTATGTGGGTAGAGGTCGATGAGTGATACCCAACGACATCATTTTTTTCCCGGATTCGAGGGTCAGGGTAAGGTCAGAGGTTTCACAAAAGTTGTTGAAAAGTCGCCATTTTCAAAACCTATCTCGTCTGTCATTTTAGGAGATATCTTTGCAACGGTTAATCGATTAGATAGTAAAAAACATATAGAGATGACCATGCACCCCCAAGGGGGTAATTTTTTCACTTTGCGTTCTCTCATGTGAACCACCTTTTTCTCATTGTCTTGAATGTTACTTGAAATCCTTTCATCCCCTTCTTCATCTCGCCTTCCTTTCCTGCCCACAGAATTCTCACAGGCTGAGTATATGACCTCGTGAGAATCTGGAAATGGAGCGCCACGAAAATGAATGTGAGGCTAAATATCTCACATGGGGCTTGTTTCAAGGGATAAATTTTGCTTGTAAACAGATCTGTGTAGTCAGCAAATCTTCGAGTAGTTCAGCTTCAATTGCACAAAAACTTCAATTGTTTTCAAAAAAATCACTCCGGTTTCTGGATTTGAGCGTCCGGCAGGTTCTTCTTTAGGGGTCTCCTCCCGACTTCTCAAAGTTTGAGTCTCTGGTCGATTTTGTCCACGTTTAACTGTTTATTTTTCTCAGCCTACATGTTTCTGTATGTTCCCAGTTCGTTTGTTTCTAAAATCGTACTATTTTGTGAGTTTTTTTGTGACCTTGTCTGACCGGGTCCCCTTGAGGCCAAGACCCTCCTCCCTCCAAGTGTACGATCGTTGTTTATTTGTATTCTCGTCCCTATTAACTTCAATCCTATTTTTCCCCACTTTCCCATGCCTCCATCCCTCCCAACTAAAGGGCCCTGTCACACTTGAACGTTTAAACCAGCCAATGGAACGTATAAAAAGTTGTAAAACGTTGGCGTACGCTGAAATTTTTGGATGTTTTTAAGTTTTTGGTCGTATTCATAATCGTGTTGGTCGTATGGCATAACATATTAAGTAACGGGCACAGAAACGTTTTCCGTTGTGTTATTGATAACTTTTACCACGAAAGCTTAGCCTGTTGTCGGCGTTCACGAAACCTATGCCAGATAGTTTAACTTAGGCATAGCCGCACTGCAGACGTATCGCGACGAACTCGTGGGCGTAGCTGTTAAGAACCTGCCTGGAAAAGACGCCGGATTTAAAATCAATAACGCGCCTGAATTGGAAGTGTCATCGATCGCAGTAACCTGACGATTTTGCAGCGTATGCGCGGCCTATTGAAAAGTGTCTAAACGCTAGGCGGCAGTCAAAATACGGTATAGTAAGTTTGTATACGTTAAGAGTCAGCTGGAAAACAATGAAGTACGGCTGTATAATTACGTGGTACGTGTAAATACGTCGTGAATTTCCCAAGCATGCTGAAAATTTTACGACGTAATCGGCGTAATGGCTAAAACACGTTCCGCATGCGTTTGTCATATGTTCCTGGCACGCTCCGCGATGTTTTACACACGACGGACACATGCGTTAACTTGCTAGGTTAACTCAGAGTCGAAAACACGTCAGGTAATATTTACATACCCACAACTAATTTTCAACCATGGTAAGTCCTTTTAACCTCTGAGTAGCGTGCCTCTGAACCTATGTTTTAATGTGCTTGAAACTATGAGAACGTGCATCTGAACCTATTTGTAACTTTGCCTTGAACCAATGACCAGCCGTGCTATGCAGCCTATGAGTAACGTGCGTTTAACTATGTGTGCATGCTTTGACACCAAGTATAACGTGCTCTAACCTTTGAGTAACATGCATGAACCTATGTGTAACGTATCTCAAACGCACATTGTCGTATGTAGAACCGAATTAGATGACGTCTTCCGGACGCCACAGCACTTACTGAACGTGTTTCTAACTTACATCTACCGTATACTGGGCGTATTGGCAGCATAAGGGGAAATTGGTATAATACAAATGGGCTTCACAAGAGGAACCATCATTGTTCCAGACCTCCATGTTGAGTAGATGTCAATGCAGTAGTATCAGTAGTAGTAATACTATTACAGTAGTTTGGTGTGCGTGACAGTAGTAATAGTAAGTAGTAGTTGTAGTAGTAGCATTGGTAGTAGTAGTATGTCTATGTAGTAGTAGTAGTAGTATGTCTAATGTCAGTAGTAGTAGTATAGTAGTTATGTCTATGTCAGTAGTAGTAAAAGTAGTAGTAAGTAGTTGTCTATGTCAGTAGTAGTAGAGTAGTATGTCTATGTCCAGTAGTAGTAGTAGTAGTTGTAGTAGTACGTATTGTAGTAGTAGTAGGTCCCATGTCAAGTAAGTAGTAGGTGAGCGTGATGGGGAGGGTGTGGGTTGATGATGGATCTCTTATCGTCCACTGAATAGGGACTAACTTTGCAACAGTGTTCGATGTTCTTTTCGCTATTTTTTTTTCCTCATTCCCACCGATGAAATATTTTTTTGTTTTACTTTTTAAAGTATTAAAAACGACTTTGACAATGCATATGTAACTAGTAATGAACACAGACGCTTCGATAACTTGTAACATAAGTTATACACGTTGTTTTATCGTGTTTTTAGTCGTCACAACCTATGCCAAAGATAGTCTAGGCGTATGCCATAGCGTAATAATTCTCCAAGTCACGTTTTCATAGTTATAAATAAGTCACGGGTACCCTAAACATTACTTTGAATGTGTTTCGACGTATGAGGAACTTTCAAGTAGCCTGTGTGCGAAGTGTGACCGTTCGTGTAGCGTGCTTACAAAAACGTTACTCATAGGTTAGAAATAAGTTTCGGGTACGCGAATGTTACCTCTATACGTGTTTCGACTTATGAGTTATATACATTAAACGTGTGTTCAACAGATCGCATAAACGTGCCCTATCAACTTAATGGCCAGCGTAGCGGAACGTGTGAGCAAACGCCGAGTACGTGTAAAATTTCAACATGCAATTTTTTTGAGCAACAAAAAGTACCAACGTTTTAAACCAGCGTAATACGACCTATGGTAGTGTTTTTCAGCGTGCACCTAACGTACACAAAACGTACCCATAAGTATTCGACGTGGTGCCAGCCCGTTTTAAGACAAATTTTCTTAAATCGCGCATACGCTGGCTAAATCGTCAAGGTTGACAGCGCCCTTAAACAATCTGTTTTCTTGTCTGCCTTTAAAGGAAAACACAACAAAAAAAACTAAGCTTCCTCCCTGCATATCCACGAGTCCAATACCCTCTTCTCTTTTTCTCTTCTTCTTCTTCTTACCTTCTGCTGGCACACCATCTTTCTTCTATTTGAGCGTGACCCGCCCTCCATTACCTACACGTTTTCTTCCTACAACCTACATCCGAATCTTACCTAAATCTCTCAAAAATCCATCAAAAATTAATAACTTTCTTTATCCTTTCGAACATACACCTCTATAACCACGTGTCTCTCTCACACCATCTTCCCTGATATTTTCATCGATCCATCAGCTCATTCTGCGTTTACAGTTCCCAAATCACGACTCTCCACAATTTCCCCACTTCAACCTTCTTTTCCGATGTTACACAATCCTTATTTAAACAATAAATGAATAAATTAATCCACTTTGACTATACACCTCCCATAACGCAAGTGCTTCCTCCCGTAACCACACATTCTTTTCCATCCACTGCGTTTTAACCGACTTCAAATTCCCATTCACCTGCGATTTTTTCTAAACCTTTCAATGACCTAATCTGATGAAACTCTCTCAAATAATAATAATAAGAGAAAAACATCTCTGATAATGCTTCGTCTTCCCTTTTACACGTGTGGTACTCATAACGTATCATAATTCAGGATTCTTTTTCTATTTAAACGAGCTGCTCTCAAATCAACTTTCATTCATATCTTGCCTAAAAAATCAACTTTTATCAGCGTTTCTTCTCTCCATCCCTTAATTCAACCCTTTATTTGCATCCATCAAGAAATGGGTCTTTAATCGCTTTCTGACCAGCAATTTTTTAAAAACCCCAATTTGCTTTGAATGTTCGCTTTCCATCAACCATTCTTTTTTTTCGCAACTTCAGTGCCAAAGCACACCTCTCACCCTCCCGCTCTCAAAAGCAACCAACACACTCTCCTCTCTCCAAGCTTTTCCTCTCAACTTCTCAAAAACTCCCACCTCACCTTTCTCCGCTCAACTCCTGCCCCAATCACCCTTCTCCCATTCACCCTCATTCCGTTTTTTTTTCCCTCTTCTCAATAGTCCGCCACCCCTCAGATCCACAAAGCTGCTTCCTCCCGCTGTCCTCTCACCTTCCATCTCATCACTCCACCTCCCAAATCCTCAAACTGCCTCTGCCCTCTCCTGCCCCCCTCTCCCCCAGCACAATAGAGTCCTTTTCTCCTCCTCATCCAGCCCCCTCCCCAACTATCTGCAATACCCCACACTCTTTCAACAACTCTCCTTACTCCCTCCCTCCCTGCCTCCTTGTCCTACCCCCCTCTCCCCCAACCCCCTGCACCCAAAGCCTCCTTCCCCTCCCTCTTTAATATTACAGTGTGGAACCTCAAATATCCGGGCCTTCATCAAACCTTACAGATCTTTCCATACAGGTTGCCACTGCCAACCAGACAATCGCCTACAGAAACTTTTCCTCCTCAAGACTTTCGATTCCCCATATCTCCCTGGTTACTCCCTCCTCTGGTAACGACAGACCTGAGCCTCATCCCTGGTGGAGGAGTTTGCTCTCTTTCATCAAAGACTCCATTCCCCACCGCTCCATGCACTGCCCTCACTCCCACACCCCCAGGAATAAGCTGCGGCTCGGCTTCCCCTCCACTCCACTCATGTTTATATGTTACTGTACGTCCACAAACAGTGACTGACTCCATTTGCAACTCACATCCGAAAACATGGACCACTTCTATCTTCTCATCAAACTCTCTCTTCCTCAATGTGGGTGACTTCAATTGTCAATCATGCCAGTTGGCTCGGTGTGGATACTTCTCTCACCTGTCAATGGCATTTCAGGCAAATAGTTTGCGCTCAATTGGGGACTGACCAATCGGTCAACTTCCCGACCCAGATCCCAACCAATGGTACTCATCTCTCTGGGATTTGATTTGACAAATTTCTTGAAAATATCTGCTTTTCTTCCTCCACTTCCAATTTGGTTCTTCTGACCACGTCCTTGTCAAAAGTTGGACATCTCTCTGGCTGTTATGAGAGAACCACCTCAGCGCCGTTCGAGTCTGGCATTTCACTCAGGCCGACGGCAGCGGTCTCCAAGCAGCCATGCAAACTTTATAAGTTGGGTCTCCTATCGCAACATTTCTCCAACATCATCAATTCTGGATATTTCAAAGAAACTTGCTCTCCTCATGGCACAGATTTATCCCCTCTCGCTTCAGTTGCCCTACCTCCTCCCCACCCTTTGGTTCACTGAAGCATGAAGGTGAGGCAGTTGTCCTGAAACAACTTGCCTTTTCTCATGGAAAGCAAACCCAACTGGGGTAATCTCAGTTCCTTCCATAAACCTCGGAACAAAGTGGTATCTACCCCTCCAGGAGAACCATAAAACAACATATTTCTAGCTCGGTCTGAACTCTCAACCTCTCTCCTCTCTAACATCCTGGTGGCATCTAATCAAATCTGTTTCTGTTGTATGTCCCCTCCATCCTCCTCCCTTACCTCAAATGGCCGCACGCTTGATACCGACGTGAAAAGGCTGAATGCCTTAAACTTGGTGTTGCATCGAAATCTTGTGTCCGAAACCCATCGCTTTCTGTGGTACCACCTTATCCCAGTCACACACAACTGTCCCTGTTCTCTGTGTCCGTTTCTCCTGACAAGGTGGAGAGCTGCGGTCAAACCTCGACACAGATTCTGCAACCGGTCCAGAGGGCATGAGCCCACATGTCATTAAAAACCTCTGCTGCTCTGCTTTGCTCACCTCTCCATGTTCTCTCACCCTCTCATATTGCTCAAGGTCATCTGCTATCTGCTTGGAATCAACAAACATTTACTGCACTTGCACAAAAAGGTGCAAAACAGATCTTGCAATACAGACCAATCAGCCTTCTCCCAATCAATCAGCAAGGTTATGGAAATCCATCATCCCTTCAGACATTCAAATCCTTCCTCTTCTCCAATGGCTTTGAATTTCCGATCATCAATTGGATTCATGACCAGGTCACTCTAACTGGATATGCTGCTTCTGCTCTCCACTGGATGGAGATACTCAATGCCGTACATGAAATCAGAGCCATATCCCGAGACTATCGCGTGCTTTTTGACATGGTCAGGCACCCTGCCTGCTACCAGACCTCTCCTATGGTATCCAGGGCTAATCTCCACTCGTGGCCTCGCTGCTTCCTGTCCTGTCCGCGCCAATGTGTGCCCTAAATAGAGTTCTTTCTCCCCTCTTCCTGTCGCAGAGCCTGGAGTTCCTCAGGGCAGCGTTCTGGGGCCCTGTTCTTTTTCTTGTTTTCATCATGAATCTCTCTGTCTCTGGAAAATTATCTTTACTCTTTGCTGATGACTTCCATCCTCTTACCATACCATCTGTCATCCCTCAGACCGGCAAGCAGCAGCTCTTGGCTGCTCTGCGGAATGAAAGTAAAATCACAAACTGGTCCAACACGTGGAACATTCTTTCAATCCTGAACAAATCGCACACCTCATAATGTCTCTCTCCGAAAGGACCGTTGAACCCCCCCCCACCCCATTACCTTTTCTCAACAATCCTCTGGAAGAAGTCCTTTCTTTCAAGATTCTGGTCTCACATCTGACATGATATTTCCTGGGAAAGCCACATTTTCAACCTGGCGCCAAAAGCAGTTGCAACTGGGAATCCTCCATCATGCAAAGTCCTTTCTCGCCACCTGAGCTCTGACCAATGCAAGCGCTTTCTCTGCATTTGGATGCAGTCCTGCTTCATCCCTGGCTGGGTGCCCTGCCTCTCACTCACCTTTCTTTCGGCTTCACATCAGTGGAAACCAAGGCATTTCGGATCATTGGATCTCCCACGATGAGCGGCAGTCTTTGGGCCTCTTCTATCTCTCACTGCAGGAGGTCCGGTGGTCTTTCTGTCTTCTAACGTCCTTCCTTTCGGTCTGACCCCCCTGCTCTGTCCTGCGATTTGTTCCGCAACCATATTTCTGCAGGGCACTAGGTCAGCCAATAAAACCCCCTTCTGGTAAAACTACCAAAAATCACGTATCACTACTCCCTTCACTCTTTATTCTCTTTTCCCCGTCTTTGAATAAACCCCTCACTCTGTCAATCCATCTTCCCTCCAGGCTTTCAAAACAGCTGTCACAACCACCTCTTATCGTCCCCATCCAAATCCTCGATCTTTTTACCCCCTGTTAATCCACGCCCAAACCACCTTCTTCAAATTCCCTGCTTTCATCTCCTGAAATTTCCCTGTAGTGTCATCTTGTATACCCATGTCCCCCACCCCATCCCTCTCCCTTTCTCAGATGTCCTAATGGTCTCTGTTCCTCGCTGTTTTGGTCCTTCCCACCCATCTTGTATCATGCCCCCCCCACCCTGCTGGCGTTGTGTGTTATCTCTCATACGAGCCTTTGACAAGGTTTCCAATAAAAATTTAAAAGATAGTGAAAAATAAAGACATTTGATTGAAACTTTCAACCAAAATGGAGACGAAAATCGCCATTCCAAATATGTCCACAATGGCAAAAATTGTCCCACTATCAAATCTAAAACTCACTACTTTACTCTGGGACTTTCAAAAAAGTTCTCAAACTTCCGTATTTTATAACTCAAAACATTAATAGATTGTGCAGCGGTAGATTAAAACCTCATATGTTAAAATGTCCAAGTTCAATGATTCACACATTGTATTGAACTAAACGCATATCAGTAAAAGCC
>CM068960.1:16299154-16318165 GCA_035128595.1 Eptatretus atami
ATCCCCTGCGTTTACCGATTCAAATTCACCATTCACCTGACGATTTTTTCTACAACCTTTCCATTACCTAATCTGATGAAAACTCTCTCAAAAATAATAATAAGAAGAAAAACGATCTCTGATAATGCTTCGTCTTCCTCTTTCACACGTGTGGTACTGATTGCTGTATCATAATTCAGGATTCTTTTTCTATTTAAACAGACTGCTCTCAATTCAACCTTTCATTCATATCTTGCCTAAAAAATCCAACTTTTACAGCGTTTCTTCTCTCCATTCTCTTGTAATCACCTTTTTTCTGCATCCATGCAAGAACAATTGTCTTAAGTCGGTTTTGACCACAATGTTTTTTAAAAAGCTCAATTTGCTTTGAATGTTCGCTTTCATTCACCATTCTTTTTTTTTTCCACTTCAGTGCAATGAGCAACACCTCTCACGCCCTCCCCCTCCAAGCAAGCCAAAACTCTGCGTCTCTGCTCGCAGACGTTTGCTGCTCATACCTTCTCATAATACTCTCTCTCACCTTTCTGCCTCAAACTCTCCGCACGATGCCGCACCTTCTCGCCAATTTCACCCGCCTCACTCGCGCTCTTGCTCAAGTCCCGGCCACCCGGCCAAGTCTCAGATCCACAAAGCTGCTTCGCTTCCCTGTGTGTCACTCGTGAAACCTCCATCTCATTCATGTCTGCACTCTCAACATCTCTTCATATTGCGTTCTGCTTCTCTGCCCCCTTCTCCCAGCAAATAGAGTTCTCTTCTGCATTCCAGGTGTGTCGCCTGATGGGATCAGCAGATTAATATTCTGTCAGATCCCCCATTATCGTTTTCTCAAAGTGTCGTCGATCTATTGCGTGGCACCTCTCCTTCTTTGTCCGTAGTGGCTCCCTCTTCCCCAATTCGTGGGGACCGCCTGAGCCAAGTCCTCCTGCCGTCTCTCGCTTAATTTATCAGTTGGCCTAAATATCCTGGGCCTTCTCGTAACCTTACAGAGTCTTTCCATACAGGGTTGGCGAGACGAGACAAGTTGGTCTGTATGGCTGGATTATAATGCAGAGATCTGCAGCAGTAAGATTTCCTCCGAGTCTCAAGACTTTCGTTGGATGTTCGGCAGTTCGTTCCTGTTATGCCCTCCGTCTGGTAGATCGTACTGGAGCTCTGCATGGCTGGTGGATGGAGTTGCTCTCTTCATCAGAAGATTGCATTCCACGTCTCATGCGACTTGCTTCACTCCCTCACGACTACCTCAGGAAGTAGCTGCGGCTTGACGGCTGCATTCATCTCTCCCTCAGTTGTTTATGTTTCAGGCTGTACGTACTAAAGACAGTGGTGTAACTCCATTTGGACCTAAAGAGTCCGATCAAAGCATGCGACCGAACACTAAGTCTTATCTTCTCGATCAAATCGCGCTGTCTCTAGTGTGGTGACGTTCGATTGTCATCATTGCAGTGTTGGGCGCAGCGCCTGTGAGATGGTGTGATATCTTCTTCGTCATCGATCATGGCATAGGAAGCAAATAGCTTATGCGACCCATTGGGCACTTGACGTCTTCGGTCAACTTCCCGACCCAGATCCCAATCAATGGTAGACATCTCGTCTGGATTTGATTTTTTGACAAACTGTTTTGAAAATATCTGGCTTTTTCTTCCTCCACTCCAATTGGTTTTCTGACCATGTCGTTGTCAATGTGGACATCTCTGCTGTGAGCTTGGGTTATTGAGAGAAGCCACCTCAAGAGCCGTGCCGAGATCTGGGCATTTCACTCAGAGCGTGACTCTAGGTACTGGGTCTTACAGAGCATGCCATTGAGACGATCGAACTTTATAGATAGGGTTTGAGGTTCGCGGTGCTGTGTTTAAAGGATGAGGTGCGGATTCGTACTCGAATATAGGCTTTTCTGTCAGAGAGTACTGTGCAGATCGTAGTATAGTTGATGATCGGCATCAAGGTCATTCTGGGAATGTGATTTCAAAGAAACCTTGCTGTCTTCCTATCGGACCGCACGAGATTTATCGGGCCCTCTCGGTCTTCGAGTTGCCGCGCTACTCCTGTCCTCCCACCTTGGGTTCACGGAGCATCGAGGTGGGCAGTTGTCCTGAGACAACTTGCTTCTTTTCGCGTTCATGGAAGCGGAACGCCAACTGAGGGTTAATGCTCGGTGTCTTCGCGATAAACCCTCGCGAACAGAGTGTGTATCTACCTCAGGGAGAACCATAAAACATATCTGTGTCGTGGGACTTCCTAACTTCTCCCTTCTAAATCCTGGGTGGCATTCTAATCAAAACCTCTGTTTCTGTATGTTATTGTCCCCCTACCATTCGTCTCCCTTACGCTCAATGGCACCGTCCGTGCGTGAGTGTGACGCACGTGAAAGGCCTGAATGGCCTAATGGTGTTTGCATTCGGAAATCTTGGTGTGATCCGAGACGCCTCGTCTGTTTACCGCCCTTTATCAGTACACACAATGTCCTGTTCCTGTGTCCTGTTTCTCGGGCTGAAAGGGTGGGAGCTTGCGGTCAAGACCTCTTTTGACACAGATTCTGCAACGGTCAGAGGGCATGAGCTCCCACATTGTCAGAAAAACCTGCGTGCTTGGCTGCTCTTGCTCACCTTCGCATGTTCTACTCACCTCTCATATATTGCTCAAGGTCATCTGCTACCTTTGCTTGGGAATCACACATTCTGGCCGCACCAAAAGGTGCAAAAACAGATTTTGGCGGAACTACAGACCAATCAGCTTCTCCCAAGTCATAGCAAGTTATGGATCATCATTCACTTCAGACATCAAACCTTCCTTGTCTCCAATGGGCTTGACTTTCCTGATCATGCAATTTGATTCAGACGCAGGTCATCTAACACACTGATATCTGCGCTTTGCCTCTCCAACAATGGATGCGAGATACTCATCGCGTACACTGAAATAGAGCATATCCCGTTCGGAGCAGTATGCCGTGCTTTGTTGCATTGGGTCAGCGACCTGCCCTGGTCACCAGACTCTCTTCTAGTGGTTCTCAGGGCTAGTCTCGCATGTCGTAGGGGCGTGACCTTGCTGTGCCTGGAGTGGGTCGGCAGCCAAGTGTGTGGTCCTTAAATGGAAGGCGGGTTCTTTTCATCCCTCTTCCGTCCAGGCTGGAGTTCCTCAAGTGGGAGCGTTCTGGGCCTTGTTCTTTTTCGTTGTTTTTGGCATCATGATCTCTGAGCTCTCTGTGCAAAATATCTTTATCCGGCTGCTGTTCGCTCGGATCGATGTACTTCCTCCTCTGCATACATCTGTCATCGGTCGTCCGCAGCAGGCAGCTTCTTTGCTCGTCTGCGGACTATGAGTTACATCAACGGTGGTCCACACTGGAAGCATTTTCTTTTCATTCTGACAATCGGACACCCTCCTATGTCTCTCCGAAAGGACCTGTATTGGGACCCCCCACCTCATCTACTTTTATATCTATGTACAAGGTCAATTCTGGTAGAAAGTCCCTGTGTGATTGCAAGAGTTCGTGGTGGGTCTCGGACGTATTGTGTACAGTGTTTAGTGTTGTATTGATCTCCTCGGAAGAATGTCACATTAAGCGACCTGGAGCGGTCCGCCTGCCAAAGCAGTTGCAATGGAATCCTCATCATGCAGAGAGTCCTTTTCTGGTGAGGCTCATGCACCTGAGCTGCGTCGAGCTACGGGAGCGTTTTCGTCTTGTAGTAATAGTGATGGCGGGTCATCGCTTTGAAAAGTGACGGGTGTCTGGGCTGTGTGTCTGCCTGCATAGCTTTCGGGTCTGTTTGCACATATAAAGCTGGAACAAGGCAGATTCGGTCATATGAGTAGATTCGGAGTTCCCAGATGACGGCGGTAGTCTTTGGGCGTCTCACTTCTCGTCACTGCACGGGGGTCGCGTGTCTTCTGTCTTCTAACCGTGCTCTTCGTTCGTGCTGACCATAGCCGTGTCTGCTTGCGGATTTGTCCCAACATATACTCTGCAGGGCACTCAAGGTCAGCCAAACACCCGCGTCTCCTGGTGAAAAACTCAAGAATCACGATCACTATCACTTCACTCGCCCTCTTTCATTCCTCTTTCTTCCGTCTTTGATTACAATCCTTTTCACTCCTGTCCAATCCCATTCTTTGCCTCACAGGATTTCAAAACAGCTGTTCAGCAACACCCTCTTATGTCGCCCATCCAAATCCTCGAATTTTTCTACCCCGTTAATCACCCAACCACCTTCTCAAATTCCCCTGCTTTCACTCCTGAATTCCTGTTGTCCCTCTTGTCATATCCCATGTCCCCACCATCCTCTCCTTTCTCAGCAATGTCCTTACTGTCTCTGTTCCTGCGCTGTTTTGTTCACTTCCTCACAGCCTAGCCCTCTTCGTATCATGCCCACCCTGCTGTGCGTTGGTGTGTTACTCTCATCCACGAGCTTTGACAGGTTTCCAATCAAAATTTAAAAAGATAGTTGAAAATCAAAGGAATTTGGATGAAATCTTCACCAAAAATTTGTAGACGACAATCGCCATTATCCAAGATCATGTGATACGACATGCGCAAAATTTGTCCAGCTTATCATTCTAAACTCACTATTTACTGGGAACTTTCAATGAATGAAGGTCTTCGTCAACTTTGGTATTTTTATATAACTCAAAAAATTTAATCAGATTTGGTGCACGCAATGTGAGGAGTGTTAAAACACTCAGTATGTGTATATGTGTTGGCCAGAGTTCAATGAGTCAGCGACATTGTATGAACATAGACGTGATATCATATTCGGCAGTGAAAGAGTCGTTATTTTTGATGTTTTAACATTTTCCTCTGAGAGTATTGTCTCAGTTATGCGTGGACTCGATGTTGTCTTCAATTTTTGAGGCTCTGCAGTCATGATCGATGGATTTTTGAGGGTTGTTGTTAGTACGCATAACTGGGTAGGAGTAACCTGTGGATCGGTCGGAAGTCCCACGTAGTAGACTACGCAGATATTTGGTAACTTATTGTATGTTGGATTAGAGGGACGAAATTGTCGCGAATAGTGTAGATTCGTGTTCACATTTGATGCTGTGGACTTAGTGCGGTGCGTGATGACCACTGAAACAAATGCGGATAAATCTGTCATGATGATCCGTTTCTTTTTCTTGTTTTTTGTCAATTGATTATCCCGTATTGCAAACGAGATTTTTGGGAATTTCTGAGAAGGTGGGCGGGAAGGAACAAGATTTAATAATTATCTTATCTTCCAGGCACAATAAACTATAAGTTACACTTGAGATGGTTATTTTTATTTTATGCCATTCCTTCCTATGTTCATTTCTCTTAATGATAAACAGTTCATCTTGAAGCCAGTGAGACGTACTTTCATGTGGTGTTTTTGTGCTGTATGGATTGTCTTGAAATGTGCAGATCATTTGCGTATTAATTATTATTTACGTGGGCAGATTAATGTTGCTTGCTTATTGCGCGTGTAAGTGTGAACTCTATTTCCCTTTGGTGCTTCTTGTCAGACATGAGCGATTGGTGTCTTTAATTTCGAGGGGCTCTTTATCTGCGTTCATGGAATGTCATGTGACAGTGAATATTGGTTAAGTGGTGGTTATTTGGCTACGTTCAACCTTCCAACTCATTGGATGAAATCTGTGGGGGTTTGTGTTAAGTTCACCGAAACTTGTGTGGTGTAGTGGTTCAAGCATGCCTCAGTCTGAGATCTGTGGGATTTCAAGCGATTCACCGCTGAAGTTACAACTAAGACTTTAAAAATGGTACAGTGTGTTTCCTTATTTTTAAGTTCGAGGCATTTAAAAGGATAAAGCACAGAGAAAATCCCCTAGGTTGACATGCCATGGGTGAGGGGGAAATTCTCCTGGAGGAAAGTGCCCGCTGAGTGCGTGAGAAAGTGGTGCGATTGTTCCATGCAGTCGTTGCTGTGTACTGGGCCAGATAACGCTGGGAAAATGGCACGAGTTGTTCCCAAGCTCAGGCGTGTTAATGTGTTTGGTCTTGTCAGTATGTTCCTGGTGTGTGTGAGTGGCAGCGTCCTATTTTACAAGGCTAAGCTTTGTATGAAACTACAATAGTCTTGGAGCCAACGGTCCATATTTTGAAGTGAAGTGCTGCGCGGGGGGAGTAATTTCATTATGATTTTCCATTAGGGCATTATCGTGCTTTCAGAATATGCATGATGGACATCTGAGACGGTAGCTAGTGCCGCGGATGGCGCCATCTTTGAACACCCAGCGCGAAAATGCCCATTTGGTGGGGGTAACTTGTTGCATCTGTATCGTGGAGTTCTATTACTGGCTCTGACGTGCGGTTGACGATAATTAGTTACGTCGATCTGTACCGTCTGAAAGTAAAAATATATGGAAGTTATTTGTTGATAGATTTAATGTATATAAAAACAATATGCAAAAAACTCAGTCATATTGTATTACTATTCTTTGCATTAAATGTAGCTTGATTTTTTAAGTGAAAGCAACCCTGGGGTATGATCTTTCAAGAATTATGCATTTCGCTACAAATCTAAGGCCGTTCATCTGTCTGCAAAATGTATAACTGAAAATGTAAAGATCAAACATAGTAATTCGACTACGCAGTGTTAAAAAAATTAGTGTAACAGGAGACCGAAAATTACTTATAATTAGGCCGCCGGTGGCATTATCTAGTTCTGACGATAACTCAAGTTAGGAAGTCGTACGGGATGATTTTGACCATACGATTTCTACTAATAGCAGTCGGAATTTCTCGTTACATAGGGAATTGTGCTTTGGCGGCCATCTTGAGCATTTCTTGGGTTATAATAGAATATAAATAAAACATCAATTTTTTTTACACCATAAGTCTTATAGTAATTCGAGCATTTTTATGTTCAGATCTTTGAACATGTATGCTTTTAGTCAGCATTATCACCAGGGTTAATTTCCGAATTATGGGCTTTTGGCTAAACTCCGACCCGTTTATCTCTTTCTAAACGACGTTTTAAGGTAATAAAGCTCATTATAGATAGACAATACAAACAGTTGATGTTATACAGATATACAGTGCACACAAAGTTAATTGGCATCAGAGTTGCCATCAGAGTCAATTTTTGGATCCGTAGTTCACGATAGCATCCTCCTGCTACCATGTTTGAGAGCGCGATGCTTCGCTGCCTTACAGCCATACAGTGCCTTCAAGCCATTCATCGTATTGCAGGAGGCAATCTGACGGTCGCACATGTACTTCCTGCATGTTGCATGAGATTCAAGATGAATCTTGGGCTGGTAGATCCGACCTCCATCGATTGTGAGCGAGACCGCATCATCGAGTTGCGCCATGTCCTCTGCTGGGTTGCCTGGGGACGGCTGGCAGGTTCTTCAAGGCTGCGTCGACAGATAGCCGACCTGATAGTTTGGCCCTAGCGTGATGCTGCAGATCCAGAGGAGTCTGCACAAGTTGCGGGCAATTTGTCCTAAGAAATTCGATCTGTGACCGCTAATTTTGCACGGAACATTGTGATAACGCGAGCGAGTTACCCGGGCGGCATTTGGTGTTCTTGGCGTAACAGCTGAACACGTGAAGGCCTGAATGCGTATTGGAAGACTTCTGTGGTAACATCTCGACGGGAAGATCGCCTTTCTGTGGATGCTTGGAGATAACAGTTCAGGTGTTGCACACACAGCTATCAAAGCTTATCATTTCCTTGCTAGCTCAGACACTCATCAGTGTCCGACACCCGTCATGCATGAAGCCTGGCAATGGCAGAGCAACTCCACACACGCCAATACCGGAGCACTCTTTCCAACGTCGTATCATTCTGATCGAACCTTTGTCTCTCGTCTGAAGAGCATGACTATCGATTGGTTCTGCTCAGATGAAGACTGATCGCATTCGAAGTCGGTGTATCTGCCCTGAGATGATCGTTTGTAGTGGCTAGCGTGCGTGCTTTGCGGGAGAAATAGCGCGTGTCTGCTTTCGTGGCAACATTCGAGTGCTTGCCCAAACTCACCTGTCGCCTGGGTCAGTACCAGACATTTATGCACACACAGTGACATACAGTGTTTCTGTTGCTAAGTTTCGTGATAGTCTTTATGTTTCAACGCGTGCCGCAGAAACACAATCAGTGTTCTCTCTCTTGTGCTCGCTGCGACAGGCAAGGGAGACGCACTCCAGTTCTTGATTTTGTGTCGTCGGGTCTGATCACGCTGAGTAACTTGATCTTCATTTGAAACCCGGGGTTCATCGGACTTCAGCCTGATGTTGATGGATCTTGTTGTAATGTGGTCAAACGACAATGATGGGCGTCTGAGCAGCCTTTGACTGAGCGAGTGAAGCGAGTGCTTGAGCAAGGAATGGGCGGTCAATGTTTTTCGAACAGTGAGGTGTTCTCGCCCATTCTCTTTTGATGAGAGACTCGCATGATTATTGTATCGTTTGACTTGTCAATATGTTACGCGGCGTTCCCAGAAACTTCCATGTGTTTCAGCAAGTGCAGCTTTGTTTTGTTTTCATTCTATTGACCAGGTCTATCGTTGCCAAACATGGTAAGAGCCTAATGGGTGAGAAAGGACAAGTTGCATTCGAGGTTCCCTTGTCTGGCGATGGAGTGCCATGGTGTGCAAACAGTTTGTCTGTCGAGCTTCAGGACATCATCCATTGTTTGTCCCTTCACGAACTTTCTGGCTGATCTTACAAAATTGGTCTCAAGTTTAGCTTCTGTCACGGTGTCATAGAGCCAGTTCCCGTTTCAAGACGTTGTTTTAATGGGAAGCTTTGGGTAGCCTCTTCCCACCGTTTTGGATGGCGTTGGAGTAGATATGTTGAACGTCCCCGTCCGCAGCATCTTTCCGGTAGTATATTGAGAAGACATGACGGATCATCGCGAAAATGGATTTGGATGCAGTCATTTTCCAGTAAAAGATAGCTGTGAAAGCGCAAGACTCAATTCAGGTTTTGATGGCGAGAACTAGACAAGTCAGGGTGCTTGGCGTAAGATGTGTCGGCTGCCATTTCACAAGGATATCTTCTGAGTGCCTGCGGTGAGCAGGCGCCTAGAATGTTTCTGCAGTTGATGTAGTGTATTCAGTTGGACACATGCCCGTGAAGACTCCAAACTCGTGTTCCTCCAGCTGTTGCGTATCTTTCGTTGACTGTTTCTTTCTGTTGTTGGTCATACAAGGCGATTATGGGCGAATGGATTTCCCTGGTGTAGAACTGTGAATGGAGAAGTAGCCTTGCATGGAATGCTGACGGAACTCGGGGCATGTGTCGTGGAGTTGCGTCATTCTGTGCACTAGTAACCTTGGTAGATATCTAGCCATACGATATTCGCTTGCTCTTGCGCGAAGACACCAAGGGGATCACTCTTGCTGACTACAAGACCAGTGAAGAATCCAGTCGCTGGCTCTATCCGCGACGATCACCCCAGCAAGATACTCTATCATATCGAGATATCATCATCCCAGAGCTGAGCCAAGTGTCTCGGATCGTTTGGTTACAGAGAAATTGTAGGCTATTTCGCGAATCTGATGTCAAAGACTCTGTTACACATGAATTCATCATCGACTGGCAGCAGCGAGAGTCTCGTGGCAAAATCATCCTTGTACGTGCTGCGATTTTGAGGTCAACTGCTCTCGAATCTGGGGTTCTTGTCAGGAATGATTTGCTTTCCTTCCACTCCTGGAGCCCTTCCAAATGAGGCGCATTAGTGTCGTACATCAACTTGTGGGTCGCAGGCACGGTGTGTATTGCTTGAATATATCCAGACTGTTGATGGAACTTCAGGATGACTCGATCAACAGCGTACATCCGAAGGCGCTGCATCTCGCAAACTTTTATCCTCACATGCTAGACATGAATTACAGATTGTATGGGAGTTCCTCATGAGCACGATCTTCATATCGAGTCGCCATTTTCCATGCTTTGTCGGCGCTTAGCAATAGTGGCCTGGTCTAGCACCAACCGTGTATAGCCGCTCAAGCTGAAGTGATGAACATGATGTTCGAGAGTTCTCTGATGATTTTTGCACTGTTGCATATCTGTGGCAAGGCGCGTTTAGTAGTGGGAGGCGTAGCCACTACAGATCTTCCCGTCACGCATGAACATGATTCTAGTCATGATGTTGAACAGTCAGCAACTGATTGTCTGTCGATGGGTTCCAGCATGCGAGTCATAATTCCTATACGTGATTGCGGCGCTGTCGCAAGTGGCTATGTGGCGCGCCTGCAAGAGTAGTCAGAAAGGATCTGCTGGTTGATTGCAGGTGGTGCCCCTCGTCGTTTCTCCTGCGCTGTATATTGAAGTTCGCTGGGTTAGACGGGATAGATCGTTTTATCTGCTTTGGATGCTGGACATGGAGGGTTTGGGGCGGCAAACACGACTGCGCTTTCGGTTGGCGATGATCCGGTTAGACGCGATGCGATGTTCCCCACACTGATGTGGTGTCAGCGAGTTCGTCTAGCCTGTCGATGTTATCGAATGCTAATCGAGCTCCGGGGACCGAATGGTGCACATAGTGACGAAAGTGGTAACTTGTATCTTTCTCACACTTGCTAATTTGTCGATGCCGTAGCGCTGTCATGATTTCTTCCAGAACGGTGTACGATACATACCGTGCCAGAGTCGATTTAAATATTTTATGACCTCTGTATTATCTTGTGAGACGTTTTGAGTGAACCCACGAAGTAGGACATGCTTCGATGTTCTGATGGTGCCCGGTGTAACACAGGGTGAATGATATCTTGAGCATGACATACAGTGTGTCGGCACGCGCAGGGCTACTTCCCACTCGATCCCGGAAATCAAAGTATGCAGAAATACACGTGAGAATGTGGTATTTCACGTAATCTGAAGTGAGTTCTGCTTGGCTGAAGGCGGCCAACTTTCATTGTAATGAGCATTCTTTGATCTCTGTCGCAGGATAGCTGCGCACAATGTTCTGTTCATCGTCGTGTGTTCAGGCTGCTTATCTTCTGATTTCAGGTTACGCACTCTGGCGATCTTTCTCGCTTTGTCAGATTATGGGCATCAAGTATACACGGGTGTTTCACATTGATAGAAGATGAGAGATTGCAAACTCTCTTTGTAATGTCGTTGCAGATTCTCTCTTTGATGGAGTCACGAAATGAACTGAACACTTGATCTAAGGACAGATATTATTGCAACATCAACTATTGAACTATCCTGGGTTCCAAGAACAGTCAGTGCGAAATGAATTGATAGACATCGTATCATTTCTTGTGCGCGAATATTCTCTTCATGCGCAGTTTCTACTTGGGTTTTTGGGGCCGTGTGTAGTTTCTATAGCAGGATTTGTTGAAGTGGTAGTGAGCATCAGTGCAACCATTATCTCGTGTAGTCCATGCCAAACTCTTCTCATCATTGGAGCGTGTCGCAGCATCTATTTATTGTCGTAATCGCTGGTGTCTGTAATCTGTTTCTGTAATCTTTATCTGTCTTCTTTCTTCTTCTCTTAATAAGATCTTATTTATATCTTCTTTATCTCCGTATCCTCGTTTTATCGTGGTTATCGTGCTCGAAGCTGCAACAGCGAGAGAACAATTGTTCACGGGTGCGACTTCCTTTTCGAATTCTATCAACCACGCTGGCAAAAAATTATTGCATTTAGCATCGTAGACCCTTGAAGTTGATCCGGCCTTTCCCGTGATTGTCGCCGTCTGACCGTATCCGCATCGCCAGTAAATATCTAACTAGAAGAACTTTAGCTGGAGTTGGTCCAAAATTGCTGGTGTTTGTTTGTGAGTGAAGTCTGATCTACGCCCTATGGTAAATATGAATCTAAGGAGAGTTCAACTGCGCCTCTGCTGCTTTAATAATTCGGATAAAAGTTTTTAACTGCGGCTTGAGAGGCGTCGCACAATGTCTTGCCAAGAACTTGTTGCCAGCTGGCTTGCTGAGTTTCCGAGAGTGGCGACTTTGCTGCAGGAATGACTAGCACGTCCGGACCGGTATTCAGAGCTTCACCCGTTTCGCCTCGAACCGTGCCATACTCGATGTGAAGAAAGAAGATGGACGTAAGATTACTGTGAGTAGCCGAAAAGCTCGCCAGATTACATAGAAAATACTCATCAAAGTCAGAGAACGATGTTTGGTGGGCATATCTCAGGGTTCAGAAAATCAATGATGGACTGCTGGACGGTAGCTTAGTGCCCTGGATGGAACGCCATCTTTGAAAGACGCCAGGCCGCGAAAAAAATTAATATAATGGCGGCCATTTTGAAATCCAGATGGCCGCCAAAGGTGCAGATGTTCCTATGTAAAACTCAGTTTCCGCCTGCTTATTAAAATCATATGGTTGTAGTAATAAGTTCCGGTACGACTTCCTAACTTGAGTGTATCGTCGAGGGAATAGAGTATGCCTTAGCGGGCCGGCTAAGTTAATTTTCGGGCTCTTATATTATTGATTTGTAAGCTCGTAAGAAATTATATGGTTGTTATTTTTTGATTTATTTTTACAGCAGATGAAGGTGGTAGAGAATGGGCATAATTTGGAAAATATACCAGTGATGTGTTCACTAAAAATAGTACAAGTTTTTAATGAACTAAAATATTTAATAAATATATGATGTTTTTGTCCTAATTGATTTTTATTATAATATCTATAAAAAAACCGTATATTATGTGTTTATATTTAGACGTAGCATGATCGGGAGTATATTCGTCGTGCAACCGGCACGTCCGATAGGCTAGTTATTTAGAACTCCAATATGCACGAGGATTGTCAACAATGTACGGCACCAAATGGGCATTTTTGCGCTGGGTGGTTGCAAAGATGGCGGCATCCGCCGGGCACTAAGCTACGTTCTCAGATGTCCATCACACCTTTTCTGAACCTTGAGACAAGTTTGTCTAATGGATAATTCATTAAATGAGAATTAACTCCGCGGCTCCGCGAGCATTAGTAATTTGTCGTGGCTAAATGGACTACAAGGGTGCAGTTCGGGTAGTGAGGTGCATACCCTGTCATGTAGTCATGCCTGATCCAGGAACAATCGGGCTGAATACATTTTTGAAATATCATGGCAAGATATCGTTTTCGGCCCTAAAAATAAAGTTAATTCTTGGATACAGATTCTGATTCGGATTTGCACAAACGAATAATTTGTCTTGTGCGCACACCGCGTGTCCACGTTCAATTTTTTCCGATCCGTCCACAATGTTTTGACATATTGTTACTATATTGTTTACGCCCGAACTCTCAAGCGGTGAGTAATCCATTAATAATTTAATAATTAATCGTGTCAGATCCGGATTGTCAGTCTTCACCAAAATCGAATGCAGTTCGTTGCTATCACACACTGACCTGTCCATAAAATTTCATCCGGAATCCGGCCAAGTTTTTGAGATACTGCAAACAGCACAAACAGACGGTGGGGTGTAAAATAAGTCTTGACCTGTCGGGGGAGGTAACGGAAGAAGGAGCGACGTCATGCAGAGTCAATGACACTGGCAAAATCCATAAAACAAATTTGACTCAAGAAATAGTGATGTGTTGAATTCAATGACCCCATATGCATCTCTCTTAATTTCAAAATAGAGGGATGAATTGAGAATGTTTTGAAAATCTGGTGATGTTGGACTTTGGCCAATAGTTGACTTCAAAAATATAGGTTGGTTGAATTTCAGTGACATGATCTGCAAATCGTCCTTCAATTTCAAGTCCATACGGATGTGTCGTCTGGGCGCCCATTGCGTGCGCTTGTGCATGCGTCCGCACGTCACATCGGACATGTATGGACCAATTTTATTGGGTGCATTTTAGCAAAAGGACAACACAAATGGAATACATTGTCAGAATTTTGTTTTGCGATCCATCAAGGATGCCGACTGGCGCGAATTTTAGTTTCAAAGAATAACCGTGTCAAACATGACTCAATCAATTTTTCAGACAGATTTACCGGAATGTCAAGTGGCCAGAGAGAACAAGAACGGCGGCTACAAGTATTACTGACTGTCAATTGTTTCGCCTGGGTATAATAGATCCAACTGGTGACTGCGAGCCATTTTGTTACTTACATGATCCCAGCATTTAATTCGCATGCATGGTCCGATTTTTGTATCAAACTTTGGCTAGAAGCACAGTAGCACACTTGGTCCGACACGTTTCTCTCCTCCTCTCGTTCTTCTCTCTACTGCTCTCTCTCTCTCTCTATTTCTCGTCTCTCGTCTCTCCTCTTTTTTCGAATCACCTGTCGAGGCTCGTTATGAGAGCTAACACACAACGCAACAGCAAAGGGGCGGGGGGGGGGGGGGGGCATGAGACAAGATGGGCGGAGAGTGGGAAGGACAAAGACAGTGGGGAACAGAGACTTAGGAGATGTGTGAAAGGGAGAGGGAATGGGGTGGGGAACATGGGGTATTGCAAGAATGATGGATATTACAGGGACTTTTCTCGAAGGAAAGCAGGGAATTTGAAGGAGGAGGGTTTGGGGTGGAGGTATACGGGGGTAGAAAAGATCGAGGATTTGGGTTGGGGACGATAGGTGGGTGGTAACAGCTGTTTTGAAGGCCTGGAGGGAAGAATGGATTTAACAGAGTGAGGAGTTTTATCCAAAGGCAGGAAAAAAGAGGAATGAAAGAATGGAAGGTGAGCAGTGATTCATGATGTTGGTGAGTTTTACCAAAAGGGGGTTGGTTGGTGACTTGAATCACCTGCAGAATATGGTGGGGACAAATGCAGACCAGCGGGGGGGGGGGCGAGACCGGAGAGGGATGGTAGAAAGACAGATAAGCCACCGACCAGCCTGCGGTGAGAGAGTGAAAGGCACAAGAGACTCAGCCTCATGCGGAGATGCCAATTCGAATCTGAAAGCTTGGGTTTCCACAGGTGAAGACGAGAAAGGTGAAATACAGAGCACAGGCCAGAGGAGGAGAGTGTAACTCCACTCAGGTCTGTGGCGAAATCCGTTGATATGTGTCAAGAGCTAAGGGTGGGCCCGAGAGGGACTTTGCTCGATGGAGGATTCCCAGTCAGCAGACTGGCTTTGGAGGCCAGTGTTAGAATGTGGCTTTCCCAGGAAAGATCTGGCAGATAAGAGACCCAGAAGCTTGGAAAGACGATCTTCTTCAGAGGATTGTTGAGAAAGTAGTTGGGAAGGGGGTTCCAAGCGGTCCTTTCGGAGAGAACATAGTGGGAAGTGTGGTAGATTTGTCGGATTGAAGATGTTTCAGTGTTGGACCAGTTGTGGATTTTATCCAGTGATCTGCAGTGAGCGAAGAGCTGCTGCTATTGCCGGTCTGAGTGGATGCAGATGGTATGGCAAGAGGGTGAAGTATCAGCAAAGAGATTAAGAGAATTTTCCATAAGAGAGGTCCTGAGAGATCTTTGATGGAAACGAAAGAACAGGGCCAGAAGGCTGCTTGAGGAACTCAGCCTGGTAAAGGAAGAGGGGATGAAGATCATTTTGGGGGCCAACACTTTGGTGCGCAGGGAGGAAGTCTGTGAGAAGTCTTTCTGTCCGTGAGATTGAAGACTGGACATATGCGGGTAGTGGGTAGGTGTATCAATCAGTAATTTGGATATAAATATTCTCAAAATTGAGCTTGGGACATTAGAAATTGGTTGCAAGGAGAAGAATCTGTGGCCATGAGTGGAGATGGCTTGGATACCATGGAAGAGAGTTTGGTGGCAGGGCAGGGGTGCCAGACCATTGTCAAAAGCATGGTTGATGTCTTGGGATATCGTTAGTGACTTTCATGTTCCAGCATTGAGGATCATGCCCATTGTTGGGAGAGCAGAAACAGCAGTATCCAGTGAGAGTGACTGGTTGAAAAATTGATGATCGGAAATCAACATTGGAGAAGAGGAAGTGATTGATGCTCTGAAGCGTGATGGGATTCCATAACTATGCTGATGATTGGGGAGAAGGCTGATGGGTCTGTAGTTGCAGGGGATCTGTTTTTGCACCTTTGTTATGCAGGGCATAATGTTGGCGCATGTTCGCAAGGCAGATGGCAGATGATTTTTGAGATATCGGCTGCAACACCAAGTTGGTTAAGCAAATCGAAGGGGTGAGCAGGACGAGTGGAGGAGCAGATTGTTTGAGGGCAGGTGGGTGCGTGTTGCGTCTGGATGTCTGCAGAATCTGTGTCGGGAGGTTTTGGAAGAGATGGAATAGCTGTCCACTTGTCAGGACGAAAGAGCTACGAAGAGAACAGGGAGTTGTGTGTGCCCGCATGAAGTGGGTAACAGAGATGGCGACGGTTGTAGGAAGCTACGATCTTGTCGAGTGTGCAAACCCTGCAGTGTTATGAAGGCATTCGCGATCATTTGACGGAAAGATGCATAACACCGTGGGTAGAGAGCGATGGCAGTAGGGTGGGTGAGTGATCAGAGTGCGGCCATTTTGATGGTAAGCAGCAGGGGAATGCGGAGGGGAATTCCCCGAGCCAGCTCCGAAACATGGACTTCGGTCTCTGGACCTGCACACAAGGAGTTTAGGGAGCGTCAGAGGGTAAGACGGTTGGATGAGTTTTTATCGACCTGACTTTCAAAATAATGTGTTTTCTGGCTCTCCGTGAGGGTAGATCACACTTGTTCCGAGCTTTGATGGAAGGAACTGAGATACCCTCTGTTGGGTTTCCTGAGGCAAAAGTCAAGTGCTTATTTCAGGACAACTGCTCGCCAATTTCAGTGAATAAGGCGTGGAGGAAAGGTAGGAAAACTGAAGCGAGAGGGAATTAAATCCTGTGCATTGAGGGAGAAGCAAGTTTCTTTGAAGTTTTCCGGAATGAGTTGATTGTTGGAGAAAGTAGCGATGGGGTAGACCAGTCTTGGAAGTTGTTGATGTGGGGGGGGCGAGGGTTACAGGGTATGCGGTGCGGCCTCAGATGGATGTGGGGACGGGGCGGGGGTGTCTAATTCACTGTTATTAGTTCTTTGCATGTAAATAGCTGAGGCCGGGGGAAGGCGGATGAAGGGGGCTGAGGTGCCATGTTGCTGGTGTTGCACCACTGGTGGTGGTGGCAGAGTATTGACATTTTAAATTTCTTTGGGTTGACGCAAGGTGTGTATACTTTATCACGTTGTTTACTCTTCCCAGACGATAATTGTAATTACATCACCTGAGTTTCGGTCTGTGGTCATAAGCGCTCACCTCATTCTGCCCGGGGCATAACCTCTAGCCATCCCAGAAATGCGCGCACCGATCTTTTTCTGGTCCAGCGCTCGCTCAGATTTGTTTCAAAGGCCTCATGTTAATTTGTAAGACCTGAACAACACGTCTTCTATTCATTGATGAAGAATACCCATTTTGAGGTAAAACGGAAATAATTTGTGGATTTCACTCAAACGAGGTAATGCCGTGTTTCGTGCCGCAACGATCGGTGTGCCCGTCTAGTAAATCACTCCGCGATGGTAAGGTATGGTTAATTCTCATGCTATGCTATATATTCCAGGTGTGGTGTGTGGTGGTGTGTTGTGTGGTTGTGTGTGTGAGTGTGTTGTGGTGTTGTGTGTGTGTGTGTGTGTGTGTGCTGTTCTGTCTGTCTGTCTGATGACCATTGTTGTCTGTCGGTTCTCGAAACGCACTGGGTTCGATGTTAAATTGAATAACTTGGCCAGGTATATTGCGGGGACTGAGGATGTGCCTTTCAAGTGTTTTGGATAATTAATGCGGGAGCAAGTGTGCTGTCCAACGCTTTTTGGCAGTTGGTTATTCTTTATCGCGATACACAAGATGTGAGGAGTGGTTAGTTTACGTTCGTGGGTTAGTATTGTATAGCTTAGAGGCATAGGGCAGTGGCGCAAGAGATTGGGGGAGAGAAAATGTGGATAAGCGAATAGTAGGTGTAAGGACGATGAAGATTGCACTCGGATGGGAGTAGCTAGAAGCGGTGTGCTTGGCGTGTTTGTCGCCAGCAGTGCTCGTCGGTAATCTTGTGCTATTGGTGTGTTATTGATAATTCGATGCGATGCTCTTGTTGGGTTGTTTGCCGGTTTGGTGCGAGAAGGTTGTTGAGATCAATCGGAGGACAGTGGTTACTGTGCAAGTGTTATGTGTGGGGCAAAGTCGGAATGAGACGCGTTCAGGTTTAAGCGTGGTGTTGTCAGATTAGTGACGGCGAGCTTCGCGGGTATAGTGGATGAAGTTGAGGCTGTGAGCTACGTGAGTTGATTTTGCGTATTTGTCGAGTTTTGCGTAATTGCATTCATAGATAGATGATCAGTCAATGAGCCACGTTCCTGATGGTCGTTTACGGGAAGTGAGAACGGGACTGTGTAGTTTGTTTTGAAAGTTGTTTATTATTATTGAGTTCTTTTGTGCACGTAGGGGCATGGCGAGAGCGAAGAATGGCTGTTTGTTGGTGGTTGTTGTTTTGGCAAATCGTGTTGAGAAGTTTGTTTTTTTTGCACGTACGGCCACACACGTAGGGCATCACGAGAGCGAAGGACGGCTGTGGTGTTGTTTCTGGTACGCAGTTTTTGAAAGTTTTTTATTTTTTTTGGCACGTCAACGGCCCACACACGGTACGGGCGGCGAGGCGAAGTAACGGCTTGTGGTGTGTTGTTTCTGGCACACGGTTGAAGTTTTTTTTTTTTTTTGCAGTACGGCCATGCACGTACGGGCACGCGAGAGTGAAGGAACGGCCTGTGTGGTTGTGTTTCCTGGCATGTGGTTTGAAAGTTTTTGTTTTTGGTTTTTTTTTTTGCACGATGACAACGCACGTACGGGCACGCACTAGTATTATGAAAAGGAAATAAATGTGGTGATATGTTCCTAAAAAAAAAAACACAAAAAAAACTTTGTGGGACATCAACGCAGTTACTTCTGCCTGTAGAGAGCGACGTGTGGCTTTTCGACTCAACGTTCACTGGAAGCGGATTTCAATGACTTCAAGCAAAACCAATCGTGTGTTGTTCTGTACGAAGTGTGAAAAACGACGATCCCGAAATGAAGTCATCACGCAGCAACGTCTGCATATCGCAGGAATGCATTCAATCACTTGGAGTCCTCTTTTAAAGCAACACTAAACAGTGGAACAATGATGTGAGAGGATGGAAAGTTTACTTTGCTGATTACTCTGAGAGGGACGAAGAAGCAAAT
>CM068960.1:16338301-16363614 GCA_035128595.1 Eptatretus atami
AAATGTGAGGACATATATAATATGTACAAGTAAATAGTGAAGTACATATATAAGTATGTAGCAAGTAAAAATGTGAGTGCATATATAAAGTATGTAAAAGTATAAAATTGTAAGAGTGAGTCATATATAAAGTATGTACAATAAAAATGTGAGTAATATATAAAGTAGTGTACAAGTAGAATGTGAGTACGTATATAAAGTATGTACAAGTAAGAATGGAGTACATATATAAAGTATGTACACAGTAAAATGTGAGTACGTATATAAAGTATGTACAAGTAAAATGTGAGTGCATATATAAAATATGTACAAGTAGAATGGAGTACATATATATAAAGTATGTACAAGTAGAATGGGAGTCATATATAAAGTATGTACAAGTAGAATGTGAGTACATATAAAAAGTATGTAAAGTAGAATGTGAGTGCATATATAAAGTATGTACAAGTAGAATGTGAGTACGTATATAAAGTATGTACAAGTAATGTGAGTATGTATATAAAGTATGTACAAGTAAAATGTGAGTGCATATATAAAGTAGTATCAAGTAGAATGGAGTACATATATATAAGTATGTACAAGTAAATGGGAGTCATATATAAAGTATGTAAAGTAGAATGTGATATATATAAAGTAATACAAGTAGAATGTGAGTACTATATAAGTATGTACAATAAAATGTGAGTACATTATAAAGTATGTACAAGTAAAATGTGAGTGCATATATAAAGTATGTACAAGTAGAATGGGAGTGCATATATATAAGTATGTACAAGTAGAATGTGAGTAACTATATAAGTATGTACAGTAGAATGTGAGTACGTATAAAAATGTACAGTAGAATGTGATGCATATATAAAGTATGTACAAGTAGAATGTGAGTATTATATAAAGTATGTCAAGTAGAATGGGAGTAAATATATAAATGTATGTACAAGTAGAATGTGAGTACATATATAAAGTATGTACAATAGAATGGAGTCACATTTAAAAGTATGTACAAGTAGAATGTGATGAATATCTAAAGTATGAAACAAGTAGAATGGGAGTACATATTAAGTATGTACAGTAGAATGTGAGTACGATATATAAAGTATGTACAAGTAGAATGTGAGTGCATATATAAAGTATGTACAAGTAGAATGTGAATACATATATATAAGTATGTTCGAGTACAATGTGAGTACATCTATAAAGTATGTACAATTAGAATGGGAGTACATCCAATAAAGTATGTACAATTAGAATGGGAGTGCATCCATAAAGTATGTAAAAGTAGAATGCGAGTACATGTCTCAAGTATGTACAAGTAGAATGTGAGTACATATATAAAGTATGTGCAAACTAGAATGTGAGTACGTATATAAAGTATGTACAAGTAGAATGTGAGTGCATATATAAAGTAATGTACAATTAGATGGGAGTACATCCATAAGAGTATAGAATGGATACATATAAAGTAGTAAAAGTAGAATCGAGTACTTTAAAGTATGTACAAGTAGAATGTGAGTAATATATAAAGTATGTAACAAGTAGAATGGAGTACGATATAAAGTATCTATCAAGTAGAATGTGAGTGCATATATAAAGTATGTAAATTAGAAGTGTGAAGATACATATATAAAGTATGTTCAAGTAGAATGTGATACATATATAAAGTATGTACAAGTAGAATGTGAGTACGTATATAAAGTATGTACAGTAGAATGTAAGTACGTATATAAAGTATGTACAAGTAGAAGTGAGTGCATATATAAAGTATGTCAAGTAGAATGGGAGTACAATATATAAGTAGTACATTAAAGTTCCATAGTAGAATGTGAGTACATATATAAAGTATGTACAAGTAGAATGTGAGTACTATATAAAGTAATGTACTAAGTAGAATGTGAAGTGAATATATAAAGTCTTTACAAGTAGAATGGATGGTACCATATATAATTGTACAAGTAGAATGAGTCGTTTAAAGTATGTACAGAGTAAGAATGTGAGTCATATATAGAAGTATGTACAAGTAAAATGTTTACAATATAAAATTGTTCGAGTACAATGTGGTACGTAAAGTATATACATGAAATGGGAGTCACAAAAGTATGTACATATTAGAATTGGGATAACTAGTTGTCAATTAAATGGAGTACACCATAAAGTATGTATGATTGAGTCATCTCAGTATAAAGATACATATAAAATATGTGAAGAATGAGATATATAGTATAACAAGTGATGATACATCTAGTTGTATGAAAGACTACAGTCTAAGCAATGGTCACGACCATATTTGACGATGTAGATTTTTAGAAGTCAAGATAGCAATGTGATAATGAACAGTTAAAAATGTCAAAGATTGGTACGGTGAAGTTATTAGTCAAAATGCGAACGTTTCGCACATTCAATTACCTTGAAACCTTTAAGCAAAATTTGTACATTAATAAGACAGATACGTGCTATAGCTTATTGAAGTTAGTTGTTGAAGAAGGTCAAAAATCCCGTTCGATTCCCCAACTTTGAAATTTGACCTTTGTGGCTTTGAAGGTCAAAGGTCAAGGATTATGACCTTTGGTGCAAAACTTCTCTGGAACATTCCAGAACATATAACGTCTTATAGGCTATATGGCATTTTCGCACTCCTCGGATTAATCCATACTTTGATGAAATCAGCGTAAAACAAATTTGAAGGGGCGCCAGGGTAAGGTGTTCGAGATAGAGCAAAATGTTTCAAGACTTTAGGTGGGGAATGACCTCAAGATTATGCACAAAAAATATTGTCATCCTAGTTCTCAAGTTTGGGCGGTCGTATGATTTTGATGTCAAAATTCGCATTTTCTAAATTTATTGACCTTGTGACTTGAACCTTGGACGAAAATGAAAAATCGGACAATGCAAGTTTTCGATCATTCATTTTCTCCTCAAATACCGAAGAACCCATTCTATTCAGTCAATTCCCTAGGAGAAGATAGATTTTATCCGATCTACCCCCTAAAAATGGCTATTTTTTGGGCGTGGCCTCCGCCCACAACTGGCCATAGCCACGCCCTCATCCAGGAAAACACAACTAGACATTGATATCGAACCATAACCAAGTTTCATCAAGATCGGATCAAAGTCCAACGGAGTTATGCTCTGGACAGACAGACACACAGACACACAGCACACTAATACGAATGTAGTGATCACTGCTGGCTGGCGCTCGTGAACCAATATAAAGTTTATATCAGTAGAATGTGTCCTTCACAAAGTTTGTACAATTAGAATGTGAATATATGTTGGACCACACTATGCGCAGGGCATACGTTCCTGGAAAGTGCCGCGAATTGTGAATCCGCGAATAGTGAATAGTGGGGGCATTGTTTCAATCGAAAAGAGGGATATGTTCCAGCAGTTAGTGATTCATGAGGAAAAATCAAAAATACCATGAAAAACCTTGAAAACGTCCACAAAAAAGCACGAAAATGCAAAAAAAAAGAAAAGAAAAAAAAGCAAATACGTCCGCGACGAACTGCGAAACGCAGAAAACCCCCACAAATACGCGAAGCACAGGTGTGCTGTACAATTAGTAAATAATGTACAATGAGAACATAGTAATACATCTATAAAGTATGTACAATTGATTATACTCCAATTACTGAATGTGAGTACGTCCATAAAGTGTGTACAATTAAGAATGTGAGTACATCTCTAAATATTGTTACAGATGTCAACACCGGAAAACCCAAGCGATGGCTTGTCTCGAGAGACCACGGACACCGTCTGCAACCGCCAACTCCGGCTGGAACTCTGCGCCTCATTGTGTGGGTTACCTTACAATTGTGAATTGCTGACAAATCGCCCGACCCCCCCCTGGCCCCCAACCCCACCTGGTGTTGGTTAATGGTTAGGGTGGCGGGCTTTGGATCCTAGGGTCCTGATTCAAATCCCACCTCATCTGTTGAATTCATACCAGGTGGGGTTAACTCGGCCTGTCATCCTTGCCGAGTTCGGCAATATGAGTACCAGCATGCTGGATAGATACTGTGTCGGAGTGGCGACCCATCCAGGATTATGCCCAATAGCCAAGGAGACTGCTTAAGCAGCACCAACACTCTGCACAGAGTATGGTCCCAATCTCCTCCTCCCCCCCCCACCCCCCTGGGACACTATTTGGGACAACCCCAAGCAGGATAAATCAGGACACGAATAAACACATTCTTTAATTTATTTACTCCAGCAAAAGAGCAGGAAATGTGTAGAAAGAATGATGAGGGGGAACCAAAGGTGAGAAAATGGAGGGAGAAATTGAAAATACAAAGTAAATAGCGGGAGAAATCTGTTCCTTCAGAAAATGTTGAAGGAATCATACACTGTATTGTAAGCAATTTCAAGCACATATGAACACATGTACATTTCCATTACTAACGATGCGAACATCACCACGCATGGCAAAACTTTGAACATTTACTGAGTGCCTGTAAACAAAAGCATAGATCCTGACACCTGTACGTGTGCATGTGCAGTATGTACTGTTGTGTGGCATTCTTTTGCTGGTATGCGTGATTGTGTTTGTTGTGTCCTGTGCACTCCACTGCAACAGCATAAAGCACCACGATAGTGTTGCAGGTTTGCCGACCGGGTCCTGAGGCTACTCGGACACGTTTCCTGCCCTTTGACCCGAAACCGATGGCCGCAGACAACTCCACGGAACGACGAATTTCTCAGCAACCACAGACGTCATCTGAGACGATTGATTTAAACAGGGTCCTCCTGTCCAGAACCCATGTTACCTTACCAGCCAATCAGTTCCCCAGATAAGGCCTGTGCCCCAGTATGTACGCGGCCGAGCGATTCTAATCAGTACAGCCGAGCGATACTGTCAGTGGGGATGCTGAAACTAAAATCTAGCCCTAAGCCGCTCGCGTAATGAAACTGTAGGGCAAAACTCCCATCCACTATTTGCGCACTAGTGTCTCACCAATGGAGAAAAGAGAACAAACAGGTTAGAGACAAATTTATCATCGTCAAATAGCATGTTGAATGGTTTTCTTTTTGCAATCCAAGTGAAATGATTATAATTGCGGAATAGTAAGGAAAGATCGTGTCCAGTCAGTTTGTAATAGCCAGTCCGTCCAGAGGTATAGACTGCAGCTTGTCAGCGCACGCACTCCCATGGTCGCAACGTTCACTTCCAGCCAGAACCTTGTCCTCATAGATGCTCGCCGTTCACCCGAGCTTCACTCTTTGATGACTTCTCTGGCTCTTGAGAATTCCTTGAAACACAACACGGCCACAAGTCTGGAAGTCCAGACTTATTAAGTTCTTGCCAAGAGGCGCGATCTGGGTCCAGACATCTCGTCGTTCAGCCTCCTGGTTGACGTGCCTATGTTGTCAGGCAGCTACCATCGGCTGTCTCCAAGGATCTGTGGTCGGAGTCGATTGGCAGACCGCCCCTCTTTGGTGCTTTTTCAGATGTTTCTCTGTGAAGAGGTTCGACACCCCTGGTTTGCACCGCTTTATTCCGATGGCTTTTGGGATTTTGTAATGAAATGTGATTGTGATGTAAATGTTTGTTGTATAAAAGCGTGTTGTTAGAGTCCAAGTCAGGTATCCAACTGTAAACCAGCAGGGTTTAAGTCATATCGATACAATGACGAACTTTGCTGCCGTCCTCCGATTTTAGTGAGGAGAATGGTATATAGTAGTTTAACTGAGACATAAGTTTAATGACAGCAGAAATTGAAGGACCAGCACAGATTCTCACAAGGCTACTCCAAGTATAATGGCGAAAGGATATGAGGAGTACGTTAGACTTGTATAGATGGGTGATTGTATCATCCATCCATCCATCCATCGGAACCATACTCTGTGCAGGCGTTGGTGCTGCTTAAGCAGTCATACTATGGCTATTGGCACAATCCTGGATGGTCGCACTCCGACACAGAAATACAGCAATCTGGCATTCATTTTGCCGACCGTCGAGTGTACAGAGTCAACCCCATCTGGTATTCAACAGACTTGAGTGGGATTTGACTCGGATCTCGTAACCCCACCCTACTACCAACTATCAGGCATGATATTTACCTGTGATGTAATGTTAGTTTACGAGGGTTTATGAAAGGTGGAGTGTGCTGTGCGGTGTTTGTTCATAACCTCACAACCATCACAATATAAAATAAAAGTAAACACCTTGATGTTCCTGTGTCATATCATTCCTAATTAATATGCTCATCTCCTCTATGTTTTGTTAATAATGGCATTATGATTAAATTGATGATGTGATAAAGTGGCCAGGCAATGATCGACAAAATGGCCTCTTAGCATCAAAGGTATTTGATTTCCCCTCCCTTCCACACGATCCCTTCCTCCCTGTCATTCCACAGAATGCATCTTGTTCTTCGGTTCACCAATAAACCTCGACATATCTTAAAGGCTTTGGCAACAGGTAACAATGAAATTACCCGCGCGCCGATGCTCACCAAGTAATTGCTTTGAAGGGGAAGGCGACGGTGCTGGGTTTTGTGAGAGTGAAAGTTGTTGGTGTTGTAGTGGAAGATCGAATTACTGTGTGTAGAGTGTGCACTCATTATTAGATTCCATTATAGAAGTTCAGATACCTCGCAGGACTCGAAGTAAATCCACCTTCAATTCTTAAATGGAAATATCATTGATTCAATGCCTAAATTGTGTTGTCTGTCAGAGTTTTGTTCCGAGGCGTCTGTTTCTGGATACCCACCTGTGAGCGCCCAACAGCATCCAACTGCGGTTAATTTGCAGTTAATGTTCCCAGGGATGATTTGTTGGATCTCTGTGAAGTTCTCTTTATGCATCCCATTGCCTCCAATTAAGACTGGCTCAATGTAGGCACTACTTTCATCTCGACCAGGATCTTTTCATTTCATTTATTGAGGTTTTTGAATGATTAGTCATTTTTCTTGATTTCTGTGTTATTTTAGATCCAAAGCATATTCTACTTGTACATACTTTATATATGTATTCACATTCTACTTGTACATACTTTATATATGTATTCACTTTCTACTTGTACATACTTTATATATGTACAGTATTCACATTCTACTTGTACATACTTTATTTATGCACTCCCATTCTAATTGTACATACGTTATAGACGTTGTCACATTCTACTTGTACATACTTTATAGACGTCACATTCTACTTGTACATACTTTATAGACGTTGTTACATTCTAATTGAACATACCTGACAGATGAACTCACATTCTAATGAGGCTATAATATATACTTCTGTGTATTGCAGACGCCAAACTATGTGTGTCCTCCATTTGGGTGTTGGGATGAATGTTTAGTTTACGGGCGCTTTGTGAATGATCCAAACTTCGCCGTGTGGCAATGCTCGCTTAATAGTAATGGAAAATGTATGTGTGTTTCATATGTTCTTTATATATACATGTTTGGAATTGCTTGCAACACAGGTATGATTTCTCCCACCATTTTCTCTCCTTCGATTGCTCTTCGTCTTTCCTCCTGACATTCCCAGCTCTTTCTTTTCATTGTCTGTATGAGGAATAAATGAAAGAAAGTGTTTATTCGTGTCCTGATTATCCTGCTTGGGGCTGGCCCCAAATAGCATTCCCAGGGGGCGATTGGTCAGATTTCGCAATTCTAATGGTAGCGCACACAATGTGGCACGTGGTGATGGTTCGCTCAGCCAATTAATTAACTGCTGAGTAGTTGCAGGCACGATAAACTGACCTGGGGTGCAAAGATCGGCCAGGGTTTAAGGTTGCAGACGGGTCTGTGGTCTCTCGAACAGGCCGTCCTATTGGAGTTATCCAAAAGCGACATCTGCAACAATACTTTGTAGATGTACTCACATTATAATTGTACATACTTTATAGAAGTACTTACATTGTAAGGAGACTATACATCCTTCTGGGTATTACATATGCCAAACTATCTGTGTCCTTCAGTCGGGTGTAAGGACCAGGTCGTTTACAGGTGCTAAGGGATGTTCCATGTTTTACGTACAGTGATGTTTGTGTTGGAGTAATGGAAATGTATTCTGTTTCATGTGTGATTTATATGTGTTTGGAATTGCTTGCAACACAGGTATGATTTCTCCACACATTTTCTCTCCTTCGATTGCTCTTCATCATTCCTCCGACATTCCCAGTCTTTCTCTTCATTGTCTGTATGAGGAATAAATTTAAAAAAAGTTTTGATTAGTGTCCTGATTTATCCTGCTTGAGGCTGGCCCAAATAGCATTCCCAGGGGTGATTGGTCAGATTTCCAATTCTAATGTAGCGCACACAATGTGGCACATGGTGTTGTTCGCTCAGCAATTAATTAACTGCTGAGTACGTTGCAGGCACGGTAAACTGACCTGGGGTGCAAAGATCCGGCCAGGTTTTAAGGTTGCAGACGGCGTCTGTGGTCTCCGAGACAGGCCGTCCTATTGGAGTTACCAAAAGCTACATCTGCAACAATATTTGTAGATGTACTCACATTCTAATTTGTACATACTTTATAGATTACTACATTGTAAGGTGGCGATACATCCTTCTGGGTATTACATATGCCAACTATCTGTGTCCTTCAGTCAGGTGTAAGGATCCATGGTTCGTTTACAGGTGCTAAGGAATGTTCCATGTTTTACCGTGCGTGATGTTAGTGTTGGAGTAATGGAAAATGTATTTGTGTTTCATGTGTGATTTATATGTGTTTGGAATTGCTTGCAACACAGGTATGATTTCTCCCACCATTTCTCTCCTTCGATTGCTCTTCATCATTCCTCCCGACATTCCCAGCTCTTTCACTTCATGTCTGTATGAGGAATAAATTAAAGAAAGTGTTGATTAGTGTCCTGATTTATCCTGCTTGAGGCTGCCCCAAATAGCATTCCAGGGGTGATTGGTCAGATTCGAAATTTTAATGGTAGCGCACACAATGTGGCACATGGTGTTGGTTCGCTCAGCCAATTATTAACTGTTGAGTGTTGCAGGCACGGTAAATGACCTGGGGTGCAAAGATCCGGCCAGGGTTTAAGGTTGCAGACGGGCTCTGTGGTCTCTCGAGACAGGGCGCCCTATTGGAGTTATCCAAAAGCTACATCTGCAACAATACTTTGTAGATGTACTCACATTCTAATTTGTCATACTTTATAGAAGTACTTACATTGTAAGGTGGCTATACATCCTTCTGGTATTACATATGCCAAACTATCTGTGTCCTTCAGTCAGGTGTAAGGATCCATGTTTCGTTTACAGGTGCTAAGGGAATGTTCCATGTTTTACCGTGCAGTGATGTTTGTGTTGGAGTAATGGAAAATGTATTCGTTTTCTTGTGTGATTTATATGTGTTTGGAATTGCTTGCACATGGTGTATGATTTTCTCCCACCATTTTCTGTAGTCAGGATTTCCCTTCATTTGTTCGTATTTCTATTTTTTGGCAGCTCTTAGGCACCTTATTCTGGACATTTCCTGCTTTAGGACCCTTATTCTGGACTTTCCATCTGTCTGTCTGACGCGAAACTTGGTCAAGCCTAGGGCTAAACCACTCAACCGATTCCAATGAAATTTGTAGGTAGGACCAATATTTCTGGGAATCGTGTGCTTTCGAATATGGGAACCGGGCCTCGCAACGGCATAGCAACGGCCCTTTAAAGTGGTCAAAAATCAGAAAAAAAAAACAAAAAACAAAAAATCGAAGCTTAGGTTCTGTGCACAATCTATCTAGCTCCCTTCATGCCAATTTGCAGCCCTAACAAAAAATATTTGTAGGAGGAGATAGGTTTTGGGCGAGTACATGTCAAACATTTCAGAACGGTTAATTGCGAATATCTCTAAGAGAAGAGTCTGATTTTGTGAAACTTGGGTGAAATGTGTACAATGTGGCAGCATGTACACAAAATGAATGGTTGCTATGCTCACTCCGTAGCTTGCAACAGCTAAAATACTTTATCGTACATCGTACACTATTGTGACTGTACAAAAAAATCAATACCTCCGAAACTGGCCTCCGAGGACCTGGTTTTTTTGTGCCCAGGAGAATGTCTTACAGCATCATATAAAAATAAAATCTTTAGCGAATAGATAAATGGAATTACCAGGGCTGCCATTGTTAGAGTCTCTTTGGAAACATGACTGAAATTTCACAAGGCGGGTTCTGGCGCAAACTCAGAGGGCTGTGAATATCATATTTATTGTGCTAAATTGATTGATCGCATGTACATGAATATCGGCTAGTCACGTCGGCCAGCTTCCATCTAGAGCGAGCACCATGTCGCTACCGGCTTGTCCAACACTTTCTCTCTTGAATTTCTCCTCATCGTTCCTCCAACCGGTTCTGCTCTTTTTATTCATTGCCTGTGTGAGTAAAAATGAAAAGAGAAGTTGTTTGATTCCAGTCTGGATTTATCCTGCTTGCCGTTGGCCTGGAATCGTGTTCCCGGAAGTAATTGGTCCGAGTTCACAATTGTAACGGCATTGGTTCATTCGTCCAATGAACCTCCACGTAGTCACAGGCACGCTAAACTCACCTGGGGCGCAAATATATATTCCTGGTGTTGGCTTTGTGGTTAGCGTTGCAGGCTTGGGATCCTTGGGTCAAAAGTTCAAATCCCGCTCTGCCATTGAATTAATAGCAGGTGGAGTTGACTCAGCCCGTCATCCTTCTGAGGTTGGCAAAATGAGTACCAGCTTGCTGGGATGATTGAGCCATTTGAGTATCCTGCATCAGAGTGGTGACCCATCCAGGATTGTGCCCAATAGCCCAGGAGACTACTTCAGCAGCACCAAAGCTCTGTACAAAGTATGGTCCCAATGGAATGGGCACAAAGATCTGGCCAGAGATGATGGTTGCAGACGGTCTTCACGGTCTCTCGAGACAGGACGTCATATTGGAGTTATCCAGAGGTGACGTCCGCAACAATACTTCATAAATGTATTCACGTTCTAATTGTCCATGCTGTCGCGGGTGTGGCTGTAAAGTTAATCCTCCCGACCCAATTGTGGTGGACGGGCAGTTAACACCAACTTGACCGCATCACAAAAACAACAAGCATTTTAAGGCCATTTTCCCTGCGAGAGTGGGGGTTAGCCTCGTGGGCCCCATGACAATCTTCTCCACTTTAGCCTATTTTCTGCATCTCCCCTTCTTCATCCCCTTGCCCACATTTCTTCTTCAACTACCTTTGCCAAGTTTTTCTCGGTCTTCCCCGTCCTCTACTTCCTAGTACACTCATTTCCAACACTCCTCTCACCCAGTCATTTTCATCCTTTCTCAACACGTGACCCAACCATCTCAACCTGTTTCTCTTCACAACATCCAACACCTACAGGCTCTGTCCCATCTCTCACAAGTCATCATTTGTCTTCCTCTCTCTCAACGATCTTTTTTGATTGCGCACATCCACCGATACCATTCGCTTCCCACCTTTCTCAGCCTTGGTTGCTTGTCTATGTTTCAGGCATACCCCTGTCTCACTTATCACATAAATCATTGTATCTTTCTCAACCATGTAGCATAACACACGCTCTCCGCTTCAGCTCAAGGACTCCCCTCCTTCGTCAGCACGCCACTCTGTTCCAACTTTTCCATGCAACATTTCTCACTCGAGCAAAAAACCGTCGCAGAGTCCTGATCCACCTTCCCATTTCAGAGCATGTCTCCGAGATGCAAAATGTTTCACACCTTCCAGCTTTCATTCCATCTCCAAGATCTCCACTCAAATGAATATCCTTCTATGCACCTCTCTCTATGCACACACTTTCATTGTTTGAATGTCGCTTGCCCACATGGTTAAATTGACTCTCTTCCACACACACTCTACTTTATTCGATGAACCCATTCAGCCCCAACAATTGTAACACTGATGGAGTTCAACATACCAACCGACACCCTTCTGCACACAGCACACGCCACATTTCCAGTCCTTTTTCCACTCTCATAACCGACATGCTTTTAACACAAAAAAAAAAACACCCACTTGCACACTCGTCTTTTTTTCGAATTCACCTTCCAAACCTTTTGCCTCCATACAATGTCCTTCACTTGTTCATACTCTCCGTCATTTCCATCCATACTCCTCGCAAATCGACAAGCCTCCAGATCATCTGCATAGAGCAGCTCCACGAAACCCCCTTTAATTATCTCTGAGCCAGCACCTCCATCACAAATTACAAATGAATTGGACTTTAGTCCCCGGACCCTGGGTGCAACTCCACCTTACCTCAAACTCCAACCACTGCTTCCGTCTTTCGTTCTTACAGCTGGCGCGTCTCTTGTACATTGCCCTTCACTACTCTGATAAATACCATTCCTCACTCCTACTTCCCTCAATTCATGTCAGTTACTTTTTTTGTTTTTCGGTGGAACCTGATCAGAATGCTTTCTCTCTTCTTCCCCCAGAATCAGACAAACCAAAAAAAAACACACTTCTTTCCTCTTCTCCATGTAACTCTCCTGCAAGAGCACGCTTACAATAAAATCGCATCTGTCGTTCCGCTTCCAGCATAAAATTCAACTGCATTATATCAATCTGTACTTCTTCCTTTCCTTTCTCACTCTTCAATACTTCATCATGCTCCAATAACTTTTCTTTGCTCTATAGGAGCCAGTCCCGAGGTTACCTTTCCCCCCTTGTACAAAGGGACGAGGGTACCCCCTTCTCTCGCGGGCCACACCCGCGAGCTTCGCCCCACTAAATTTCCCACTCTTACCTACCTCCGACCACATCACACGACATTCTGGCGGTCACACAGCCGTTTCCCACTCATGCCGGGGTGTCCGCGAGACACCACTTCACCCTCGAGCAGACAACATCGGGGCCTCGACATGGCTCCCATGCAATTTTTTTTTTTCATTCCAATTCCCATAATCCTTGTTCGCTTCTCTTTAGCTATCCCACTCCAAATATTATTCCGGCACGGAACGTTTCGACCAGGCTCCTTCCGAAGCATTAGCACTTCTGCACGGGTCGGGCTTGGGCGGTTTGCCAGCACAAACCGCGCACTATTCCGTACCCCTCGCACGCGAGGTCCTAAGCCAGCCGCGCGGTTTCCCCCCCCCAAAATAATTTTATATCATGCCCCGGGAGCTCGCGCTACGTCGTCCCACACTAACCGATCTGGGTGTCAATGCTTTCCCCGCACGCCTTGCGCACTCAATCCATACCATGTTTCCTCACACCGCCCTGAAGCACAATTCTGAAAAACATCATCTGGGGGCTTGTGTATTACCCAAAGACCCCACAGAATTTCTACTCACTCCCCCAAACTCGCATGTACCCTTTCGCATCCTGTGCCCGCTACAAATAAAACACAGCAAAATTACATCGACTCCTGTCGCGATCCGCTTTGAGGGAGAACATCCTCTCCCTTGTTCTGAAGGAGGTTATCCTACTAATCGGGTCTCAAACATTCAACAAGCTCAATATCATGGTCCCTTCACCTTCCCTTCTATTTGTGTGTTGTTCCTCTTTTACTTTTGTAATTTTTCATTCACTGCCTCCAGTCCTTTGTGTCTCATGCTAATTCCCTCTTGACCGCCCCAACAATTTCCCCCTTTGTTTCCTGCTGGCCTTTAAAAAAAAAATTGTTTCGCGTTGGTGTATTTCCCATCTTGAACTTCCAATTGTCCTTCTCAATTATTATTTCGTCATTCCGTCAACCCCCCTTCGAGTATATACTCTCTCAAACCTTAAAACTAACACGCCATTATCATTATTTCGTCACTTCTCTTACAACCCGTCTTCATCGCGGTCCAAAACCACCTTACACATCTCCTTTCAAAACAAACCCGGTCATCCTCCTCATGTATTGTCCTGACCCATTTCGAAATCTGGTCGCGGTGTTTGCATACTCACCTTTACCGCGCGAGCCCCGCCTTCAGCTTTCCTGCCTGCCTCATTTCTCCGAATTCACGCCCATAGACTCGGCATATCCCAGCCAGTTTTTTGCATATCACTCTTCTGTTGGTTTTTGTCTGCTGCATATCACTCCGCAAACCACTCTGGTTGGGTCTCTATCATTTGTTTCATTATCATTTCAAACATTTGATTCATGTCAAATGGCTTTGGCGAAGCCGATATGGCTATGATGGGTGTATCCCATGGGATCGCTAAGTCCTCTGTGAGGATAATTTTGATGGTGGGGGTCCCAAGCATTGTTGCCGTCGAGGTTGCCAATGTACCTCTGGTATGGTGCAGGGAACGATGCTCCCTCAAGTTGTCCGTCTGACCATAAGTCCTCAAACATGTTGTTTTAAAAGCCACCTGAAACCGCTTCATCTTGGGTCCACTCATGGTCTGGTACATAATTAATAAAAATTTATATCCTACCTGCTCTTAATTCGGGGGTGCTTAAGCACACCCCAGGTGACATCCTGCTCCAGACACCAAAGTGCCGGTTTCGTACCACCTTTCCTGACCCAAAGTGTTCGGACCTGGGTCGAGGCCAAGAAGACCACGAGGGAAGAAAGCTAACCCTCGGTTCCCACAACTTTTCTGGAATCTGCAGGCCGTTGCAATAACAACGAACTACTCCGTGACACTGGGTCATAATCAGCCAGAATGCCAATACACATCGATAACCGGTGACTTAGGGTCCTCTGTCTAATGAATATCGGCTACCTAATGGTCCTGTACAATTACGGGAGAAACACACAGCCACCGGCACGCCTTGGTTTAAACCAGATCACCTTACGCCTTTGATCAGATGCAAGCCAAGCGTAACTGCCCAAAGACGTACCGGCTAGGATAAACAGATTGTTTGGGGATAAGTCCCGGCTAAGCTCGGCTACGTCCCCCCCCCCACCCATGGCTGGACCATGAAGGAATTACTTTAATTTAATGGGCAGACAAACGAGGAGTTAGTGAAGAAAAGAAGGCAAAGCAGAGTCGAAGATGACGAGGCAAAGCAGGTAAAGACCGAGAGCAAGGCAGGCAGGCGAAAAAGAGTTGGCGGACGGCTTCGCTCGATCCGCTTTTAATAAGCCCTCAGGCGCAGAGGAGGTGACAAACGATGCGACGCTATTCCTAATCGAGTTTCCCTAATGGCCATGGCGGGTCCCTTGGCACCACCCCCCCCCTGCCAGGCTCTCTGGGGCCGGAAGCGGTCTCATTCGCACATCCGGCGCAACACGGCCCAAGAGCCCCCGCCAATCCCGACCCCCCCCCACGACTCCGTCCCTCACCTCAACCGCCCGTCCTGCGTGTTCTGGTGACTGGACCTGGGTCGTATAAATCTCTGTGTGCCCATTCGGGGCATCTCTGGCGGATGCGTGGTGCATTACACGGCTTGGCTCTTATCCCCCATCGATGGCGTTCCAAAGTAACTGAGCCATGCAGCACGCCTCTAATTAATGGCAAATTGTATTCGATACAGAGGTTACTGGAGACACACGGGATAATTTTTTTCCCGTCTGCGGGAGATGTTGGTGTCGAGGTTTGTGAGTGAAGTTGAGTAATGGTGAGACACTATTGTAAAATCTGGCGCGTGATTTGAAATGAAAGGGCGTGCCCATGCGCGTGCCGGGCAGCGTCTTTGTTCTTGTTGTTATTCTTTCGAGGGTGGCTGCACGGAAGGCTGTTATTCTGTCGTGTGTTTTGCCCGAGCTTTGCTTGATTTGATTAGGTACGCATGGATAAAAGGAAGGGTTGAAATGGGCAATCGAGGTTTTGAATGGAAGATAATAGGCTATTCGAAACCGAGCTAAAGACCACGCAACGCACTTCTCCGCATTAACCACGAGACATTGATGAGGAAGAACTGACTGCACAAAGACTAAACGAAATAACTGCCTGGAGATCACTGCATGTTGGGTGCATTGCCCTGAAGACATGGTTTTGCAAAACGCAAAAAATATGTTTATAGACGTACTCGCATTCCTAATTCAACACTAATATCGAGGTCTTGAACTTCTCATGTACCTTAAACACATTTATGAGAATAGACCATCCAGATACCAATTGTACATAATATTCGCGCATCGGATATAATTGTACATGCTTAAGGATGTAATCACATTCCAATCAAACATACTTTCTGGAGGACTCACATTCTAGTGGACAGGCTTTATTAAGTCTCGGATACTACCTATTGTACATAATTATAGATCGTACTTGGAATTTTTATTGTCATACTTTAATAAGACGTACTCCAGTTGAAAAAAGAAATGTAATATTTCCTGGCTACCACTGGGTGGCGATTGTGGCCTTATGGAGCACATTCTCTGGTTGGTGGCACCAATCAGATAAAACAAGTAACAATAAACAGGGCAAACGGAAATCGACACTTTGCGAAATCAAGAACCAAACCAAGAACGGCACTCAATAGAGTGCTTAACAGACTCAAGCTGAGGCAAACAGTTTTACCGTTGGGTTATTCCACTGAAAGTCTGGCACTGAAACCGAAATTCCTTAATGCTTATTCTTGTTTTGTGTTAACCATGAACCAACTCCGATGTTTGTGCCATAAAAACGTATATTGTTATGGCCCCCCATCTAATCAATAGTGAAGAATCAATATAAATCAAATAAAAATTCCTCGGATTCAGATCTCAACCAAAACCAAACTCGGTTCATATCCTTGTCAACCCAGCAATCACTGACATTTCAAGTTTCAATTTCATGTGCCAAATCTGACATATTTTTCCCTTTTGAAAACATAATGCGATATTTTTTTGTAGCGTCCATCTCTCAAAGATGAGAATTTTTCAACTTTTAAAAATTTTTGCATCCGGGTGATTCGGATTTCACCAAATAATTCGAATCAATTCTTATCCTCGTCCAACGCCAACCTGTCCACAGGTTTCCGTCAACATCAGTCCGTAAGTTTTAAAGATATGTGCTGTGCATCATTTTCTTTCTTGCCATGTTTTCAATCGGTGAAGAGTACTCAAATATTTTCGTGTCTGGATTGGAACAGATCGGTCCAAGATGTGTGTTTTGCTGTCCATTGCCGGTCACCTACGTCACAAATTCAGAACGATTGCTGAAAACTGGACAAAAATCATGTGGACAAACAGACAGAGACAAACAGACACATAACAACATACTTGGCAAAATTTTTCGCTACATCAACAAATCAATTCAGCCACGGACTTAACATGTATGTTCCTTACTCTGGCGAGGAGTAAAAATGGCATTCACAAATACCTTTTCCTTTAAATCGTGTTTGGTGCCCTACATTCAATAAACATTACAACTCCATTCCCTATGACAATTCTGGTTGAAAATCAATGATTTAAATAATCATACCCAAAAATAGCAAAAACATACCTCCGCCTGCAAGAATACAAATTATCTTGCATTTCACTCTGCATACACTGGCAATTTCATTCTATTGCTTTCATTTGTCTGTGTGGGTCCGCTGGGGGTCAAAACACCCACAGGCGTACTCCACGAGAGGGGTGCAGGGCAAAATACCCAAGACCCACACCTGTGCGGTCAAACACCACATACATCACCAGCGGATGCATCGAGATTGGAATGGACAAAAAACCCACCCCTCCAACCACTCTAACAAACAACCTTCCCTGAGATGGTGGGGCCCAACTCTCCACCTCTCCACTCTCCCATACTCTCATCTCTCTCTCTCTCTCTCCTTCTTTCCGCTTTACTCAGTTGCATCCTGATCCTCATGTGTCTTTGTTCATTATTTCCAATGAGCCTTCACTCGTATTACAAAAACTCTTTGCGTCTGAAGAGGACACACCGACCGGTCCTCCCTGCAATCACCATTTCCTTCCTTGGTAATTATATAACCTTGGAGCTGATGATGAAGGCTGGGAATTTGACACCAAACAAAAAAATCGTTCCACCTGCTCAAATAGGACAAGGAACGTGTTCAGCACTTGACCGTTCTGGTGTGATTGAGGCACGAGTTTCCTTTTATTTTGTCCTTCGTGCCATCTCAGTTAAGGGACCCCACCACTGCGGTTGGCTCATCATAACCCCCACACACCCCCACACCGATGGTGGCTCATGGGCACTCAAAATATGTTTCATCTGTATCATGAACATCGTCTGTCCCATGTATGGTTATTTTCATTTTCTCCACATAATATGTACACCTCAGGTCTCATTTTGACTTTTATGAAAAAAAAAAAAGGATTTATTTAACTCCATCACACAAAACCTCTTCTCTTTTCCAAATATCTTGTGCAAAATATCCACAACATTTATTTCTCATGGGAACAATACTATAGCTACACCAAACCTTGCGAACCCCCTGAGTAGGGTCTCCTGACCCTCCAAGGTCATATGTCGATGAGATAACCTCACAAGTACGAGCGAAAGACTCATCTGGCAAACTGTCGAAAGCCTTCATATCGAGGTCTGAGTGGCACGGATCGAAGAGCAGGAAGGAAGGGACAGGAGATCATGACAAAATGTTCTCTGAATTCATTTTTTCACAAAGCCGTGTACTTGTCAAGCACAAGAATGACAAATACCAACTGAGAAAAGCAAAGACTTGGAAAAGAAATTCATTAAAAAACACAACACTGGAACGTCCTAATATATGAGGTACCTTAAATAAGCTGTACGAATAGTCCCCTAATACTCTGTTATGGTACATAATGCTGTATATCTATGTTTTTGCACACAGCTCACACATCAATAATTGGTTTGTGTGCTGTGTAGTGTGTGCGTGTGACAGTGACAAACCCACCACACACCACCCACACACACACACACACCCACACACAACACACACATCACAACACACAACACAACACACACACCACCACAACCACCCATTCTAAAGAAGTTCCTGCTATCTAAAGTATCCCACATACCACACATTGGGCTGTCAGCCTTGAAATGCAATATTCTATTTTCCTGGCAACTCACATTCCCAGCTGCTCAACTCATCCATGTCTGTTTTTTAAGCCGTCTTTCCAGGAGTGAAGAGGAAGATAGGTCAGGACTTGGAACTTCAACAGAGATTCCATTGGTTCACAGGTCAGATGAAGACATGCGCCAGAGCTTCGCCGTGTCATTTCCAGACCGAGAACACCCGGCCTCCATCACTGGCCATGCCCAGGCAGATACTTGTCCATCCCCATCTGCTTGAGATGCTGATCAACTGCTGAAACCAACCGCCAATGATCGTCGGCCCCTCTCGGACCTAACCCACTCACGAGGCTCCCTCACGTCAGAGAATCCTGGGTGAGCAGGATCAGTGAACAGGAAAATGAAGCCACTGTCCATTCCAGCCGCAGCTAAAGGCTTCACGGATTATGCAGTTAACAAATCTCATTGAGTCTCTCTCAGCAGCCGCTCATTGGACACAAAGTCCGACCAGCAATAGCCAAGGATCTCTCCGAAGAGACCTTGGTCCCAAAAGAATATGCTTCTCTCTCTCAGATCCATGGTCAGTGTCCAGTCCACATCTGGGAGCAAGACTGGAAGCACAAAGGACTCGAAGACTGGCCTTCGTCCTCGCCACATCAGGTACCGGACAGCGCCAAACAAACACCATGATTCAGTGATCCAGACTTCCAGGGCCACCCGGACTCTGTTGACCTATCGCTTCACAGGACCAGCAAAAGACAGAATGCAGACGGGTTACAGACAGGATAGCAGCATCCCAAGATTCATTAAAATCGGCATCTTAGTTTTGACCGGCAGGAAACCTCCCCCACCCTAAATCCCACGGCTCCAAGACCTCAATTCAGCACCTAGAAGGGGCCCCCAAAAGGAAGTCGAGTCTCCCTAAGATGCTGCATCAAAATTGCCGAAATCAAGTTCACAGAGATCTTTAACATTCCCAAACGATGCACAGCAGCTTTGATCTCTCGACATCCTCCCAGATCCACCAATACGTCTTGAAAAGTGGTGGGGGGCAGTAACAAAACCCCCTTCTGACGAACATCCAGTAACCTAACTGCAAATAAATCAGAGATGGTATCCGACATCTCAACGGCACACTCAGCCCAATAGAGTTCAGACAATCAGATTGATCAGTTTTGGTTGGCACACCCACGAAGACAAGAATCCTCCAAGGGGCATCCCCGATTACTAATCAAAGCTGAACAGAGATCAAACCATAGGCGCAGCAGTCCCCTGCCAAAACTCACCTGTCTGCCGTTCGGGCTGAGACCAAGAGGCAAGGATACGGTAAGATCGTTGACACCTCTTGGTGTAAGCCTGAACTGCTTTGGACGCTGGTGCTCAACAATAGTGGCTGAACCCTAAAAGAATTATCTGAGGCAAAAGACCTGCCCGGCACTTGAGAGCATGACACGCCTCGGTAGTGTTGCAGTCTTAGCGATCACCTTTCCCTTCCTCCAGAGAGGGACATCGGGCCACTCTTTCCAGTCATTTGGATGGATCCTGTGTCCAGGAAGACACAGAATGCATTACGCAATGACACGAGTGCAAGCATTTCCTCACCAGCCTTGAAAGTTCAGCATGGATGCCATCAGATCCCTGGAGCTTTAACCCACCCCATTTCAACTGTTCACACGCAGCCTGTGTTTCCACAAACGAAGTGGACACAACGTTGATTGAGGTCAGCAATAGGATCGTAACACGCTGACATCACTCGACAGGTGGTGGGATCACCTGGGGTCAAACGCTCAAAGTAACGGGTCCCAGAGGGCCTTATTTGGACTCACTCTTGTCAAAGAGCCTACCACCTTCTGCCATCAGTACCCAAGGGACGGGCTGGATGAATGCAATGCGCGATTCCCCTGTAACAGGACGAGTCACTTGACCACAGGTGGATGCTCACCCCCTCACAGATTCTTGCACAACGCCTTGTGGGATGCATTTAGAGCATAGTGGGTTGAAGGGTGATAAAACAAATAAATTGATTGATAATTAAACTTGGTAATAAAAATATATATTCCTGAAATAAAAAATGTCTCAATGATCTCTTTTAATTTAACATAATCATATCTTTCTTTGGTATGAGGACACTCTCATAAAGGCTGGAGATGAGTGAGTTGGCTGACCCTCCCAGTAAACAGTATTTCCTATTAATTTAAATATATGTTACGGATCTGGAAACATATTGCAATTCAATCATACAGTGTCCCCAAAAGTCAGTTATGTCGTTTAGTGTATGTGTGTCGCGATCTCCTTCACTTTTTGTCTAGTGGAAGAATCAAAGGCCGTCGTTGCGATTTCTTTTAGTTAGGTTATTACATCTAACAAACCATTCCATCTGCATGACCCTCGCCCATCACGATCCAACCCCAACCAGCTGCCTTCTCGCACCCTGCCTGACGTGCCAGCAGGATCTCGCGGTCCAGTTTCTCGCTCCCACAAACATTCGTAACTCTTTCAACAACGACATTGCACATTCATTACTGTTGCTCGTTCAGTATTGAACCCGCAGAAAGAGTGCTTGGGATTCCCGGCAGTGGGTTGTAGCGTTGATACTGTTAATTCGTCAAGTATGACCACATGGAAGAGTGACCTGGGGTTTCCTGGCAGGGGCCAAGGCGCCGGAAGGTGGGTCGTAGGAAACCACTGTCCAATCAAAGGCGGGGACAGCGAGGTGGTTTGTTTCAACCGCAAGGGCCCCTCCCTGTTGAGGAGGTTCTAAAAAACATTCCTGAGAGCCTCTCTGAGGAGCAAGAAGTTTTGGTGGTTTGTCTGGGGTTTTGCTACGAAGGGGGTTTTTACGTAGGGGTTGTTACGAAGGTTTGTTCGGGGAAGGTTTGTGACCTCGGGGGTTGTTGTTAGTAGTTTGTGCAATCTTTTGAAGCCGGAGGGTTGGAGGCAGAAGGGTCGTGAGGGCAAGCGAACGTGTCTCTGGCTGGCCCTCTACAAGGAAAGGAAGAGCGAACCCTGACCCCTCCATGGGCCCGCCATCACTATCACCCGAGCTCCGCACGAACTCGGTCGCACACAGTGCGACGGGACGCAAACCAGTGACCATGTGTCCAGGTGGCAACAGCATGGAGTACCCTTCCCTCCGACGGCCAGTACCCATCCAACTCTGACCCCCAGCTTGGTCTCTCCTCGGCTGGCAAGGGTCAATAGAACTCAGGTTTAAATTTTTCATTTGTTGTGTGTGTCTATGGTGGTGGGCCCGTCTTTAAGTAGAACTAATAAGTGTTTTTGGAATGATGTAAAATATTTCTGCATATTCAGTTAAGTCTTGCTTTTTGTCCTTCATTTATTTGTTAATAAAATAACTATTAGGAATGTTTCCAGTCCATTTCCCGCCTTTTTGGAAAATTGGTCGCAGCATCGTTCGAATTCTGAGTTGAGGTGGGGTTTTATTTCCCGATAATCCGTTCATTCCAGCGGCACGCTTTGGGCAGTTTTCCGCTCGGCTTCCCCTGAACCGGATGTTGTAGTCGGTAGTGGAATTCTACCGCAGTCGTAGAGTGACCCCCGCCGGTTCGAGCAAGCATGCCGAGGGCGTGGTTTCCCGTAGTCGAAATCCCGGGCGTAGTTTAATTAGGTAATTGGTTAGAGACAAATAAGAAACCCTACGCTATGCGGTTGAGATATTGGCATCCCCGTCGGTTAGACCCGACTCGCCGGCTCGCAGAGTTATCCGACGACGGCCTAAACTAATTCCGGGGATTAGGAAGGGAGATGACGCAAACCTCCTCCACCTCGTGGTTGTACTCGACCACCCCGGCCACAACAATATGTTTAAGGATTTATAACATGAAAAAGAAGTACCAGCAAAGGCTGGATAAAGGAATGTTAGGGTTTAATAACGTCGCCAGTGTACCCTCCTTGCTTGATATCCTAGTCTGCTTAAAGGAAGTTGAACGTTCTCCTTCCATACCATAAATTTGTATGTGATCCACTTCGTGCCCTAAAGGATGCAGTGTTGAACGTCATACTGAGGCTCAGAGAGAGACTCCACATCTGGTGCCTTTGAAATATATCATTATATATATAATATGATATATATTATATATAATATATATATATATACATATATATTCCTATCAAATAATGCTGATTGCTGCATAAAAGCTGAAAATTGATTTCCTATCTGCAAATCATCAACCTGACAAACTGTGACATGAGCCTTGAATGATAAAGAACTGTTCTCACTGAACAGTACATAAGAACTTGAGAATTCTCCGAATATGTTTTGAGAGATCTGGAATGGAGTTTATATGTTCAGAATCTCCCTGTGCACATAATGAGTGTTTGTTTGTTGAATAAATGTTCTCATTGTACAGAAGTTTAGAGATTGCTCGTCAGCCTGCTTGTCCACCCTTAGTGCACGTACAGTTTTAATATGCCTCAGTGCCCGAAACAGCTCAGCTCTGGGCCATCAGCCTGACCCTGTGTTCTGGGAAATGGTATCCAGTGGGTCCTTGAGAGACAAAATTTTCCCACCTCTGGTGAGTTCCAATACATCTACTTTTTTGGCAACATTCAAGACGGTGGTCTTGAAGGACTTGCAAGCAACACTCTGTTAGGATCCCCCAAAGCACCGAAAACCCCAATCTCCACCTCCAGAGCCTGTTCGAAACTCCCAAGCCACACTCTCATCCTTGAGCTTGCTAATATCAGCAGGCTGGGATGGTACCCATTCTCTCTGGATAAGTGCAATTTAAGAGTTACTACAACAACCGGTGGTTAGTATTGAGGAATCTGAGCCTCTGGCCGACCCTCAATTCTGGGCTCATCCTCCAGCGACATCCAACGGACACATGCTCAATCTCCTTTGCCAACACGCCAGTGTTGGAATCCAATCCAGTGAAGAGCTTCCTGGGTGCTGAAAACCATGACATCGGCCACCCGTATAGTCAATGACTTCTTGCCAAGTCAATGGAACTTAGTTGCTATCATTCAGGTTCAACAGTTCAGACTCATGGGACAAGCACACGTCTCATAACCATCCCTATCAGTCCAGTCAATGACTGATTATCCCCAAGACCAAGAAGTGTATCTCTCAACTGAGCAATATCACCACAGACTCGAGCGTGGCATTAAATGGCGTCTTCTGTGAGGTCCACTTCGCCAGTCGGAGCACATACAGCGACAGGGAAAATACAACCCAAGGAGTGACGAATCCTTCGTCTCATAATCACACATGTTCATGGTGTGACCTCATATTATCATTGAGTCAGGCTTAATTGACAACGCTACAAACAACGTCATTGGGCATGGTAACCATCAAGACGACCAGACCACTACTAGGTGAACTCGCCATAATCTCTCTCCCACATCCGGTTCCGAACGCTCAGAGAGTGCTTGCAACCCCGATGTCCAAACGCTTGAGCTCAGGTGATAACAGAGACAGGTGATCATTCATAGTTCGGGTACGAAATTCCAGGCACCCACCGAAGGCACCACCTCAGGTTAACCAAAGGATCGCCGGCAGGTGGATGACAACCTCAGCACACACACTAAACATCTCTCCCCCGCAATCTGACCCGGGAATGTTACTCCTGTGCTTCCCCTCATATCAAAGAAGGGGGTCAAAGGCTTCTTCCTTCCCATTCCGCCATCCGGTGAGCTGCCCTGCGCAAGGAAGCTGTCTTTTTTAATGCTCGTCTTTCCACGGAGTTGAAGAGGAAAAGAAGGACTTGGAGGCTTCAAACTGAGCAGTTCCAACTGGTAAGATGGTGTAACCTTTAAGAATACAGGGTGACGGGGGTGCTGGAGCACCAGCTAGCAACATACAATCCACGTGGACACCAACAACAGATTAGCAGGAACAATAACAGCCACTGCACATATAAAAGATCTTTTTTTTCACGTTTCACTGAATTTTACATCTCATTGAGATCAAAGATACCTGAGTTAAATGTTTGTGAAGTGCAATCATGCTGTCTCCTGATTGATGTATAATAAAAAAAGCCTCGCAATATAAACACAAAGGAAGTTTAAAACGGCATTGGTAATCTTCCATCCGACCGGTTACCACCTGCGGGCAAGAAACGTCGCCTGCTGAATCTCTGGGCTTCGACAGAGCGCACAGTCCATCCGTTTCTAAGGCAGCGACGGTTCGCATTTCTTGCAGGCACCCACCCTGCAATGAAAAATGTGGCCCAGGGATGACACCTGTGGGCCCAACTGGATGTGTTGGCAAATGGAAAACGGTGAGATTCTGTAGAAATGCTCTTCTGCTTCTCCATTGTGTTGATTCCACCTGCAATCACAATAAACAAACCCTCATGGTCGTTTGAAACAATTTGTGGAAACATAACTATTTACTAATCAGAAACATTAAATAAAAGAAAAGAGATCAGAGATGCAAGTCCGGCAGGACTTCTTTTGAGTCGGGTGTATTTGTGATGATTTTTGGGTAAATATCCATATGCTGCCAAACCATGTGAATAATGACATCATACGTGACGCTTTTGGTTCCTCATGGATAGCGGGTCCATATTGTTGTGGGCCGGGGGTTGGTGCGAGGCA
>CM068960.1:16398583-16426602 GCA_035128595.1 Eptatretus atami
TCTAGATTCACGGTCATACCTATACTCGTAATTCCATTATCGGAGATCGATTTGGACTTTTCTCCAAACATAACTAATATTCATTACGCCATTCTCTTCATTACTCTCAATTATAAGTTTACTGTAAGGGAGTGTGAAGGTTATATTCCGGGTCATTAAACTATAGTTTAGATCAGTACGTGATATTTAGGTGCACATGGTGAATCTTTTGGGCCATTTATGGTGCCCAGTTAGCGAAGGCTTTATGTGGGCATTTTTAAAGACCGCATGGGAAACCTTCAACACCAGGAGCGCCATAATGATATATCGGAAGCTCTATTGAAGAGTCTGTTTGGTGAGTGAGAAGGATGGCAGCGATCTGGAGTCCTGGCATCATACACAGGAGAATTTGATGAGCATTAAATATAGGAATATATAATAAAGTACTTCTCCACACAATTGACTACGTAGTGTGGGGTGCCTAAGAACAAGTTAAACTATATAAAATATAGTAACCCGTGAAATGCTGCATTTTCGGGCAACGAGCAATCCCATCCACACAAAATAAATGTGAGATATTTGTCGTCCTCAAGGAGCGGTCAACGTGAAACCGTTCCTCAGAGCGCGTATCCGAATTCCGCAGAAGTCGAACCAGGTCTACCCCCGATCTTTCAGCAATACCAGCCAAGTGTGCTCTCCAGTGAAAGTAGGAGCATTAATGCCGCCAAAATTCCACCATGCTTCTCTTCTTTTCTACCCAGGCGTTTCTATTCGGTGTTTATTATTTTGCTACCAAATCACTGGTGTGGCTTACGTCGCTACATATGGGGCCTTGCAGCTAAAGTATCTAGGGTCAATGGAGGTATCCAGAGTTTCTACACACATTGCTGGTGGAATTAAGCGGCCCAACTTTAGGTGGGTCACTCCAGCTCTACGTGCCCTCCACACCTCATTGTGTTTGTGACTTCAAGTAATACAATTTGAAACGATTATCTCGATTATTCTGTGTAAACATGGCTGTGTAACGATGGACAACCTGCAGAATGGCGCCGATTTTCTATGCTGATCGTCACCTAACAATCTCGCCATTGTTTAACTCCCAATTGAAGTGAATTACATCTTTAATAGATGAATGGAATGTATACTCAAGTTCCTTGAAGCTTCAACAGGGCTTTTGCTCCTATCAGGTATCATAAACTTACTCAACCACAGATGGGTAAACCATTTGTTTAACCTTGGAAATTAGAAGCTTTAAAGTTTGGCACTCATCTCCCATGAACGAATGAATCTTGTTTCAAAGCTTTCCAACAACGTTGACCCCATTCTTTAATTGATGGGCTGCGGGACGACTTTCCTTTTTTGTAGAGTGTGAAATTCGGCAGGAGCCTGTGGTAAGACATTCTGTTATGCACATTGAGATGTTATTATAAAATTCTACTTTCCTCCATTCCCTTCGGAGCTTATTGGTATGTTACACAAACCTGGTTCAGAGAATCTCCTTCTCCAATAAAATTACGAGTCAGCACTCATAAGTACCAATTTGGAAAAAAACGCTACCTCCTTATGCATTGACTCCTGTTCTACACCTCTCATGATCGAAACCCCAAAATTTGTAGCTCGTGATGAGTTTGCCTAGTACAAATCTAAGGTGCTAGACTTATTTATTTCCCAGAGCCAAGTTGTTCTGCGCTTGTAGCATTAATCACAGCAGTCTTTCTTCCCATGTATTGTACCGCAGTTCATGTAATATTTTGCCTCTACAGTTAGCAGTGCTGTGTATCTGATCAGGACCAGCCGCTTACTACAAAGATGCAAATATAATAAATATGTAGGAAATCCTCCCACGAAGAGCTAGATCTCCTGACTCATATCATGATTCACTTGGGAAAATTGTCCTAGCAAAATTGGCTGTTCACATTTTTATTGCCCAAATTTTATACAAATAACAAACTATTTCCAGTATCTCGGCCAACCAGTATCCCATATAATGATAGTAGGAGATGGTGAAATATTTGAAAACAGTGTTCATGTTTAGTTTTGATATGGCTATACAGTCCGAAAACGTTATAACGAGGTGGCTATATCTTTCGGATTACCATCTTAGTCATTTACTAAACTCCTATAACCCCATATAGGGATTCATAGACTTGACTTAACGACATCGCACATTTACGAGTACTAGCTTGAAGAGAAATTTTAACAATCTATATGGTTGAGGTGTGAACACCTGTATAATTGCTATGGAAAAGAATATCGCGGGTAATCGGGCCCATATGGGATTAAAACCCGCTTTATGGGAACCTCCGCAAGTCGATCTGGGGAGAATTTTGTTTTAGCTATATTTGGAACAGACATTATAGATTTGGTTCAGAAGAGATGCAGTGGAGCAATTAGACCCACTAGAATACGAGGCTGTCCAGGTGAGTTTCTTCGACCCGATCTACACGAATAATACGCTGAATTCGGTGGATAAAATCCTTGCGACGTATAAGTGGGAGTGTAGAAATCCAATACACGTTGTTACGGGTTGCTAGTGTTGGTAGTGTGTGGTGCTTGTGTGTGCTCGGGTGGTGTTGCTCGGGTGTGTAGAGATGTAAAGTAGATTGGGGACAGGTATCCTCATGGGCATCCAAGCGTACCTACGGACCATTACTATACGAGCACATTTACGACCAATTAATTCAACAATTGACTGACCAGATAATTAATATTGATGTAGGATATCTCTACACAGGTTATTCTCTCAAGTCGTAACAGACATTAACAGTTATACGCTTTCCAAATTCTGCGGTGACACAAAGCTTGGTAGTTGGGTGTTGTGTATCTCAGGTGGCAGTCCTGAATTAGAGGCTCTGACGAGTGTGGTTCTCATAATTCATCTTCACAAGAGTGTGATGTTATGACACAAGAGAGTATTACTCCAAACTGGTACTAGTGGTAATTATTATTACTTTTGTTAGGTAGTAATTGAGTGTGTTGTATCCAAATTGGATGTCGGCCCGAGATGGTATAGTTACACCTATGGAAAGGACGATGGAAAATCCGGACTCGGGTGTTGAGGATGGAGATAAGGTGGAAACCCCAATTGGAAAATTCGAGATACATGAGCAAGGCGCGGCGAATGTTTGCGATGGAGGTTGGCTACGGCTGGTTATCCAATTGGTGAGAACTAGTGCCCGCCCCAAATCATAGCCAATCTGTTCTGTGTGCGATCCTTTCCGCTTGACCATGCTGATCGTCTAGACATACCATCTGGTGGTCAGTAATAAAGTATTAATAACGAAGGATAAAAGGATCAAATCAAAAAGACCCAATCATGCTAACATATAGTTCATTAGGAGATCATCTTGGCGACAGGACATTGAGCTAGTATAATACAATTGGCTTGCGCCTGACCATGGAAGAAGGCCAAGTCGGGAGTTTTTGATGACGGAACCTGTCTAACGAAATGTATTGGGATATTAAATCAATTTATTATGTAACAGAATTCCAATGCATAGGGGTCCACCGGACAAAAAGACCTCCCCATGGTGTCGTGTTTACAATTCACCTCGAAACGTAGAATAATTATGGTCGCCCAGTGGCCGATTTATTTACCAATCCACCATGACAGTGACCACAGTTGCTGACTGCCCTCGGCGTGGGCCTATCCCCAGGTATGTGGGATCCACCACTAAGTCATTTTGCTCGTGATCGATAGCGTACGTGCAGATGGTGGCCTCAACAATTCGGAGCGAACGGTCTAGCAGTGGAGAGGCTCACTCCCGAATGGACTTCCCGCGCCTCTCTCATTTGTTAACAGTACCAGCCCAGTCTGTAGAGAGACAGATTTGCCATGACAAGCGACCAATGTTCCTCTACACCCTTGGACCAAGAGTTGGGACTGATTTAACTCGGAGTTCGTTTGGTAGTTGCAACCCCCCTACCTATAATGCTCAATGTTCAAAACCAGCTTTTTTAGAACATCTATGAATCGAGGGCTCGTCGGTATTCTTATCTGGTGGATCAAATGATCCACAGCTTATTTTTAAATCATGGGTAGGATCAGAAAATTTGGCTATTTCTCATCTCTCCTAGTGCATATGTTATTGATTCTCTCCCCCTTCAAATATCAAATATGTGCTTCCATCTAGGATCTCTCAGCACATCAAAAGTACCCAGGCAATCGGATCAAAGGTTGGTTAGATGGCCCTCAACTTCAAATATAGCTTTATGCTCGCACGTAGAATCCAGACATAATGAAGCCCAACAGTGTACTGCGCGAGATCCATGCGCACGGCGTTCCCAGTGAGGCCTACCGCATTGACACGGGTTAATAAGATACAAAAAGAAAGTTGAGTACAGAGACCGCGTACTTAAAACGTGGGAGGCATCCCTTAGTGTATGACCTAGGTTTTACATGTAATTGGTTTTTTATAAGGATGTGAAGATTCTCCTTGTATTACTCTCTAAGTGGGTATGGTAATTAGGGTTGCTTAACTCTTATAACTTCATAATAGATTTAAAACACAAGATCTTTTTTTTCTCCCTCAGTCTAGTTGTCTTGGGTTATAACTTCAAGATTTTCAAGACGGTTCTTGACGGGATGCACTGGAAAGCGGTAACATGGTCCGTTTATGTGTAGCTTTGTTCTCAGAAGGGATTCAGAGAAAAAGTAAGGACGAAGGGTTAAAATAAAGGTTTATATAAAGGAAGTTAACTAAGGAAACAGGTAGGCAGGCGGTCAAGAAAGAGGCTTATGTTCTAATTCATTCATTTGTTTTCTCCTGCACGTTGTATGCACGCCCCTACGGCGTCCTCACTGTTAAATGGGGATCTTGACAGAATCTTGATTATTATACTTTTTTACGTCGTTTGAGAGTATTGATGGTTGACTTGTGGTTAACAATGATACTCGTTGTTCGTCGGCGTCGATCAGCGAGAGGGGTTCTTTTGATTTATACAGGGCTAAAATGAATTCGTAAAGACGGCTACGTCTCTTACTGGTGGTATTAATATACCATATTATAATGCCACTTGTTAACTCAAACCCTAGTGGTTTGCATGTTGTTCATATTACCCCAAGCCTATAGTGCCCCCTCTCCCAAGGCGGAAAAGGAATAAATAAAAATATGTAGATTTATTGCTTTAATCAGACCAGAAAACATGTACGGTTTCAGTGAAAATCAATGATAGTATGGAGAATATACTTTGCTCGTAAAAAAAGAAACACATAGAAAGAGAACAAAGCATAACAGATGTAAGATTGTCCATGTTCCCTTCGTTCAGAAATTGTGTTCGGTGTTTTGATTATTTTATAAATACCACGTCTTTGTTTTATTGGTGGTATTTCTTCTAGGGGATCTTGGTTGCTGGCATCGGTTGACGGTGGTGTAGCTCACGGCAGCCGTGGTTTGTATTCTCTTAATGTGTGGGTGGATCGATATATTTTGGCTGTTCCAAACGCTGGATAGATGTAGTTGGATTTCCTTGTTGTGTGTATAGTATGTCCGATTTTATAACTTGTTGTTTATTTTCGTAAGACATCGTGACGCCACTCGACATATAAAGTGGAGACACGGGATGCAACGTTTAGCCACATCCGAAGGCAATCGTGGGATCGTTATGGTGCACCGCGTGTTCGATGAAACCAACGGGCAACGCAAACTAGGTGACACCACCAAGTAAGCTCAGTGGCAATTCCGGGTCACATATGGGGTGGCAAGAAATAACATTTGATGACGGACAGGTTCGCACACCTAGATGCGAATGGATGATAATGAAACGCGTTCCTGTCAATAAAGGTGGAAAGTTTGAAGGCTTTCAAACTCGTTTTCGACCATGAATCGCTATGATTACGCAACGGTTCTTTCATGACTTACAGATGCTTACAAAAAAATACACAAAATAAACTTACAAACACCAATCAATGTTGTACCGTTCTCCAATCTAATGGCAATGGAGCGATGAGAAAAATAGCATAATATAATTACCAGAATTAATCATTCTCAATATCACTATAATGGGGTAAGACCCAAAATATTGCGCGTATACCATGTAACCCAACATAGACACTCTAGAGAGTACCAAAACATAAACCAGAGAAGGGAGACAACAACGCCAGTCATCTCCGAGGGATGTACGTGAATACATGACGGTAAACTGACTTGCCTCTCATACTTCGTAAGCCTCTAGGACCTTTAGCGCTAAATCGAAGATAGGCCTGTCTGATTAAGGAAGAAAGTATTATTTTTTTTTGTTTATGCAGCGTTACCATCAGGGTTAGAGGCCCCACCCGCGCTAAACCCAGATGCACTTCTACCAGATGATTCTCTTGCGTGGAACCAGATGGGAAATTCGCACAGCGAATTTCACAGAATTTAACTCCGGAATAGTTTGACCTCCTACTTGCTGACCCTTGACAGCTTTGACCCTCCGATAGTTAAAAGCTTGTAGGCCACCATACTGCTCATTATATCGAATAGCCACTAGCCATCCCTACACCCTCCCTTGAGGAGGTGCACCACTAGTGCCATTAAATTTGGTCATGATGCGTTGCGATTCTCCATACAGCTATGCAATAATAAGAAGTCCCATGACATCTAGGCATACCGCCCACCCAAAGCTTTGAATCCGATATATTTTTAATATATATGTACTTATCAATCAGATGATAACTTCCCTATCGGACTCGCCCTATGAGCACCACCATGACGCTGCCTTATGACGCACGTTGACTGTCTACTCCGGAGTGGCACCATTTGTACCCGAAAAATTTTTAAATCAAGACAAATACTGAGGCCCATTCTTCGATGACTCACCCCACCGACTGGGATTCGCCGACGACTATTTAGTTTTGACCATTCATTAATGGGTGAAGGATAGTGCATCTCTCGCGTTCTCCATCGCTCTGTGTTATGGTGGATCCTTGAATTGTATAGGGCCTTAAGCCGACAAATATTGATGCGTTACCATGAAACCAAACATAAGTTCATATATTATCAATAATTGGATCATTTTTATTGTCTCTCTCTATGGTCACGCACATTATAGACCACAATCGCACTTATCTCTGTTAAGTAATACATTGCTCGACTCAACTTATTGCAACTCTGATCGCTCTTTCTTACTCTACTTTAACATAAAGCTTCTCAGGTCATATCATACGAGGGACTCAAATGGCTAACGCCAACGTAATAGGGCATACAACTCCAATGAAATTTTTGACATATTGCACGTTGATGGTCAAAAAATTTCTTATGTTGGAGAAACCCTAATAACCAATGTTCCATCCTACAGTGAAGTTTGAATAGTTCTGAGCCTTCCGACCTGGGTTCGAATCCCGTATGAGCCTACTTAATGACCGTGTTTATGTCTGGCCTTATCCGAATAATTGCCTAGTTCCTAATGCTCAATACTATTCAAGAAAGTCCAATGCTTCGTTTGATTTATTGTAAAAGGGTTTTAGCTAGGTCTTAAAATTATTAAAAAAGGATTTTAAAAAAAACAAATTAACTCTAAAAAAAAAACTTATGTACTCACTTTCTGAAAACACCGAAGTCTGCTGGTGAACATGCGACGTACCTGTGGGACATGCGAATTACACGCCCAGTTAAATCATTTCTGCCTGATCCACAATCCGATTCCCTGAGGACAGCAGAAAATCCGAACGTGAGATGACTCACAGTATGTACGGCACTTTTTCCACTCACCTCTCCCTCGCATTAACCACCCTTGAGCACATTGGGAGATATTTCCCTTTCGACATGGACTTCACCCTGCATATGCGAAAACACATGTACGGGTCCCGTGTAAATGATTCAAGTCACATAATGTCACAAAGAAGTGTGGTTCCAAAAAAACAAAAGCCAAACTAAAAAGACACCCAATCACCCACGCCATCCTCTGTCGAATTCCTGAGATGATATCAACTCCCCTCCTTCGACACAATTGTTCAATGACGTGGGATAACATCACGCTTTCCCGAAAGCGAAAACGTCTTGGTGTCAGGAATCAGCTGAGGATATGTCCTTCAATGCCATGTCTGCAGCCATATTGTTCAAAAACATATCATAGAACACTCTAAAGCTTTACAGTAGTTCCGAATACCAAAATGATTCAGAGCTGAAGGCTCCAGTATGCACTATTGAGTATATGTGGAAATAAGAAGTATATGTTAATATTGCTGATTACTCACCAAATAGAGAGGAAGGATCGCACGTTATAGCCAGATATCGGAAACCAAGTAATTCTAATTTAGTCAAAGATTTCCTTCCTATTGCAGACTCATATATCCAGCAGGACAGATAATCGCAGAAAATAAATAATGCTACTAAAATTCTTTTACACTTCATGTTTTTTCTACAGCATGGCGTGGCGCAGAGCAACAAGTGTAGGCAACTTAGTAGACGTTCTGATCAATGCATGTCGGCGATCCATCTTTCACGAAGTGACCTTGCTGGAGGCACGTCATTACACTCTATCATTAAGGCATCCACATGATAGTCGCACGAGTTTTAGTACATTTTTCGGTCCTCTCAATCATGACAGTAGCCAAGTCTTTTGCTTGAGAGAAAAATTTTCGTATAAGAAGTTTAGCGCTTTATCGGGGGAACAAAAATACATAGACAGACTGGGTAGTTATTACCAGAAACTAACACAATGGCTGCAACAAGAGCTACGCAATGACGCCTCTCCTTATCTCGGACAAAGTATCATGATGGAAACATTGAGCTTCCACGTCAAACAAAGGATTACCACACGATATACGTCATAATACAGATGAAAGAGATATAAAAGGTACTGTACAACCCCTTCTATATTAGGTTAGAGGGGTCCCTGTATATGTTTAAATGACACATCATACTGTGTCGTCTTTATATCTACCTCTCGAGGCCAATGAGATGAGAGAGTATTGAATTCTGAGGGGTCTGTTGTGTTTTCATGTCGCACATCAGAGAACTTTTGTGTATTTTCTCGCAATTCCGCTTTGGTTTTCGCTTTAAGAGAATATAGACGACACAAACCTCTATCTTCCGTCCCAACAGTCTTAATCGGGAATTCAACGTTGGTAGCGATAAGATATTAAGACCATGGACCTTTCACATTGGTAGATAATGCGAACATGCTCACAAGAGTGCGTAGCTGCTTACCTTCATGTAAATATCAAACGTATTCTCTTCCAACTCTATAGCAAGACCGTTCTGGGTTAAACAATAGATTAATGCTTAGGATTTGATTGTGTTTACCCTTTAACGCGCGATCCTGCATTAGCAACTCTACTTGTTCAAGATAATCTTGTGGTATCTCCCGCAACCCACGCCCAGATTCATGACATGGCCGATTATATTAGGACGAATAACCCTTTGAAAACACCAGTGCAGAAGTACTTTTTCGACCTCAAAGCTCCTGTTCAGATCTCCTGTGAATAGCAAAATAACAGACAGCGCACGATCCCGAAATGAAGAGACTGCACCCAAAAAAATCGTCGAGCCGGAAAATTGGAAAAAGGCCAAAACAATATAGTAACCCATAAATCCAAATAATGTCCGTGACACTTCACCCCACACCTTCCTCACCACTTACTAGCAGCAGACATCACCACAAGACAGGCCAGATTCTTAGCAATAGTCAATGATATAATTAAAGAAATGCACGCACCTCAGGATAGGCTCCCCATGCTCCGACTCAACTTCCACAGATGAGTAATAACAATACGCCAAATCCCGCCTGAATACCGATCACTGCCTACTATCTCATGCTGAATGAATGGCCCGATCAATAAACACTTCGCTGATAGCATCCATTATTTCAGCGCGAGCTATTCGATGTATTATCTCAAAACGCTCACATCTCTCGCGCGATAGCGTGCAACAGCACTATAATAACCTTACTCCAGCAGGTATCCCTGCTCTCGATGAAGACGTGATCTCAACCCTCACTCATCCTGCCAGTCGTGTCCCGAAAGCCCGACACTGGGACTTCCGTACAGGCCCAAGATAATGCGGGGACCTAGGATGGGTGCGCCGCAAGTTGAAGAATAGCTATGACACAATACAAAACATAAGTCAGAGACCACAATATCCGAAATACCCGTTATGTTACCCAACCCCCCCCCCTACACAACACCACCATCGAGACCATGTCATGCATGATAAACTATCTATGTAGTGCATACCCCCGCATGGTATCTGACTTGGAATGGAGTTTGTAAACCTTTCTGACCCTATTCCCGTGGCCAATTGCCCAGGGTAAAGGAACAGTAGAAAGGTACCCGGACATCGATGCTCCAGCAACGCCGCGAGTACCCGTTCGAGCTGCTCTGCCCACCCTGTCAATCACCATATTAGCCTATCCGATGATATATAAATAAGCCAATACCGCCGTCTGTAGAGATAACAAGCGGTGAGCACGATAAGGATGACGACTGCCTATCCGACATAGTAGCCAAATCCCCATACTCCTGTCGACTCCATGCGATATCTAAATATAGAGGCCTCCTAGAAAGGATAGAAGGCAGTTTTTGCAAACTTTATGAAGTCACGTGATACTGGCAGTGCGGGGAAAAACGAAAGCGCCCAATATACCTCGAAAACTCCCACGTAACCATCTGCGATCAACCAAGATTTCGAAAAAATCCACATATGTCCCATACAAAAGAATTCGGTAGCTAAATTGACGCGAGGCAAATTTCAGGAATCCTCAGATTGCGGTTTGCAGATAATAAGTTACGGAGAGGAGATTCTTAAATAGATTATTGAAAAATTCGGCATTTCGCGATGGATATAAATTCGTCATGTTTCTGCATTTTTTCCGCAACTTTTGAAGTCAACGTGCACGAAAGCTACTGCTTTCGAAGACGATATTGATCTCGAGAAATCCGGTTCCAACTGATCAAATTAGATATTTTAATGATCCCATTAGCTGATTTACAATAGTATTGCATCAAGTGTCAAATTCAAGAAGTGCGCTTGAGACCAAATGGTACAAAGTGAGAGGAACCCTAGAATAGTTGGAAAATTCGTAATTTCCGCGGAAGCTTTCAAAATTGGGCTCGCTGAACCTTGACCTTGACCTTCCCACACACCACCATGAACTCATGGCGTGAGCCTTGGAAAGTCCATTTAATACGCCATCCGGTGTAACGGTCCTCAGTATGGTTTTTCCATTCTCTCACCTTCAAGCTCATGCGACCTCTTCATTTAGGAATCACCTTAAATCGACCGCAGTATCCTCTTCCTGTGCCTTCAACCTCTATACATCTGTTGGAGCACTCTGAACGGACAAGATATCGTCGCCGCCCATTTGAGCATGATGTTTTAACAAAACTTCACCTCTGCTTACCCTACCTGTTCAATACAAGCGACAAATTGTTATGTTATTAAGTTGTCCATGCCGGTGGTTCTATTGATGACAAGCCATTGGTGATCTTACATGGACGAATTACAACATACATGGAGATTGTGTTTCTCACATTTTGCTGTAATTGTCCGTACTGCAGTTATGAAGTCCTGGGTGAATTACTGAGTTTGATGGATTTACATAGTCAAAGGGATTTGTCTAGTTGCTATTTTCGATTTTCCCTGTAGGTAACCATGGGGGTTTTTGGTCAGTTGATGGGGGAATCATTCGTGACTGTTACGCCAATTACTGTTGTAGACTATCCCTAGAATTCATAAACCACCCATTGAGTTACTAGCCACTCGATAGACTGTGATAACTAAATGTCCTACTGATTTTAAAACAGAGACGTACAGCATAGCGAATCATGTTTTTTTCAAATCGGATTGCTAGTGGCACCATACTCAAGAATATTATATTTATAGTGCTTAACTGCTTTAGAGCTCTTGAAGTTGATGTGAGTTTGCTACGGTCATTCAGTGCGTCAAGTCCTCTTCTGGATTGTCGATGGCTCGTGAACGATATGTTTTTTGGCTTAATCTGGTGATTAAATGGATTCGATGGTGAAATATTGATAACATCTTATTTGTTTCGCCTTTCTGGATAGAGAATTAACGCCATACCTTACGGTGAAATTTCTGCTCGAATGCGAGCATGTTCGAATTATCCAACGTCGCGACCATTTACGGCAGATACCCGATCACGATGTTTGTGATACCCGACTAAAATTGTCGGTATCTCACTGCTTGTTGATTAGATTCCAGAGCTTAAACTGGGTACTGAAGAACCATATCAGATATCTCAAGTGCTTCTGCTATTGCTATGATCTTACTAATATAATTGAGATATGAATAAATTGAGACCAAATACCATAGTTACGATTGTAAAGGTGAGTGGTAATTTGAGGAAAATACTCATTTGTTTCGACCGTGATAGTACTGAAATAAATTTACACCGAATTGAAGCGTTGACGCAGAATGACTTGCCATCGAATTCAATAGGTTCAATACCTAATCAGAGAGTCTAATTGTTTGCGAGAAAGAAATGCTATTCTTTTTATAACTATAGGAGCTCCAAGAATTTGTTCATGATTGAAGACTCTATGAACAGAGCCACGAGCGACTTGCTCTTCATGCGTCCACAAATGCTGTATGCCCAAACTACTATGCCATAGCCACATCTATGCAGGTATAAAAAGTATTCCCAAAATTATACAAGTAACTCAATGATGTTGAAAGTTGAATTGTAGAACAATCACACAATATCTTTGGCGTGTAGTTTAAATATGCGAGGAGTTGAGAGTTTGATGTTCACTGGACTTGCTGTAATGTTATTTTTTATTGATAAATCTATCAAAGCAGTTGCAATATGTGTTTAATATCATATATTTATTTTTAGAGATTGTATTAGTTGATTAAAATATAATCATACTGATTAATCTCACTCAAACTCTCTAGTTGACCAATTAAATCTTTTCTTGTTTATTAAGTGATTCAATATCCACTGTTACTATATTGTTGTTCAATATTAATAATAAAAACATAGGATGAATATGGACTTGGTGGAAATTAATTGATCTTTATATTAGCTAATCTGCTACAAAAAATCGTGCAGAATGGAGCACTTTGAATTGTCCAAAAAACCCTTAAGTCGGTTTCCTATGTAGTTTATTTCTTTAGAAGTCAGTGTAAGAAAAGTTGATATGTAAAAGTAAATGTTTGGTTGATGATGGAAGCTTTATGGTTGTGAGTGTAACTATATAAAAAATCAAACTTAAATTGCACACCTAATTATTGTACATGAGAATAAGAGTAACAGACAGATAGTTACAGACATAAATAAAATTTAATTTAACTAAATAACAAAAAATAAATAACTAAAGCCAAAAAACAAAAACTCACAATTATACAAAAAATAAGTTAAGCAAGGGGGGAATAAAAGCGTAATATTGAAAAACAGGAGATAAGGAATGAAAAAAAAATTATACATAAACTATTAAACAAAACAAAAAAAGGAAGGGAAAGAAAAACAAAAGTAAAGGTTAAGAAAGTAACTTAAAACATCTATTTACATGTACCTTCACTTAAACCTTCACCGAAAAAAAAAAAAAACTATAGTAATAAAATTTATAACAATAAATTAATAAAAAATTTATAAAATTAATAACATAAAAAAAAAAAAAAAAAAAAAAAAAAAACTCCAACAAAATAAACATAAAAAAAAAATTAAATTCACCACATTTAACATTTGAAACTAATAAAACTAAGAAAATAAAATTAAAAAACAAAACAAAAATAAAAAAAAGATAAAAATAAATATAGCTCAATTGGAAATAAAAAAAAAAAAAAAAACTAATAAAAAAAATAAATTAAAAAAAAAGGAATAAATATGTTATAGTCTATACAAACTTGATACTACCAACGCACTCTCAAGTGAATTCAAATACTATGTAAAATGCTATAAGAGATTCTATGTAACCCCTCTCAATCCATAGCAAATACACTATATGCAACCCTTTTTCCTAAAAACTTACCACAATTGACACTTTTTGACATCAGTCAAAATTAAAATAGCTAAGGAATATTTAATGTACAAAGACCTAATCGTATTTTTTAAACGAAAAGCTATATATCCACAAGAATTACAATTTCATGTCTATGGATACAGATATCAACAGAAAAGACAAATATCGCGATGGAACATCCACACAAATCAATAAAAATTATATATAATGTCAAGCCCTATGAATGCTACAGCCGCAAACACCCCTAAAAAGGTGATCAACTAATTTCTACATGTTTACTATGCACATCACTACTACACGATAATTCAATAACAATTACTATATTATGGGCCTCCCCTTGTGACTTTGGACAAGAAACCAAAAAGAAAAACTAGCATAGGAAACATATAACATTAGGAGAACAGTGAAGAGCCCACAGAGTCCAGTAACAAGTGAAGTGTGCAAGCGCAAATCACAGAAACGATAAAAACAACCGTACAAGTCTCTCATGAACAAAAATTTGATCTCCTTAATTGTTTAAAAATAGTTCTTCTCACACATTGATATGTTATAATCATTATCTGCAAGCCTTGGCACTATTGGTGTTCATTTATTCACTGTATCCTTGACAATTTTTTTCCAAACTCAAAATTCTTTACACAAAGCATGGTGATTTTGGGTCCCAATTATCATTATCTAACATGTATATTGTAAGTCCATAGGCAAATGCAACCTGATTCTGAAATATGCCTCATGATTGAACTTCTTCAATAGTAAACGCTGGGCCGTCCTCTGACAATTCATAACAAGGTTATCCAAACTTTACGAAGATGGTGGTTCTGCGTAATTCGCAAAAGCGTTTGACTAACTTTGCGACATGCTGCTCTTGCATCGATACCGCAACGAAATTCTGCAAATTTCCCCTGTATTCGCGGTCGTTTCTCTATGTGCATGTAATCCATTTGAGAGGCTTTTTTTTTCCCCTCTCTAGAGCACTCGAGGTTTATCCACAGTTCCCCACGATGTCATAAATCTGTACACGGAGCCGACCGCAAAGCAGTTCCTGAATGTGATGTACGAGTCACCTACTGTTACGCTACGCAAAAAATACATATCTGTCCACGAGCCCGGGTGGTGAACATGACCTGCTTTCCTGTATGGTTGACGTTGTAGCTGTAGTAGCAAAACTATGGTTTTCGCATGGGAGTCTCACCAGCTGTAACATGTCATTTTCCCCGATGAGCCAATCCCCCGTGGGTTACTTACTCTCAGAATGAAATGCCAACAGCATCTATTTGATCTTGTACCCAGTAAGTTACCAGGTCTGTCCACATGGAGGAGCGTAACACTTTACACAATGGAAACATTCAGTGCATTATTCGTTGTAAATACACCTATCTATGCTACAAACAGGCTACCATCTTGATGCTGTTACTTCATTTTTAAAGAAACGCTCAAGCACAATCTGCGCAGATAGAAAGACCGTCATATCCTTGTTGATGTGAAGGATTGGAACTGTTACAGCAAATCTGTGGGGTGGTAATTAGCAGCTCCTACTACGCACTAATACACAATGTCCATTCACTCAACATCATCTATTTATCAGCTGCTGAGACAGTCACATACAGCGGTTACCTATTGAATTATCCTCCCACAAACATGTGCAGACTGATCATCGCATCCTGAATCGCCTCAGGTTCTCGTTCTACGTTGCTTTCCTTGATCTTGTGTGTATTGCTCTCACGTTCCATTCATTTCTTCGAAAATGGCTCCCATAGGATTCAAGTCTATGGAACTGCTCTAGAAGTGCTTAGCCTCAATGTTGGACTCTACTGATAACCTCGTGGGAGAGGTGATAAGCTTCCTGCTTACGACTCATCTCTCTGGCATCGGCTTGGTAAGAAATACAGCTCAGCGTAAATGTATACCAAGCGGTTTACAGCTGAAGCACAGCTGTGGTGGTTCACCACTTCAAGCACAATATATTTGCACAACTCAAGCTCAATGGAGCGTGCCTCTACTTGACGCCAGCTGAGGGCATTTCCCATTTGCAGTAAGAAGAACACTCCAAGTTTGCTACTTACGAGGAGAAGGTGGGTACCTGCTGGTAGTAGACACGTTTTAACGCTGAACTCGAGACCAGCTGTTTTGAAAAGTATCTGACCAACCAGAAACATTTCATTCTCACAGCATGAGCAAAGCAAGCCATCGGTTCAAGGGCGTTCCACAAGGACTGGTATCTACACTCTCCTCTGTTGTAAACGCCGAAGCAGGACTTCTATGGTAAAAAGCGCCAGATGCTTCTTCCTTCCCCCACCCTGCATTGCACTGAAGAAAGAAAAAAATAAAGTGGTTGCTGGCTTGATTGACGTTTAGGAGTTAAATTGAACCTGAAAGGAAAGGTGTGCGTTACTCTTGGGATGATTGTCTAGTCATTAGTTTTTTTATGGATTGGTTCCAGTAGCAGCAACTGCTTCGTCCCCTCTTCTTGAGGTCTGAGAACTGTGGAAGGGTATCCTGGCAGGAGAATGAACCTGTCACTTCAAGAGTACGCGTACGCTTTGGACTAACCTCCTGAGTACCCCCCAAGACCTGAAAGGGACTCACGAGCGAATGTTAGGTCATGTTCCTGCTTGCCCGACACCAACATCCTCATCCAGCACTGACCAGAACCGGCCTCTGGTAAATCACATTTCAAGACTATATTACACCGGTGCACCTCATCTTCACATTTGCAAAGGTTTATGTGTGTCTGTGTTTGTTTCTTTAAAAAATGGATCGGTTACTGATATATTGTTACTTAGTAAATCTAAAGATTTCGGTAGGTATGTTGTATGACTACCATTTCTGTTTGTACTTACGAAATCTAAAGATTTTGATAAGGTTGTTATTGTGACTTCCGTTTCTGGTTTTTGTTTGTATGTTTGTTTGTTTGTTTGTTCGTTGTAGGCCACGGGATAACCTGAGAACACGGCAGAAAGAAGCTACAATGTCAATTTACACCACGTGATTCAGGAGGGTGTTTGATGCTAGTGCGATAGATTTGGTCGAATAATTGTACGAGTCCAAAGACCGGTCAAGGCTCACAGTGAGGCTCTAAATCTCTGTATAAATATTTGGAGGATTAAGTGGTAAAACAAAAATCACGAGAACGGAGACAACAGAAGCTCTGACGCAAATGTCAAAGGTTACGACCACGTGACAAAATAGGAGGGATTGGATTAGTTCTCGTGCTGGATCGTAGATTTTGGGGCTCTCACAAAATCGGTCCATAAGCTAATACAAAGGGACCTCACCCACAAGTTAAGGGTTCAAAAATTCAATTTTTGAGTGATATACACCGAATGGAATATTGGTAAGTCTAGAGCTCCATCGATAGAAAACTCTCGTTTGAACGTCCTTACTTCTGTAAGCATCAGTTCTCATATAACAACGTTCTCAAGAGGTCAGTGACTCGATTCGTAAGTTACCGTCTAACTGATGTTTGTTTGGTTATGTTTGTTTTGTTTGTTTGTAGGCACGATAATCGAGAACGGAAGAAATGCATACCAAAATGTCAAATAACCATATCAAAAACGGTATGTATTCAGGTGTTGGGATGCGTGGAGTGTGACTAGCTTCAGTTTTGGTTTCCACAAAATCGAGTCAAAAAAGAGTCATAGGTCCCAGTGAAGTCAAATAATTCGATTTAGATATGATGGCCTTTTTGGTCAGATAACTCGAACGGAAGAGCTACACATATGTCATAAATACACTCACCGACCACGTCTGGATTCAGGAGGGATGAGGTGAATGGCTCAGTGCCTAGATTAGATTTTTGAGATAGCAAAAACTGGTCAACGCTTCAGGTCACGTGACGGTCAACACATTCGATTTGATGGTTTTTGTACAGAACTCAATCGTGTTAGAACTTCTGTTTAGCGGCGCATACTTATCTCTTCTAAACTTACGAACAGGACAGCTTTTATTAGACAACGGTCAGAGTCAAGCTTGCGATTTCCTTCATATTACCAGTCTATGACTGTGTTTGTTTGTTTGTTTTGTCTGTGAGTTATGGTACGGCCTGGTTGGAAAGACGATGTTTTAATATAAACATCATTCTTCAAGTGAAATTGCAAACGGTTTACTGGTGGTTGGTCGTTTTTGTTTTTTTTTCTGTAGCATCTTTTCATGGCAAACTGTAATCATTGCATTCATGCGGAATCGAAAACAATGCTTTTAAAACCTTTTAACAAAGCCCTTTCCCCCTCATATGAAACCACAAGGTCAAACACAACAACCAACGAACCCCACCACAATACCAATAATTCTATCCCCTGCCACCTAAATGACATGTGAACACATAATTTCACTACCCCCATTACCTTTTGCAGACCATTTAACACTGTCTAGGACACACCAATTCCTCCCCAACATCTCTCTTTGAACTTATCGCGTTAACCGACAACCCGGGCACTCTCTTCGGTCACACCCAGACTTTATGCGGCAAATCTTTCAGAAAACTAGAAAATCAATTCCCACGAACCCCATACGCTACCCCCACACATGAGTGCCCAAAATCAACTCAAACATCTCAGACACCCTCCTCTTCACGCCTGTTACAGAACCAGAACTAAGAATACGATAGCAATACGCTCAACCCAATGGAAATCCAACAGAAAGCTGGAGGGCCATTCAGGGTTGACCCACTTTTGATTATGCCGGCTCCTTTGCTAGAGACAACCTCATTGCGAACCCACTATCTCTAGGTAACTAGCCGTAAATAGCTAAAAATCACAACATGGTTTTATAAACCTACTCTACTCTGATAAGGTCAGTACAATACATCTCTCCTTTAAGATTTTTCGCTCTATTGGCTGTATATACTTTTTTATTAGTTTTGTTTAAATATTATGCATACTTCTCTCAGTTGATATATAGCTCATAAATATCTTATTTATTTTGTATGTTGGTTCTTCCCCTGGGTAGTTAAACATAAGACTAGACGATGTGTGTGGCCTACATGCTGGTGTGAATGGAGGGCATTCCCACAGGGAACCTTCGTGAGGATAAAAAACATCAACCAACAACCCCCTGACAAAACCACCTACCAAACAGCACTCTGTAGCACATCACCAATTCAATACTCAACCGACTCAAGAGTTCGTAGTTAGACGGGCGACTACACACTCATATGGCGCCGCGATTAGGTCATCGGCGATCTGCCAAACTGTCCAGTTTACGGCTATCTAAGCTCTCTAAAGTCTTGTAAAGCCTGTCTAGTCTTTTTCTGCAGTGGCCACTACCTTTTCCAGGAGATGGAATGGACCGTATTTCAACATGCATTAACTTACTCTTTCTTGGAAGGGGTTAAAGTCCCCTTCCTAAAGCTACGTGGGTGTAACGCTCTTGTGCGCTTAATTCTCTGCTTTTCCGTATTTAGTGCTCTCATTGGAGCCCTCTGTGACTCACTTCCACCTGTCAGAGGCTCGTGGGTTGATAATTACATGCTTTCCACCTGTGTGTTATAAGAAAGGTGTGTGAACTAAAGGGGTATGTTACAATTATCTCTTTTTCTTACCAATTCTCATCCCATTATGTCACCCTTGGACATGACAATGCGTGACCTAGTTCGACTATTATCTTTCTGAGGGCTGAATTAATGACACATGTGCGTGTACATTTCTGCTCTCATCGCTTTTTCGTGTTCTTCTCACCCCTCAACTTTCTCTTCAGCTGAGTCTAGGCGAGGGCGCGGGAGATCTCGCAATCTACGTAAGCTCCATATTGTGCGGTGACCTACTCTTCTTCATTGGCATCTTATGCTCCTTCCGGAAGGTGTTTCGGTCGCTGCAGTGAACTGCAACACAATATTCCATTTGTTTACTAAATGATTAGCAGCTCACTAGCCTTTTTAATTGATTGTAATTGATTTCCCCTCTTGGATACAGGCCCTAAAACCGCGACTTTATGCTTTGAGTCGTTTCGCTACGGCGCGTGGTCTGCTGTCATGCGGTGGGCTGCTGGCTGTACTTCCCTGGATCCTGAGTTTGAAATCCTTCTATTCGGTGGTATGTAACATTCCACCCACAGAGTATACCATGGCTCTTCAGTAGCTGACGTCAAGCACAAATCCAAATTACCCTTGCATCTGTCATCCTCATCCGAGATACTGTGAAAGTCCAATTATGTCCAGTCCCAGATTTTCATTGTTCTCTCTCTCATCTTGGGTCGCCCAATGAATTGCAAACCGTCTCAAAATTCCTCCCCTATCCTGCTGTGCAGAGTGGCGACCGCCACCTCCAGGATTGCTGTCTCATAGACTAGCCTTGACGGACTGTGTACTTATTTCCATGCTTTTGCCAATACGTCATACCACTCAAATCATTCCAGTATCCAGGTTACCCCTCCATATGGTGGATTGGGGAACTCGACTTCTCGCGTTCCCTCTCCACCACCCCCCCTCCCCATAACATAAAATAATTAGAGGACCTGTCAAAGCCTGTCTTTGTGTTGAGACATTCTCCTCAGTCAGGGACCTTCATGGAACGGATGCTAGTGTATGAGACAGAGGTGGCACAATGAGAGTATGTGGAAAGGTGCTGGATTTCGAGGCATCGTATATCCGACTGCTGGTGACATAGTGCCGCGAACAGGGATCTAGTGATGTGGAACGGAGTTGGTTAAGATAGCGGGTTAAAGCAAATCTATATACTTAATAGCGGTGCCGGCAATTTGTCTTCCTTTCCTTTTCCTTCTCGCCCAAAATTGTAGTTTGGCATGGAACAGGACAGATCTCACTGGTCCACCGCTTACCGCTCACCCTACTAGTTGTACATTCGCAAGCGATAGGCGGCTAAGGCTCTGATAGTTGCCTCTCGACTATAGAAAAACGCCCAGTGAGTACCTGAGTGGCCAACAAACCTGGATACTAGATGAGAGAAATGTCTCCTCTACCTGTCTACGCTCAACACCAGCGAGCCGCGACCCCTCTTGTCGCCGAGGCACGGCGGGTATGCAGAGATGGGAGATGATTGCCTGTCTACCTACTTTGTCAATACTATGGTTTATCGATCTGCCAATTGATCTATGTAATTTTATTAGATTGACAACTTGGCGGTGGATATCATTGGATGGGAGACTTCTTGGTCTACAATCCATTCCCACTGATGGAATTTTCATTACTTTCCTCGAGATTTCACCCCGCATTATAATTTCCCTCACTACACTCCGCTCGGCTTTCTGGTCTCATGGACTTATATTACAACTTTTACATAGTTACCTATAGGCCGCTAAATAGCCTCTCAGCACACCTCAAGTATGCCCGGTGCAAGACACAAATGGGGGTGGTTCTGGCAATGACGTGGATATGACCAAATTGTTTCCACTACGCAGGATCGAGTTATAATTCTCCTGAAGGCGAGGATCTGTTATATTCATGTTGTTTAGTGTATGTTATTATTTAGTAGATTACTATCGGAAGACAGAGTCTCAAGATAATGCTAGATGATGTGTTATAAGTGCAACAATTGGGACACTCCGCACATTTAAATACAAAGTGAGCTGATGAAGAAAAGAAAAATACATACACTTAGTGCCAATCAAGTGGAGATGCAAACATCTGGATTCCAAACGACTATCATCATTAATTCCAACCTAATACACGTTTTGCGAGGGGGTAACTAGATTGGGACTCTTATTATGTCCAATAAACGGCATATCACTGATGATATACGATACTGGTAATATTACGTAATGGAGTGCTATGGAGTAAGAGATGCTAGAAACATAGTGGTAGAGGATAGAGGTCAAAGCGTGTCTGGCATCGAGATCATCAACATCACGAGCAGCAGTCGAAAGTCAGCAGTAAGTAAGCAATATCATTGAGAGCTTATATCATTGTACTCGGATCCATGATGCACAAGTCTCACTCTTCTACTGCCGACGTTCGCTCTCTCAATTTACAGTCCTCGTTGACTTCTCTCGTTTTGTATGTGTCGGTTTGCTTACGCATGATAAGCATCGTCTGGTTTATGTAAACATGTCACGCCTCAGAATATCTCTACATGAGCGAGAGTCTTAAACTCCCTTCATATTCGTATGACTCGCCCAAAGGCACGGCGGTCGGCGCGTGAGAACGACTCATTTTTTGCGATGCGGTGAAGCTATACGTCGCTTGGCGCAACCAGACTACCCCGGAAGGTTGTAGGGCCGTCTGCTGTTGGATTGGATAAATTTTCTTTCGTGTGACAGCGACACGCGGAAGTGTTGGGCCTATAACCGACCGTGGATTGAAATAATAAACATCCAATCGAACCGCCGCTGGTGCGATGGGTCCTCTTGTAAGTGCATCAGAGTATACCACACATAGATAAGCCCATTCGCTGAATTTAACCACCGGGAAACCCACGCCCTCGGGGGTAGTCCTTGTCCGAACCGGATCACTTTGGCTATCCCGGAATGACTACCCGACTTACCTAATTTCACCTAGATCGGATCCAGCTCGTAGCGGGCACTGCCGAGAAGGATTTTCGTTCCCGCGCCTAGAAGAGAATGGTTCAGTGTTTTTCTCGTAGGATAATTATGAAAGACTGACGAAACTCAGATGGGTCGAAGCCATGCTGGACCAATGGAGGAGGAAGGCAACAAACAGCTCGTAGTGGGAGGCCATGTGGTCCATTCATCACTGAATTTCTATTCGCAATAAAAGCTCTGGCGAAAAGCAGCTTGTAGCACAACAATTAAACAAGTTTATTCTGTATGTAATGCAGGGGAAAGCATGAGAGATGGTCGTGGAGGTGGCCGGCCAATTTTACAAATGGCTAACTTAGCTAAAATTAGCAGTCGCCAAACCATGTTGCAGAATCTGACGAATTGAGATTAATAAAATAGAGTAGAACAAACAATCACGAGCCTAGTTAATGGAAGCATTCCTGATAGCTTAAATCAATATGGCTACTTCTAATTGAGGCGGACAGGCCCAGGACATGCGGACTCAGACAACAGCACTCAGACCAAAATAAACCAATGGAAAGGCAAAGGGATTTTTTGGGCCTTCCAGGGAGGGAGGGAGTGTGATGGTCCCAATGTTTCTTCCCTGGTACCTGAGCATTTCGGGTGGTAAGGGAATGCTACATGTGGAGATGCGTACTTAGTGTATTCCCGACAAAAGCTGTGCTAGTTGTACCGGCTACGTCCACAGCCGCACGTGTGTAATCGCTGTCTTGACCAGCAGGAGTTGGAGTGGAGGAGGAGCTGGATAGCTCCAAAATGGCGAGAGTTGACGCAGTAGCAGGACGCACGCATCAGGGAGTTGTCGAGTGTCGGTAGTGGGTGAGAAACCAGTACGTCGCGCGGAGATCGTCGAAGCGAGGCACGTAGCGAGCGAGGCAGCAGGAACCTTCACAAACAATTCTCTTCAACCTCTCCAACTTGCAATTCTCTTCAACGACCAAACCAACTTGTAATTCTCTTCAACCTCTCCAATGACCCGCAAAACTAACTATAGCAACCAACACGGAGGGTCCACCCTTTACGGCCCTACGAGAGGTCTATGAGGCGCATTGGTCGAAACCGATATCTCTCATCGTCCGACTCAGCATGACGAGCATGCGCCGATTGGATGCACGGAGTCTATCATCGTGTGGATCCTGCCCTTCCCTGGGACCATCGTGTGTGGGTTTTGGACCAGCGCTAGTTGGGCGCCCTGGCCCCCACACGCAGTGTTGTGGTTTTAGGCCGGTTGGAGTGGATGCCGATCGCGAACCTCCTCCCAGCGAAGCTGGTCGAGTGGTTTTTGCCTCTGTTAACGAGCTCACTGAGTATACGTTGACACCGGTGATACGCTGTGGTCAGGTAGAAACAGAGCATGATGTTGTAGCATGCGAGACAATGAGGCCCGTGTGAAGTAAAAGGAGTGGTGGTGGATCAAATAAAAGGGGGAAACAATGATTTATTAATCCTAAACTATAGCCCATACGCAAAACGGCCCACCCCCGTGTGCTTCCACATACACATTAAAAAGGGAGAAAGGATCCTTATCTGCTTAGGGTATATAAATGAATTGAGCGGTCGGTATTTCTTGTGGACACCTGTCTGTGTATGCATGCGGTTCGCAACTGATAGCAAACAATAGTCATAGAGGAGGGAATAGAACATTTGTGTGATAAAAGTGAGGCGGATCTCGCTGCCTTGCTAACTAGGTTTTCCCGATGAAGTTTTCCTTTCAGCTGGCCTCCACCTCTTCAACTAAAAGTAGTCACTTCCGCGGTAGAATGATAAGACATTCTCATCCGCTATGTCTTAATAGCGGCCATGGGTTTGAATGTTCACTTCTTGGTATTCTTGATGCATGCGAGCAGCAATGAAAAGGATGACTCAGCGACCTAAATGTTCTAGCATCCATGATGTTTCAACCAAACTGGCTTACAGAGCACTCGCCTAGAGCCCTCCTCTACTTTTTCTTACGTGTGTGAGATCGCTGATGGTAATCCCCCATGCCCAATATGGATACATAGTACTGCTCATCTCGCTCATTGTGCTGAGGCATGCGTGCGCCTGATGATAGTGGTTGCAAAGTGAAAACAAATTTCAAAGCTAAAGGGGGGGAGGGTCGAGGAGGAATGAGGGAGCGGAAAGGAGAGAGATGTGGCAGAAGAGGAGGAAAATGGGGCGGAATAGGTAGATCTATACTCTGGTGTATAGTCATCACTGGTAATACTGTACACGATATGATTCAGTCGTTATGCTGCTGTATAGTGCGAATTATAGAGCAAAAGAGGGTAGAGAGAGATAGAAGACGAGGAGAGAGAAAAGAGCAAGGATAGAAGAACCCGTACGGCTGGGTCGATAAGAAAAGAGCAAACAAGGCGCTGTGATATTTTAAACCCCCGGGGATCTGGTTGACTTAAGATCGAATGGAATTCCGTTAAAACATGATCAACATATCACCGCCTTAGTGTTGATGTCTACTACCGTGCCTTTAATCACAGTCGCGATCCATTTGCGCTGTGTGTTTTGTTTATACTGACGCTCGTTATGGCCCCCGCTTCACCACAGGTGATGCGACACAAGGATTTCCATAGGCTCTTTCCATCTGTGTCGACGTGCACCAGACCTGCTGATACAGGACATAACGAACGTGGAAGGATATAACGCCAAAAAGGTATAGAGCTATAGGGCGCCAAAATGCAGCTATATGGCTGCTGTGTTGCTAGTCCTCTGCATCTCCTTGCTGTCTTGATAGGATAAGCATGAAAGGCCTGCCTTCTGAATGGCAGCTTTTGAAAGTATTTTTTGACAATCGTTTGCTTCTTGTACATATCGATATTGGTCTGTGGTCGCGATTTGCCTAGTCCACCCACTTATGCATACATTGCATCAGTGACCTAGGTGGTACGTTCACCATCCTTACCAAATGTATGTGTATACTTCTTTTTATTTTGATCCCATTAGCATTGGTCAGCGGCTCTCCAGTATGATAGTAGTCGACACACACGCACAGCAAAGCGATTTGGATAGGCCATGAGACAAATAGAGGATCGGTGTGCTGAGCTCGGCAGGATGCACAAAACACACATGGTTGGCGCGAAACAAACAGGACTTTAGGAGATCTGTGAGAAGGCGAGAAGAGGATTGTTGGTGATACCTTGGGAACAATGGACTGGCATACTACTGAAGTCATGGACAAGCTACAGAGACTTTCGAGGCGAATAGAAGATCAAGACAGGAATTATGTAAGAGGTGAGTTTGAGGGGATTACCGCAGGGGAGAAAAGATCGGAGGATTGGGTGGGGACGAGATACGCTGCAGCAGGGGAGAGTGATGTGGCAGTGTACAGGCTGTTTTAAAAGCCAGAGAGGGATAAGAAATGGAACTCTGCACAGCAGTGAGGGAGTTATTTCAAAGCAGGAAAAAAGAGGAATGAAGAGTGAAGGTGAGCAGGCTGGATTCGTCGCATGCTTCTCGCGCTAGTTTTCCAAAAGGGGGTTGTTGGGACGCGTTGGCTCTCCTGCTGGACCCATATGGTTGGGACCAAATCGCAGCCCGGAGAGCGGTGGCGGGGGGGGTGGTAGACGAACCAGAAGAAGGAGACGGTAGATAGAGTAGCAGAAAGAACACCGACCTGCCTGTGTCAGTATTGGGTCAGTTCCCAAATACTATTCTATGCCTCATCCATGGATAGGATACCCGAATGATCCGAAATGCCTTGGTTTCTATGCGTGAACCTGAGAAAGGTGAGAGGCAGGCCGCAGCACCATGCGCAGCAAGAGAGTCTAATTATCCATCAGTGCTGTGGACCAAAAGCTTGGGGGTGGTCAGGGAGCTCAGAGTGCGGTAAGGAAACAAGAAAAAAAAAAATAAAAAAAAAGAAAAAAGGACTTTGCGGAATGATGGAGGATTCGCCAGTCGGTGGATTCTGGATTTGTGCAGTGGCCAGTGTTGGAATGTGGCTTTCCAGGGCAGATCATGCAGATTAATGAGACCAGACGTTTGATATTATTTATATACCAATAACTTCTTCAGAAGGATTGTTGGAGCAAGATTTGCCGGCACGCGCTGGTTGGGGGGTCACCAGTCGGTTCCTTTCTGGAAAGGCATAGTGAGGTGTGAGATTTTGTCAGCATTGAAAGAGATGTTCACGTGTGGACCAGTTTGTGATTTTTCCAGATCTGCAGAGATGCGGAAGAAGCTGCTGAGCTTGCCGGTTTGAGGAGATGACAGATAGTACGCAGAGGGTGGAGTCATCAGCAAAAGAATAGGAGGATTTTCCAGAGAGTCGGAGAGATCATTGATGAAAGACCTCACGCAGACCAAGGGAACAGGGCCCAGAATGCTGCCCTTGCAGGAAATTCCAGCGCTGGGCACAGGAAGAGGTATGAAAAGAGACTCCAAATTCGTGTCCACCACATGGGCTGGGCGATACAGGAAGGAGTCTGCGAGTGACGCTCTTATTGGTGCCTCCGTGAATTAAAGACTGTATCATATCGGGTGCACCGCGGGTAGTAGTAGGTGAGCTCACAGTGAGCCACTCCTGTACCTTAATATTCTCGCGAACAATGGAGCATTGGGGTTGGTGCGCAACGCATAGTGAGGGGAAGGGAAGGCGGGAGGTTTCTCGCTTTGCATTTGGTTGGGGGACTGAGGAGAAGGTGGCGTGGGGGGGAGGGGGTTATCGACTTGCATGGTAGTGGAACTGAGGAGAAAAGAGAGCCCGGGGGTGTGCGCGGGGGGGTGTTGGACTTATCATTTGGTTCAGAACGAGGTGACTTGAAGCTGGGGAAGCATAGCGGAGGAGGGAGCGTTACCTAGAACTGAAGGTTTACGTTATATATCCTATGAGTCTAGCTATAACTCTTCTACGTGCCCTTCTTGGATAGTATTATAGGACTGATAATGAAAAGGGGATTTGAAGGCGAAAGGTCTCTCGTACCCTCATACCGCAAGGATACCTCATATAATGATGAGGATTAAGAAGTGACCTTATTAGCAGCACATAGTTATGATGGAGTAAGGGAGTTAGTCTTAACATACATCTGTTCTCGAAGGCGATATTCCTCTCCAAGTGTTGTGTTATGGCGTCAGCCTTCGACAAAACGCGATATGTACTACGGAACTCTCTGTATAACTTCTCGTCTCATAGCCGGTCAAGTAGCAGGATTGAGGCAAAATGGGTTTGCACTTCAAATGGCACACTACCAATTTTTTAAAGAGATTATAACTGGGCTTCTTTTAAGGGATGATCCTCTACTGGGGCTGGAACCCTGTGTACCGCGATGGAGCTGGAACTCTTTTGAGCCATGCCGTGGTAATTACTCTTATTGTGAGGTTCCATGTCGTTATCTTGCTTTCTAAACTTTTGTTAGAAAGGGAACATATATATATATATACACACACATTACACACACATACACCACATACACACACCATACACACACCACACCAGAACCACACACACACACATCACACACACACACACACACACACACACACACACACACACACACACACACACACAGGAACTTTGGCCCCACGTTTTCCATTTCATTGAGGTGTTTTGACTTATGCAGCTCGAGGTATTTTGAATTACATGTTTGAAAAAGGATAATAACATAACCCTCCTGGCCGCTCCCTTAGGGAGCGTGTGCTTCCAGTAGAAGTACAAAGCACACAAGATCAT
>CM068960.1:16441335-16451501 GCA_035128595.1 Eptatretus atami
TAAGCACAGACTAACAATCCACAAGAGCGGCACCGCGGTACTATATTAAATTAAATCAACTCGACACATGTCACGACAATATCCCATCACAACACACAACCAACATTATTACTGCAATGTTACCGAAAAGAGTATTCACGGACCGTCACTGCTCACGGCGGCAAAGATCGAACCAGGACAAAGTCGATCTGCACCATTTTTTAACAAAGGAAGACAGTTTGTCACGACTGCAGAGGATCCATCACACAAGAGAAAGTCATATACTAACATTCTAATCCTAGACAACACAAACCAATAAGCAGACGATACATCATAACGCGTCATTGACTATACGTTCATAAAATTCTCCTCCTGCACACCAATAATCACCTCTTACAACAACACTAAACAAAGAAGCGACCTTTATTATTCACACCAAACCATTCCATTTCGACCTTCCAGCCTCTTGTTGCTGCTCATATGTTCAGTACCATGTCTCACTCCCATACATCATTATGTACTTCTCAATCCATGTTAGCATCACCCTTTCGCCTTCAGTTCAAACGACAATCCCTCTCGTCAGCACGCCACACTCGTTCCCCACTTCTTCCATGTCACATCTCACTCGAGCACCGTCGAGAGCTGATCACCTTCCTCCAATTCAGATGTCTAGATAGCAAAATGTTTTCACACTTTCCAGCTTCACGCCATCTCCAAGATCCAACTCAATAATCTTCATATGCATCCCTCCCTCTGCACACTTCACTTGATGTAGCTGCTCACTGGTTAATGAACCTTTCTCACACACTACATTTTCGATGAACCATTCAGCACCACATTGTACACTGAATGGAGTTCACACCAAACACCCTTCCTGCACACAGCATACGGTCCACTTCCAGTCCTTTCCCCGCTCACCACATGCCTTAACCACATCGCATCACCCTTCGTCTTTCCGATATTCACCTTCAAACCTTTTGCCTCCATAAATTCCTTCCACTGTATACTTCTCCGTCATCCATCCATATCTCTCTGCAATCCGACACAGAATCATCTGCATACCAGCAGCTCCCAGGGTAAACCCTCCTTTAATCTTCCCGAGCCAGCACCTGCCATCACAACACAAATAGAAGTGGACTTAGTACCGACCCCTGGTGCAGCTCCCACCTTACCTCAAACTCCAACCACTGCTCCCGTCCTTCGTCCTTACAGCTGTACTTTCTCTCTCGTGCATTGCCTTCACTACTCTGATCAACCATTCCCTCCACTCTAACTTCCTCAATGCCCATGTCCATTACTTCGTGTGGAACTGATCAAATGCTTTCTTCCAGAAATCACAAACCCAAAAAACAACTTCTTCCTCTTCTCCCATGTTACCTCTCCTGCAACTGCCTTACAATAAAAAATCGCATCTGTCGTTTCCTCTTCCAGCCATAAATCCAAACTGCAATTTTATCAATTCCTTTCCCTTACTTCTTATCCTCTTCTCCAACCTCTTTCCAATACGTTCATTCATGCTCCAATAACTTTAATGCTCTCGAGGAGCACAGTCCAGAGGGTCACTTTCAGCCTTGTACAAAAGGGACGAGGGTACTCGCGGCACCCGCGAGCTTTCGCCGCACCACTCTTACTCCGACCATGCAACATGATCCATCTGGCGTCAGCGCAGCCGTTTTCCACTCGTGCCTGTTCGTGTCCCGCGAGCACCACTCACCTCGCGCAGTCACGTCGGGCCTCGACATGGGTTCCCATGCAATTTTTTTTTTTCCAAAATTCCCATAATCCCTTTTGTTTCCTTTTCTATTTAGCCGTCAGACTCCCAATAATTTAATACGCAACGGAATGTTTTGACGCCGGGCTCCTCCGAGCAATTAGCACTTCATGCAACGGTCGGCGCTTGGGCAGTTTGCCAAGGCACGTGACCGTGCACATTCCTCGTACCTCGCACGCAGAGTCCCCGTGTGGAGCCAGCGCGGTTTCCAAAATAACTTTATCACACTCAGGAGGCTCGTCGCTCACGTCCCGTCACACTAACCGTGATCTGGGTCAATGCCTTTCCCTGCAGCCGGCTTGCGCACTCATCCATACCATGTTTCTCAGTACGCCCCTGAACACATCTGACAGACAATCATACTGCGGCTTGTGTTCCCCAAGAGACCCACAGATTCTACTGCCCCAAAACTCGGCATGTACCCTTATCGCAACATCATGTGCCCGCTACACTCGCAAAAACTTACTGGACTCACCTGGTCGGCGAATCTGCTTTGAGGGAGCCTATCCTACTCCCTTTGTTTCCTGAAGGAGGTTATCTGACCCTACATCGGGTCTCAAGACATTCAACAAGCTCAATTTTAATGTCTTCCACCTTCCTTCTTTTGAGTTTGTTTCCTCTTTTACTTTCTGTAATTTTTCATTCACCCATTTCCATGTCTCTTTGTGTCTCGCTAATTCCTCCTGACGGCCCCAAATTCCCCCTTTGTTTCCTGCTGGCCTTTTAGAAAAAAAATTGTTTAGGCGTTTCGTGTAATTTCCCAATCAATGACTTCCAATATGTCCTTTCATTATTTCGTCATCCCCTGTCCGAGTTTATATATTTCTCTCTTAACCAGCCATTATTTTATTACGTTCACTTCTTTCCTTACCCGTCTTCATCGCGGTCCAACCACCTTACACATTCCCTTAAACGCGGTCATGAACCCCTCATGTAGCTGTCCCTGATCCCATTTGCCGAAATTCCTGGTCCGTGTTTTGCATTACTACCCTTTACTTCTGCCAGCCCCGCCTTCAGCCTTCTTCCCCTGGGAAAAACCTTTTTTGGCCCGCCCCCTTTTTCCAAAATTTTCCCCCTCCCGATTCCATCGCCCACTGGACTGGCATATCCTCAGCCAGTTTTTGTATATCCCACTCCTTCTGTTGGTTTTGTACTGCTTGCATATCACTCCGCAAACCACATGTTTGGTCCCATCATTTGTTTCATCATTTCCAACATTTGATTCATGTTAAATGGCTTTGGCGAAGCCAGAAATGCTATGATCGGGTGTGGATTCCAATGGAGATCGCTAAGTCCTCCCGTGAGGGAAATTGAATGGTGGGGGTTCCCCAAGCATGTTGTTGTCGAGGTTGCCCCAATGTACCTCCTGGGTGGTGGCTGCAGGGAACGATCCCCTCAAAGCTGTCGTCCGAGCCATAGATTCCTCAAACATGTTGTTTAAAACCCAAACCTGAACCATGCTCGTCTTGGTCCCCCATGGTTCTGTACAAATAATTAAATAAAAATTTATATTCCTAAACCTGCTCTTATTTCGGGGGTGCGTTAAGCACACCCCAAGGTTGCGAATCCCTGCTCCAGACACCAAAGTGTCCAGAGTTAGTACACTCCTGACACCAAAGTGTTGCGGATCGCTGGGTTGGAGCGAGAAGACCAGCACGAGGGGGAGAAAGCTACCTCGGGTTCCCACCAGATCCTTTCTGGGAATCGCAGGCCGTTTGCACACGAATAACTCCGATGACACGGCGGGTCGCTAATCAGCCATGAATGCCAATAACTCGAACCCGCGTGAACTTAGGGACGCTCTGTCCTAATGAATACCGGTTTACCCTAAATGGTCACGTGATCTAATTACCGGGGACTGCCCACCAGGCACGCCCTTTTTAAACCAGATCACCTTACCTGATCAGATACAAGCCGAAGCGTAAATGTCCAAAAGAACGTACCGGCTAAGGAAAACAGATCGTTTGGGGGATAAACGTCCCGGCTAAGCTAAGCTAGATAACGTCCCCCCCCCCCCCACGACCATGCTGGATCCAATGAAGGAGATTACTTTAATTTATATGGGCAGATACGAACGAGCGAGCAGTGAAAGAAGAAGAAGCCAGAGCAGAGAGTCGAAGAATGAGGGCGAGGTCAAACAGGTGAAGACGAGAGCAAAGGCAGGCAAGAGCGAAAAGATGGCGGACAGGCTTCGGATCCGCCTTTTATATAAGCCCCCAGGCGAAAGAAGTGGGCTGATGACCCCAAGGACGCGTGTCCCTAATCGCGCTTCCTAATGGGCCGAGGCGGTCCTTGCCCCGCCCTGCAGGCTCCTGGGGCCGAAGTGTCTCATTCGCAACATCCAGGCACAGGCCCAGAGCCCCCGCACCAACTCCCAGGACCCCCCCCCCCAGCGACTCCGTCCCTTCCACCGCCGCGTCCTCCCATGTTCTGGTGACTGGACGTGGGTCTTATAAATCCCCGCGTGCCATGTTCGAGGCATCTCTGGCGAGATGCGGTTGGTGCTAATTAACGTGGCTTGGCTTGTTCCACATCAGATGGTCCAAAGTAGCCTGAGCTGTGCAGCATGCCTCTGTTTAATGGCAAATTGTAAATCGATACAGAGGTACCTTGGAGACACGGGAATAATTTTTTCCCGTCTGCGGGAGATGTTGGTGGTCGCGGTGGTGAGTGGAAGGTTGAGTTAAGGTGAAGACACTATTTGTAAATTGGCGTGTGGATTTGAATGAAAGGGCCGCGCCAATGCACAGTGCCGGGCAGCGTCTTTGTTCTTGTTGTGATTCTTTCACAGGTGGCTTGCAACGGTGGCTGTTATTTCATGTCCTGTTGTGTTTGCTAGCTTGCTTGAATTTGATTAGTACCGGCATGGATTAAAAGGAAAGGGTTGAAAATTGGAAATCAGGTTTGAATGGAAGATAAAGGTATAATTAATGACCGTAGCTATAAGACCCACGCAATGCACTTCGTCCCATTACGCCACTAGACATGAGAGGAAGTATCTGACTGCACAAAGACTAACGAAATAAACTGCCTGGAGATCACTGAATGTTGGGCGCCATTGCCCTAAGAACATGCGGTTTTTGCAGAACGCCAAAAAATATGGTTATAGACGTTACTCCGCATTCCAATTCAAACACTTTATCGAGGTACTTAACTTCTCAGGTGTAGCCTACTTTATAGACATAACTCAGGATTACCAATTGTTACATAATTCATCGCCGGACACTCGATTATATTGTAGCATGCTTTATGGATGTAATAGCATTCCAATTCAACATACTTTCTGGAAAGTACTTACATTCTCAGTGACATACTTTATAGAAGTACTCGGATACTAATTGTACATAATTTATAAGACGTACTTGGATTTTATTGTACACACTTTCTAGACGTACTGCAGTTGAAAAAAGAGAAATGTATATTCCTTGATACCACTGGGGTGGCGGATTGTGGCCTATGGAGCCACATTCTGTGTGGGCAAAACAGATAAACAAATAACAAAAAATAACAGGCCAACGGAAATCGGACACTTTGCGAAACAAAACAAACAAGAACGGCACTCAATAGAGTGGCTTAACTCAGCGAGGCCAAACAGTTTTTACGTTTTGTATCCCACTGAAATCTGCATCTGAACCAATCTAATCGGCTTGTTCTTGTCACCCGAACCAAACTCAGTTTGTGCCATACCGTATATTGTTATGGCCCATCTATATAGTGAAGAATCAATAAATAAAATAAAATTCTCGATTCAGATCTCAACCAAAATCAACTCGGTTCATCCTTGTCAACACACCCAACCTGAAACATCCAAGTTTCATCCAATCTGTACCATTCTTTTGAGAGCATAATGCAAATATCATTTTTAGCTCCATCTCTCAAAGATGAGAATCAACTTTTAAAATTCCCTTGCTATCCGCTGAAAATTCGATCTTCACCGAAATCGAATCAATTCTTCCTCGTCACACACGCCAACCTGTCCACCAAGTTTCGTCCAAATCAGTCTGTAATGTTTAAGATATTGTGCTTGTGCATCATTTTTTTGCCATGTTTCTTCAATGGTGAAGAAGTACTCAAAATTTTTCGTGTCTGGATCTGGAAACAGATCGTGTCCAAAGTGTGTGTTGGCTGTTCCTTTGCGGTCACCTACGTACATCAAAAAATTTCTGAACGATTGCTTGAAAACTGTTTTACAAATCATGTGACAAACAGACACCGACATACCAACATACTTGGCAAAAATTATTTCGCTACATCACAAACCAATCAGCCAAACGGACTTAAATGTAATGTCCTCTCCTCTGGCGAGGGTAAAAAATGGCAATTCCAGCAAATGGTCGTAGTTCATGAACTGGTTACCCTAAAAAGGCGGATTGTTACATGTTTTTCACTCCACTTTCCACTTTGACTACAGACAGAAAAAACACAGATATCTAGATATCTTAGTATGAGAAGAAAAGGTAATTTTGTAATAGTTTAATGTGGAAAAAAACAGAAATAAAAAATATGCATAGTTTTTGTGTAAACAGGCAAATAATGATTACAAGTCAGGGAGTGGAGTAAACAAGGCCGGAGGCGGCGGATGTGGCGGAAGGCGGCCGGATGTGGTGATCAAATTTTGAAATAAACTGAAATTTATTTCAATCAATAAGCTTTAATCTAATCTACTTTGTTGTTTTTTTTAGGTGAGTAACACTTGGTAACTTGCTGTTGTATGATGCAAATTGATTAATTCAACTCGTTATTATCAGCAAACCCTGACCAAATATGTACAAACTCCTAAAAGAGATCTAGTAAAATAATCTTTATCACAGTTATGTATCTAGCAGATTCTCAGGATTAATTTTAGCACTTAAATTGTCAAAACGGCCAAAGAGAAACTGATCCACATCCAATTTACTCAGAAAAGGGTGAATTCGAGATAAACGCGAAAATGTGTTTTCTTGTAATGGCATTATCGCATTAAAGTTCATAATTAAAATACACATATTCCGCCGTTAATGAAGTGGTTTTTTTTGTGCTAATTTTTTTTCACACAAGTGCATGTAGCTTGGTGTGTCTATCAAAACACAGCGAAAACTGAAAATTGAATATTTGGACACCGGTAACGCAAAGAATGACCAGTTTCATGAACTAGACAAAATACCTTCCTTTACTCGTGTTTGGTGTTTCCATTCAAATAAACATTTACACTGCATTCCCTATGAACAAATCTGTTGAAAGTCCAATGATTTTAAAAAATCAAAAAATAGCAAAAAAATACCTCGTGCAAGAATACAATTATGAATTGCATTTTGACTGCATTCACTGGCATTTCATCCTTGCTTTCTTTGTCCTAGTGGGTCGCTGTTTGGTCAAAACACCCACAGGGTCCTGCCACGAGAGGTGAGGGTCAAAATACGCAACACCGCACACTGTGGGTCAAAAGACAAATAATAGCGGAATGCAATGAGAATGGAAATGAACAAATGAACCATGATGTTGGTGCTCAAATCAAATATCAAATAATCTCTCTCTCTCTCCTCTCCTCCTCTCTCTCTCTCATCTCTCTCATCTCTCGTCTCTCTCTCTCTCTCTCTCTCTCTCTCTCTCTCTCCATCTCTCTCTCTCTCTCTCTCTCTCATCCTGATTCATTCTTTGTTCTATCTATTCCATGAGCCTTCACTCTGTTAACAAAAAAACTCTTTGGTTTGAAGAGGAACACCAAAAGACTGGCCCTCCCTGCATCCCACTCATTGTCTTCCTGGTATTATATAAGCCTTGGAGATGATGATGAAGGGCTGGGAATTTGATACCAAAACCAACAAATTGTTTCCACCTGCTGCCAATTTAGGACAGGAAAGGTTGTATCCAGACTTGGAACCGTTCATGGTGTCGATTGAGGCACTGAAGTTTCACTTTTATTTTTGTCCTTCGTGTCATTCCAGCCCTTCCAGTTTAGAGAACGACTGGTTGCCCTCATACATCAACGGAAATGGTGAAGCTTCATGGAGCAACCTCAATATAATTTGTTTCATCCTGTATCATGAACATCGTCTGTCCCATGTATGGTTTTTTCATCTCCCACATCCCACACTTAAATATGTACACCTCAGTCTCATTTTTTCACTTTATGAAAAAAAGGATTTATTAACTCATAGCAACTCTTCCTCTTTCCAAATTCTTGGGCCAACAATAATCCACAACATTTTACTTTCCTCATGGGAACCAATTGAGACATACCACCAATATGCGAGCCACCTGAGTAGGGTGCTCCTGAAATCCCCACCCTCCAAGGGTCATAAATGTCAATTTGAATAATACCTCAACAGTACCCTGAGCGAAGTACTCATCTGGGAATAACTTGGCTCGAGCCTACTCAATCATCGAGGTCTGAAGTGGGAACAGGTTGCAGAGAGGAAGGGTAAGGGCCTCTGTCACAACTTGACGTTTTAGCCCAGCGTATGGCAAGGTATCAAAATGTAATGTAAAAAACCGCGCTGGCGTACGCTGAAAAAACTATTGATGTTTTTTTTTAAAAGTTTTTGGGCATATAATAGTGTGTTGGAAGGACGTATGCATAACAGTAGTAGTAACGTACACAGAAAACGTTTCATTCACATATAGATAACTTATACCAACGAAATGATGAAGCAGTGTTGTCCGGCGTTCAAACCTATGCCCAAAGCGATAGTCTAACTTATGCTAGCAAAAACGGAGCGGCAGCCGATCATCGCCGACGAATACAATGTGGCGTTGGCTATTAATAGGGCTGTGTGCGGCTCGACGATTCAAAATCATACCGACGGGAAATCGAAGTGTGAAGCCGTTGTCCGACTTGACGTTTTAGCACAGCCGTATGCCGACGTAATGAAAAATTTGCGAACCAAGGCTGGCAACTCGTTGAAATACGTTATGGGTAAGTTTTGTATACGTTAAGTCCACGCTGGCATACAGTCGTAGTACTTCTGGCAGACATCGTAGTTGCTGGCAAATCGGTCCCCGTAGTAGCGTCGAGAAATTTTCAGCAATGTTGAAAATTTTCTCGACTGTACTGGCGTAATGACACACCGTTCTGGCATACGCTGGCCATAGTTTGAGGCACGGCTTTTACGTGATCGTTGACATACTACACGTCGACGACACACGTTACTTGTAACGTTACTCTATCAAGTCGAGAAACACATCGAGGTATGGTTAGCGTCAGTGTTCCAGGACTCCCTGGTTTTTTTTTTTCTTCGGGTAATGACGGTGAAGGCCCAGTCACACTTTGACGTTTTAAAGCCAGCATGGAACGTATTAAAAATGTATGCAAAAAGTGTGGGTGTGTTGGTGTGTGTGTGTATCAGTGTGTGTGTGTAACAGTGTGTGTGTGTGTAACAGTGTGTGTGTGTGTGTGTGATTGTGTGTGTGTGTGTGTAACAGTGTGTGGTGTGTGTGTAACAGTGTGGTTTTTTTTTTCTTTTCTTCGGTATGACGGTGTTCAGTGTACATGTGGTTATGTTTAAATCGTGGCGGCATCTATATTAATTATATTATATTACAACCGCACTAGAAATCGAAGTGTCAACAAATCACCAATCATACCGAGGAAGGAAGAAAAAAAAATTTAAAAAAAAAAAATAAAAACCAGGGATCTTGGAACACCCTGAAAAACGCTAACCTTACCTGACGTGTTTCGACCGATGAGCACCTTACAAGTAAACGTTGTTCATGTGTGGTCAACTGATCGCGGTAAAGTTAGTACAACACGTAACTCATAGCTTAGAAATAAAGTTTCGGGAACGCTAAACATTACCCCTACGACGGTGTTCGACTTATGAGTAACTTACAGTAACGTGTGTCAACGTCGCGTGACGTGTACACTTATGGCGACGCGTTATGTGGAACGTGTGAGTCATACGCTGGCATAAGTCGTAAAATTTCAAGCAATGGAAAGCTTTGAGGACAATCGCAAGTCAAACGTTTAAAGGCCCAGCGTGCAACGACGTATGGCAGTGTTTTTCAGGCGTGCTCCAAATGTTATCAAAACTTTAACCCCCATAACGGTAATTCGACGTGTACGAGCGTTTTAGACAATTTTTTTCCAAAAAATCGGCATACGTTGGGCTTTAAAAACGTCAAAAAGGTTTGTGACTGGGCCTTGATGTTGACACTTCGATTTCTGTGCGGTTAATGATTTTAATCGTTGAGAGGCGGCAGCCTATTAAATTAATTTATATCTAACCGCACTAGAAAATCGAAGATTCAACATCGACCGTGTTGCTGCTCTATGTTCAGTACCCATGTCTCACTCCCATACATCATTGTACTTCTCACACATGTAGCATACACCTTTCCCTTCAGCTTCAACGACAATCCCCTCCTCGCCAGCACGCCACTCCGTTCCCAAAACTTCTTCCATGCACATCTCACTCGAGCAACCATCGCAGAGTCTGAT
>CM068960.1:16457330-16467705 GCA_035128595.1 Eptatretus atami
TCACAAAACAATAGCACGCCTGGTGCGATCAATTATCTGCATTTGACGTATTACTGGCATTCACCTAGCTTCATCTTGGGTTCGTGGTCAAATAGAAAATAATGCGAGGCCATGAAGATGTAATGAACAAAGAACCCTGATTTGGTCTCCAAACCTCCATATCCTCCTATCTCCTCTTCCCATATCTTCCAATATCCAGCCCATAACGGCCATATTTAAGTCATATGAACTGGATGCGGCCATTATAATAATTTATATTTTATGACCGGCGATATATATTGTATCAGGCCGCATAGCATACTCTATACTGAGTGCGGCGATCCTACCAAATTGATCTCAGCTAATTTAATATGTCCATGTTTTGCCCTTAAAATTTTTCGTAGTGACAGGGAGCCGCACAATTACTGCCACATCATCAATGAATATATCAATGATATACAATTGCGCAATTCAGGTGCACACATACAACTTGTGTAAAAATTACATTAATAATATACAGAACTATAAACGGGGAGTTGCACCAGGAATCAGTAGCACTTGAAATAACTACATGTAGCTCATTTGCATCTCTATAATATCAACGCAAATACGACACTGAAGATACCACAAGGTCCGATTCAGCAGTCAATACACGAGTAAGCTTATGCCCAAACACCTGTGGTTGCAAGCACACCAGCTTGAAAATAAGATGTTTACAGAGCTAAGCCACCCCGGCGTCGGCTGACCCACAAGGCACCAGTTCAACACAACCACACATGCAGCACAGCAATACACAACAATAATCTCTACGTAATAGTTGGCTATTTCCATAACTCTGTGTCAGAGGCGTCAGCATTGTCTCCGGATTGGAGCATTTGGACCTTTCTCCCATCTTACAGGAATACGTGTCGTGCCTCTCGAGAGTCCAGCTGTCCAGTTGTGCCTCGTGCAGCCAGGCAATCGCCAATTGTCAGTGAGCTCTCAATATTAAGAGTGTCACCCAATCGCACGGACACACCCACAGTGTCCACCAAGTCTAAGCCCCATCTACCACTTGCATGCTCACGTTTCCCCTAATGTGAGGAGTTTTTGTTTGTTCTAATTCTCTTCTTTCGGCCTTTCTGTCCTGCGGCGAATTAACTGCCCTTTGCAACCCACTTCGTTTATCACTCTTCCATGCGTTGACTTTGTTATTTCCCAATGAGTGGGAGCAGTGGGAGATCAAAAATGCTCTTTTCAGGACATCAAGGCCAGCGACATAACGGCATTTGTGTTCGCTTCTGAAAGCGTGACGCTGATTCGCCCAGCACGTGTCAATTGCATTTTGGGAATAGCTTGTCCAACAAAAAACACTCCTCGCACCGAACTACGCGATGGAGGGAAAGGTATATGCATCCATCGAGAGTCTCAACCGAATGGGCGGAGGACGCGAACACGGGGGGGCGCGAAGGCGAGTCCCGCGAGAAAGACGAACGGCGCATTGGAGAGGTGGTCTCTTCTTACGTCTTCGAGCTTTGGGCTGCTCTTCCTATTTTCTCCTTCGCTTGGCCGCTGGCTCTGTTTGTAGGTGTGTCGAGACACCCAGTCGTGGAAGAGCCGCTGCATTCCAACACCGAGCCACCGAGGCACTAGTTTCCCCCCCCTTAGTCCCGTGAGATACGCGGAAACTCCCCGTTATCGAGGCAACAGGCGGCGCGAAGGCACGCCGGGACCGCCCCCTACCGCCAAGAGGCACGGCCATTCGCGCGGCGCGACCCCCGACGGTCGCTGGAGGACTCACCCAGCAAGGATCGACCATCTTTCTTTCGGGGTTTTTTTGGTTGTAGTGCCCTGTATGTAAACATGAGAATGTTGTGTCGACCATAGTCGTACTATCGTATAACTCTAGTCATTGTGCTTTTGTCTTGGCTAAGTGCATGTTTATGATATGCTGAATACAGTTTCTGTGTTCGCGTTAAATGTGCATGTAACTTTCCCGTTTCGTTTGTTTTCATTTAAGTTAATCATCCGTTTCACTTGAGTCTTATAGCTTAATACGCCGTGATTAATCTGGAACCGTCAGTCTTCATACAACACGCTCGTTACCGGATCAGACGAACGGGCGGACCAGCTGTTCGTTCGACCTGCGCCAGTCAATCGCCGCGTACCATCTGGGGTATAATAGCATTTGCGAAAACTATCCCTCCGCGTCCGATTCGCACGATTGTGGGCGAACGGCCCCTGATGGCCGGGCATGTTCCGGAGTGTACGATACTAAATTGCCGTCTCGGCAGTGTCGTGAATCGGTACGTGCGAGCGCACCCCGGTGCGCAGCATTGCAACATCTCTTCAGTGGGTCCATCCGTCCCATCCACCCTGTGTAACACGATGTCCTTTCTTCCACCCATGCATTCCGATCACAACACTTATCAATGGCAGATCAAGTTATCGCATTCCGGATGTAAGCTTCGTTCGTTGGGTATCTTTATCTATTGCTAGCATCAGGTGTTTGAATGTGTAGTTACATGCAAAAAGCCCAACTGCCCGTACTGACATCTCAAATATGATCAAGTCCCTCTAAAAGGATTATCCATTTCGCAGAAAATCCACATCTATAAAGGCAACACATGAGTACCCGGTTCATACTCTCATTAGTTGAAAATCCTTACCACAATGAGCCCTCCATTCTCTAATCACTCAAACACAAAATTACAATTTCTTAATGCGTGTTGAACACACTTGCCTTCATAAACGCATCCTGTTCCTCCCAGGGAGCAGCTCCACTGAGTAGATCCAGGCACATGCTTGTTTATAACTCTCATGAGTAGAGAATGAACTTCAGACGATCCAACAATTCATTGTTCACCACGAGACCAGCGACGACTTTTTCTGAACACGTAAATGCATGGCCCAGTACCGCTGACTAATGAACACTTGATTCGTCTCCCCAACTCCCAAGTATCGGGACGCACACAGTCAAGCCCATCCGAGCCCCGCTGAGCGTGAAATCGCTGCTTGGTAGGCTACTGCCGCCAGGCTGACAGCTCGCGTTGCCATTGCGTTCCGGATTTCATCGACTCATATCTTCTTTCCCGTCTCCAACTCTCCCACCAAATGTTCTTTCCTTCTTTCCATTTCGTCACGCTTAGAATTCTTTTCTGAGCCATCTATACCATTCCATGTCTTTTTCTCTGCGAAGCGTATCTCTTATTCTCCCTGCCGCACGTATAAGTCTCGTATTGCGAATCTTCGTTCTTAATTCTATTAAATGATGAATCTAAACATTTATCTGCATAATTTCAATAAGCAACGCATTAGCAAAAAACATTATTTACTGTTATTTATAAAAATTATTAAGTGCAGGTGAGCTTGAAGGATAAGCGCGTCGCCGACATCTATTATTATGTAATACGCTTACTTACTCTATTTTATGATACGAGCTACATTTTACATAATAAAACCATAGTTAACCTGCCAATAGGTCCATCATACGTGATGGATATTCTTAAAACAAATATCCACGATTATTTAACCACCACACTCGAAATCCCCAGGCTGATGCTGCTTCTTGCGTTTATCTTTGTTCTTACTATGTTTGGCAATCTTTTCAGCAGGGAAGCCGCTAACTTATCTCTGTGTTATTTTACGAGATAATTATTAAAGAACAGTTTACGAAGGCTTATATTCAACACGTGAACATATGTAATAAGGTTAGCTCACACCTGAACCCTTAAACAAGCAAGCAGTTCCTACTGCGTCTCCGAACAAAAGTGATTCCCGTGCTCGCACCACAGGTAAATGTGCAGTGGGGGGACATGCCAGATGCCGCTTAAGCCCATCTCGAGCGCTTATCTCTCTCCCTCTCTTCTTACTCTCTTCATCTCTCCTCTCCTTTCTTCTACTCTCTCTCTCATCTTTTCTCTCAATATTCTCTCATGCTCTGCATTCTTTTTTATCTTTCCGATGCTTCACTCCGTATAACAAAAAAACTCTCGCTAGAGACCCAAGATGCCCTCCCATTGCATCCACTCATGTCTCCTTAGGTATATAAGATGGCATGATCGATAAGGCTGGAAATGATAACCACCAACAATTGTCACCTCTTCGAATAAAGGAAGTGTTCCAGCACTTGACGTCATGGTGTATGAGCAGGTTTCACTTTTATTTTGCTTCAGTGCTTCCCAGTTAGATGCGTATGTCTCCAATACGAACTTACTATGGCACTCATTAATTTTTGTATCTAACACTCTGTCCCATGATATCTTATTCATTCAATAATTGTACCCTTGTTTCATTTACTTTAGAAAAAAAAAGGATTATGCTCCATCAGCAACACCTCTTCTCTTTCAAATCTTGTGAAAAAATCCATTGTACTTTCAGGACTATTGAGACATACAACAATGTGCGACATGAGTATAGGGGCCGTGATCCCTCCAAGTACATGTTGAGTAACATACTGACGGTACCGACATACATTACTCATTGGATGAACTTGCCGCTTACATCGTCGAGTTGAATGGTGCAGAGGAAGTAGGACGAATCAAACCAATGTTCTTGAATTGTTCTTCACAAAGGTTGTTGAAGACAAGAAATGCCTAAATACCATTCTGACAGAAAGAAAGATGAAGATTCTATATAACAACCAGGAAGTCCAATCATGATAACGGTACCCTTAAAGTGCACTGTAATAGTCCCCTTCTATCCTTCGATAGTGGATAAATAATGTTATTAACTATGTGTTTTCAGTATTTAGTGGCTGAGTATTGGTGACAAACACACACACCACCACACACCACACAAACACACAACACATCTAAGGTTCTCATCAAGAATGGTGAAAGAAACTGTCTCTTTGGTCAACAACCAAAATAATATAAGCAACTTTGTTAATGAGTACTTTCAGAGTGAAGAGGAAAAGCAAGACTTGAACTCTCAACAAGCTTCATTGCGGTGTATGAAGCATGCGCGAGTGTCGCCGCGTCACGTTCCCAACAGGCCTCTGTGCAACCGAGGCAGTATGCTCATCCCATCTCCTTGAGTGTATAATGATGCACACGCCTGCTTGATCGGCCATTGGTCTCCTCCATCACGAGGATCATACACTCAAAACATGTTGAGCGAACTTATGCAGAAAGGCACACATTGTCCATCACACCAGCCTAAGCTCAAGCTATTGCATGTAACAAATCTCATTGACTCTTCAGCAACGCTATGACCCCAAGTAGCACGATACTAAGTATTCCGAGGAACTGGTCCAAGAGATATGTCTCCTCTAACTCCTGAGTCAGCGATTCTCAACTCGGCATAGACTGGAAGCAAAAGACGCACCGATATACCTTCACACAGGTACTACACACAACCCATGATCCAGAAATCCAGATCCAAGATCAACAGCACGTCTGTTGACCAGCTCACCCGCGGGAAGAATGCTTTAGGTAAACAAGGACTGCGCATCCAAATTCATAATCTGGATCTGTTGCCCAGAACCGTATCAGGCCAATCTCCTTTAGCACAGAGGGCCAAATTATAAGAGCACCGATTACCTGCATCATCGCGTTATATCAGTCAGAGTTCCTTGACAGCCAACGATCACAGCGCTTGATCTTGACATCCCCCCATAATCCCAGTCCATAACAAGTCTGAAAAGTGTGGCATACCCCTGACGAACTCCAGTACACTCAAATAAATCAATGATATCAATCTCAGCACGTCACCCATGAGTTCAAAAATCAGTGATCAGTTTAAGTGCCCCCGCTAAGAGCAAACTATCGCCCACAAGGGCATCCCGAATTCCTAATCAACTGCTTAAGAGATCATAAAAACCATCATGAGAACACCTCGAACGCCTCGCTGACACTACCAATTGCAGGAACCAACTTCATTTGAGTCTCCTCACACCGCGTGTCCAAATACGCCCACGAAGCTAGATTCTCTGAAATGCTGGGGATACCAAAGATTATTCTCTGTTAACCGGTTCAGTATTCCAGTTATCTTCCGATAGAGACTGAGAGCAGTACTTAAGATGGTACTGTTGTCCTCTGACAGGCTGCGGCGCCAACCCATGATACCAGTGAATCCATACTCAGCCGCCGAATCCGTTGACTAGGCATGCTGCTCACGCCCAGCCAGACAGATTCATGCCATAATTGAAACTCTCTGGAACCTCCATCCTCACAACAAAAGTACAGCATTGGCACGCCGCATCCAAAGCATGTATTGAATCTGGATCAGTACAGGAATGTCAATCCAGTGTTCGACTCTCTCTCCCCCTCGAGCGCCCAAACGTATCAGATTCGCATGATGACAATTATCGCGGATAATCGTCCAGATATCTGACTCCAATATACTAGACGCAACATCTCTCAATCTCCCGACATACGAGTACAGGCTGTAAAGTGGCCATACCACAACTAAAAAACAACTTAAAATGGAATAGTCAGAGCTGGTATCACCACATTACCATTACTTCAATACCAAGACCCTGATCTTAACACTCAACTGATCAGTTGTGCACCACAACGATATAAAGAACTTCCACGAGGGCATCGATTCAGTCAAGCAAACACTCACACGAGTTCTACTAGCTGCAAGCAAGCTCCCAACTCTCGTCTGCGTTTGGTGAGACCTGAAGAGAAGACCGTCACGTTTAACCAGTGCAACCGATCTGCGTGAACTGGTGAGTGTGCAACCCATCAAAATTACTGAGCAAAACCTTGCGCATGAGAGCGCACACGGCCTGACATCCCGTAGTTGTATGCATCTTAGCGGCACCCTTCCCTCCGAGAGGACAACTCGAGGCCACTCTTTAGCATGATGATGCTGTGTTCAGGAAAACCAACAGAATGACCATGCTACACCGCAGTGCGCATTCACGTTGAAAGAAGTTAGCTGACTGCCCAATCCGACCTACCACATTTCCATGTTCACCGCGCGGTTCACAAAATAACTTCGCGACCCCATGTTACTCTGGGTCAGCAATTGGATATCACCCCCTAACAAATAGAAAGTTTGCGTATCAGCCTGAAACCTCAAATAACGGTCAGAGGCTTATTTCGGACCTCTGTAATGTGAAGAGCTACACCAACTGCTCCACTGCAGCTAATCACAGGGACGGGCTTGATATTACGCAATGCCCGATCCCATGTAGCAGACCGCGTCATCACAATGACACAGGTAATACTCTATCCTCACGATTCTTTGCACATCGGCTTGATGGTTCTTTCTGTTTGAGGTGATCAAAAAAATAAATTGTAATTAAAATTATAAAATTAAAAACTAATAATTATCATACATTTTATACATGAATCAATATCTTTTCTGTATGTGACATACTTATTAAAGCAGAGCAGATTGAGTGGACTCATAACATATTTCCTATTATTGATATCACCACGGCGAAAATTTTTTTTCGTTTATGGTAGTCGTTCATCGAAAAAAAAGAATTTTTTCAGAAAAAATAATTTTAATTTTACTTAATTATCAGATTTCGTCGATATGTGTGGTACTGTTGTCTGTTGCTGTCTTGTTGTTTGCCTTCTGTGTCAGTGTCTCATGCTCCAGATTAATGCACATCGCGTTGATCTTTGGATATGCTGAAGCTAGGGATTAATTCATTCTGCAAACTTATACTCGTCTGCAAGAATGATAACCTATCGCTAAAGACACCCCGTAGGAAAGCCGCCGAATAGCATACTTGGGATTTAATATTGGAAAATAAGTCAATCATTATAAAAAAAATTCGAAATCACTATTGCAGCTACTATACTTCACGACTGTGCGACATTCATCTATGTCGGAGGGTTCCGCCGTCTATGAATGATCGTGGGACTGCATTGCCATACCACCTCTCACAAAAAAAAGCAGGAAGTTCCATTACTCAAGAACTCTGAGTCAACTTAACATGACAAATCCCTGCTGGCTAGGTTCACAGATGTTAGCATGTTGAAAGACCTATGACCCCACGCGTGTCGACCGCCGAAACCTAAATGTCGAGGCGGGTATGTTAACGAAAAACATGCAGCTAACTCTTGACAGCATAGAATCCAATGAATTTTTGCTTCTCAGCATTTCACCGCGACTTCCCACGTTATATCTATTGGAAGCATACAGTGACCTGGACTGTTTAAATATGTACGATCTGAAACTATGTGTTCCCAAATTACAATCCAAAGTCAAGTTATGTCGTAAAGTATGTGTGTCGTCGACCCTATTTCTTTTCCGTGAAAGAATCAAAGGTGCGTATTTTTTTTAGTATATTAATAAAAGCATCAAAACCTCCATCTGCAATGACCCCTGGCCCCGACGTCACCACCAACCAGACTGTCTCACCCTAGTTCGCAAAGCAAGATCTCAGTTGTCATCTTTCACTCGTCCCATAAAATTTACTCTAAACTTGCAAACATATATGTTCTGTAAGTAGATCCGCAGGTGCTGTAGACATATGGGTTTTCCGGCAGTGGCGCCAGCTGATACGTATTGCAAGTATGACACGTGAAGGGACTGGGTTCCTGGCCCACACCACCGAAGGGATTCGATAGCCCTTCATCAAGCGGACGCGACGTTACAACCTCCTGTCGAGGATTTTAAAAAATCCCTGAGCACTTCTGCGACAGAGTTTTTATCTGATTGTTCTCCGTTTGACCGAAAGGGCTTGTTGAGAGGTTGTATCGAAGGTTGTAGTCGAGTTCTTGAGTTGTGTGACGTATGCAGTTCTTTGCGAGGTTGAGAGTGAGAGAAATCTACTCTGTCGTAAGAAAGAAGAGACCCTGACCCTCTGTCCCCCGAGCTCCCCAGAACTGGTCACTGCGAGACGCAAACCATAATTTCCGTCACAGATGAGACCGCCCCTGCGAGCAGTACCATCCGACTGACCCAGCTTTTTCCGTCAGCCAAAAAAACTCTGGTTTTATTGTTGAATGCGTTAAGTACGAACTGAAATGTTGATATTTAATATATTGCTATTATTTGTCTCTGCCTTTGTCTCTTTTTATAATTATAATTCAGCATCACCAGTGTTCCTTTTTTCGTGGATCAGCATGTTCGCCGATCTGATTTTACGTGTATCCATTCGTTCGCGGCACTGGCTTAAGCAGTTTATCCGATGCAGTCCACACTGTTTCAGTAGTTGGAACTCTCCGCGCTCACCATAGCACCATAGACATGCCCCGGTCACCGACGGTCCAAACAGGCCTCCCACCACACCTACGCCCCCAGCTCGTCCAGTCCCCAGTAGGAATCTTTACCCGCCGCTCTTCTAGAACAATACATACGCCTAGTGCTGATTGATCAAGTGGAAGACCGCCCGGCTACAGAATTATCACCTTCCGCGACCAACGGGGCCACGATTGGTACGACAACGGATACGCACTCACCGTCGCTTACACCACAACATCTGTTCAAAGTTTATATACGAATGAAATAGAAATACCAGCAAGCTGCGTCAAAGGACATTACGTATTTAATACCCCATTATCGCTTTATCCTGATGCCTAGGAAGTCAGCCTCTCCTCCCTTGCCCCATTGTATATACATTTCCACTACCCACAGCGCGACTTCCCAGTGTATCATCCCCAGCTCCTCGCACACCACTACCTATGTTCATTGCAACCACCCACCTATATCACACTATATCCCGCCCCTACTATATTATTCTATATGTACCTACCTAGATATATATATACCTATTCATAAATAATGTATTCCTGCCCTAATACGTTTCCAAATAGAGTTCCATCTCATCACAACGGAAACTTAAATGCCTTTCAATCTACTGCTTTCATATCGATACTACTAGTTTTTCATATTAGATCTGATGATTATCAGTTCCGACTTATCCGCCCGCACATAGGCCTGGTTGGTCACATTTAATACGAAAGCTTGGTATTGCTTGTACGCTGTCTTGAGTACTTCTATGTCGCCACAAAACTACGCCCACCGAGAAGCAGCCATTCGCCCTGCCTGCCGGTGTTGCGGGCATTATCCAGGTCCCTGAGACATTCTTCTACCACTTGAGTCCATTCATTACCATTGACGACTACTAGGCTTACGCCCAATAGCACTCCCCAGACAGTCCATTCATCGAGTGTCGCATCTCCAGATACTCACGGTCTGTATATAAGGCTGATGCACATTTCTGGAAGCGTGCATAGATTCATAAATTTCTTCAAGAATGAGCTGGACTGCCATTCTGGGTTCTCCCAGGACTCAGAAGCTTATCTTCTGAACCGTCCCTTGATCACGCCTCCCTATTGCTTCCGGGTGTCGAACGCTTATGTCTTGTGGGTCCGCTGCGGGTCAAAAGACAAATAATAGCAGATGCATGAGATGGAATGAACAAATGAACCCTGATGTTGGTGCTCCAACCTCTCCCATATCGCTCCCATATCTCTCCCATATCTCTCCCATATCTCTCCCATAT
>CM068960.1:16496787-16523275 GCA_035128595.1 Eptatretus atami
CGGCAGTGAAAGAATCATTAATGACTCATGAAGGTCTGTCCTGATAGCTTGAAAGATAAGAAAATCTGATCGTGTTCCCACGTTAACTAGTTACATTAACGACGAATCAAACTAGTTACAGAGCAGTAAGTAAAGGCCGATTATCAATAAACCAATGTAACCCTCGTCGAAAAACAATAAAAAACGAAGTCGTTATATCTCAGAACTATGGAAGTCAGATATTACATGAAACTGGTTGGTGTTTCATGTATGTCCTATTATTGTCTGTGAGAAGAACCTGCTATGAACCCCTCCGTTGCCCTAGCAACGGCCGAAAAACCTTCTAAATGTGGGGGTATTTAACCGAAAAAACATCTGCAGCATTAACCCTTAAGCTAGGAATCAAAAATGAATTTCTTGTGCTTAATCCTCAGGTCATTCCCATGAACGGCCCATTGCGTCATGATCTATTGGAAGTCGACTACCCATGTCCGCCTAGCGGCTTGTTAATATATTGTACGGATCATCTGGAAACCATATGCATTCAACATACAGACTTTCCAAAAGTTCAGTTAATTTCGTTTAAGTATGTGTGTCTCAGGATCCCCTTTCTTGTCTTGTGGAAAGAATCAAAGGCTAGTCGTTGTGATTTCTTTTAGTTAGGTTATTACATCTAACAAGCCAACCAAAACCATTCCCATCGTGCATGACCCCTCGGCCCATCACGATCCACCACCAACAGCTGCCTTCTCGCACCCTGACGTTGCCAAGAAGATCTCGTGTTCCAAATTTTTTCGGCTTCCCACAAACATTGTAACTTTCACAACGACCTTTGGCACATTCATACTGTTGCTCGGTCAAGTATGAACCCGCATGGAAGAGTAGCGGGTTTCCCGGCAGTGGCCGTTGCCAGCGATTGATTAACTGTTACTCGTCAAGTATTGAACCCACGTGAAGAGCTGACTGGGGTCCTGGCAGGGCCAAGCCCGCCCCGGAGGGGTCGTAGGACCCGTCCAATCAAGCGGACAGCTAGCTGTGTTTTCACCAAGGGCCCCTCCCTGTTGAGGAGTTAAAAAACATCCCTGAGCACTCTCGAGAGCAGAGTTTGGTGCGTTTGTGGGGGTTTGCTATGAAAGGGTTGTTTCGTAGGGGTTGTACGAAGGTTGTTCGGAGGTTTTGAACGGGGTCTGTTGAGCTGCAGTTCTTTTGAAGCGAGGTTGAGCAAGAAGGTCAGTGAAGCAAGCGAACTGTCTCTGCGGCCCCTCTACAAGGAAAGGAAAAAGCGACCCGACCCCCCTCCGTGGCCCCGCCATTCACAACCCGAGCTCCGCCACGAACCTCTGAGTCCCACACGTGCGAGCTGGGGACCAAAACCAGGACGCATAGTCAGGTGCCACAGCATGAGTACCCCTTTCTCCGACGGCCAGTACCATCCGAACTCTGACCCCAGCTTTTTCTCTCCATCGGCTGCAAGTTCCAATAAAGAACTCTGTGGTTTATTCATTTGTGTGTGTGTCGACAGGTGGGCCGTCTTTTAAGTAGAACTGAAAAGGTTTTTTGGATCATTGTAAATTTTTCTTTGCAGTATTCATGTTAAGTCTTGCTTTTTTGTCTTCATTTTATTGTTAATAAAACTTTATTAGGAATGTTCCCAGTCCATTTCCATCGCTTTTTGAATTGGTCCAGCATGGTTTCGGATCTGAGTTAGGTGGGGTTATTCCCATATTCCGTTTCATTCCACCGGCACGGCTTTGGCAGTTTCCGATCGGCTTGTCCCGAACCGGAGTTGGTAGTCCGGTAGTTGGAACTCTACCGCAGTCGGTAGGGGACCGCGTTCGAGCAAACGTGCCAAGGGCGTGGTTTTCCCCGTAGTCTAAAACGCGTAGTTAATTAGGTAAATTGGTTAGAGACAAATAACCCTACGCTATGTGTTGAGGATATGCGCATTCACCGCGTCGTAAGGACGACCGCCGGCTCACGGAGTTATCTGACAGCTACAATTCCAGGGAGTGTGGTGGGAAATGACGCAAAACCATCCCCCACTCTAGTCTACTCTCACCAACCCCCGCCCACACAATATGTTCAAGGATTTTAAACATGAAAAATAGAAAGTACCAGCAAGCTGGATAAAGGAATGTTAGTTTAAGTAACGTGTTCCAGATGTTACCTCCTTGCTTGATATCCCTAGTTGCTTAAAGGAAGTGAACCTTCTCCCTCCTATGCCAAAATTGTATGTTGATACATCTTCGTACCCAAAGGATGCAGTGTTGACGTCATCGCTGAGCTCGGAAAGAGCAGAACGTACACATCTGGTCTTGAAATATATAAATACTATAAATATATATATATATATATATAATATACTATATATATATATATATATAATAAAATATATAAATAGATATATAGATATATAATATAGAAATATATATACATATATATTCCTATAAATTTAATGCTGATTGCTGCATAAAGTTGAAAAGTTTCCTCTGAAATCATCAACCTTGACAAACTGACATGAGCCTTGAAAATGCAAAAGAAACTGTGTCTCACTGAACAGTATATAAGAACTTGAGATTCTCAATATGTTGAGAGATCTGAAATGATTTATTATGTTTCAAATCTCCTGTGGCACATAATAGAGTGTTGTTGTTTAAAAATGTTCTAATTGTACAGAAGCTTTAGTGATTGCTTCGTCAAAGCCTGCTTGTCCACCCTTAGTGCACGTACAGTTTTATGCCTCGAGCTCCCGGAACAGCTCAGTCACCATTCGCCTGACCCTGCTCTTGCTGAGCAATGGTATCCAGGTCCTTGAAGACAAAATTCTTCCTCACCCTCGGTGAGTTCCAATACATCGACCAGCAACATCAAGGACGGTGGTCTTGAAGCACTGCACAACTCTTCAGATCCCCAAAGCCACCCAGAACCCCCAATCTCCACTCAGCTGTTTGCAAACTCCTTCAGCCACCTTCATCCTTAAGCTTGCTATATCCACCCAGGCTGGATGTCCATTCTCCTGGATTAAAGGTGCAACTTAAGAATACAAACAAGCCGGTGGTTAGTATTGAGAACTTAGCACTACGCCGACCCGGCAATTCTGGCTCTTCATCCAGCGACCATCAACGAGCACATGCTCAATTCTCCTTTGCCACACCACGCAGTGTTGAATACCACGTCCAGTGATTGGCTTCCGGTGCTGAAATCATGAACCGGCAGGCCTAAAGTCAAATGACTTCTTGGCAAAGTCAAGGAAACTTTAGTGCTATTTCGGTTCACAGTTCCAGCACCCATGGGGACCAACACACGTCTCATAACCTCCTATCAGTTCCAGTCGATGCACTTGATATCCCCCAAGACCAGAAGATCTCACCTGAGGCAATGATCAACCACAGACTCGAGCGTGGCATCGAAATGCGCCTTCACGGTGAGGTCACTCGCTCAGTCGGAGCACATACAGCGATCAGGAAAATGACACCCAAGGAGTGACGAATCCTTAGTCTCAATAAATACACTTGTGACTGGTTTACCTCAGATTATCATTGGAGTCAGCTTATTTGACACAGCTACAGCAACTCATGGGCATGGTAACATCAGGAGCGACCAGACCACAGTAGGCTGTAACCTCCCGCCATAATCTCTCCACAATCCCGTCTCCGAACCTCAGAGAGTGCTGCAATACCGATGTCCAAACGCGTTGAGCGCAGATGATAAACAGAGACAGGTGATTCATCCTTCTCTTCGGATAGAACATTCCAGGCACCCAAAACCGAAGGCACCACCTCAGGTAACAAAGGCAGGTGGATGACACCTCAGCACCAGCCACTAACACACTCTTCCCGCAATGTGCGGGGGGGGACCAAACGGGAATGTTACCCCGTGCTTGTCCCTCCTATCAATCAAAGAATGGGGGTCCCAAAAGTCTTTCCTCAATTCCGTCATCCGGTGAGCTGCCCGCGCAGTGAAGCTGTCTGTTTTTAAGCCCGTCTTTCCAGGAGTGAAGAGGAAGAAAGAAGGACTTGAGGCGTTCAACAGAGCAGTTCCAATGGTAAGATGGTGGTAAAAAAAAAAACCCTTTAGAATTAAAGCGGTGACGGTCGGGAGCACACAAGCTACAACAACCCACAGCCGACGATGACACCAACAACACAATTCTTTGATAGCAGAACAATAACAGGCACTGCCCATATAAAAGATCCTTTTTCACGTTTCACTGAATTTTACATCTTCATTGAATTTCAAAAGAATGAACCTGAGTTAAATGTTTGGGAAATGCACCATGCTGTCTCCTGATTGATGTTAATAATAATTAAAAAATGCCCCCGCTGTGGTAAAAAAAAAAAATTACCCCCGTGACGGTCATTCCTATAATACCACAAGTTCTCAATGTTCAAGTTATGACCGAAGACTACTACGCAGGTTCTACTGCGCAGCTCGAACTGCGCAGTTTGGGTTAAAAGATGACTCAGCATTTTGGCGCGGCGCACGAAAATATATTTGAAAATAAAATGCCACGTTTAATTTCGGTTTTGGAAACTTTGCATTAATACACCATGTGCGGCCCGTCTTTTATTTTGCTTAATACCTTCGCGGAAAATTTGTATAAATAAAAATACACCATGCGGAGTGAGCGGCATCTCTCGAGAAACTAGGTGTAGTGTTCTTGGGTCCAGGAGGATTTTTGGCAACTGTGACAGTCACGTGACGTGAGAAACGAAAGCGAATATCCGAAAATCCGATGACCAAATCTAGATATTGTCCCATGCATTCAAATGCCACATCAAATTCAAAGATAACTTTAGAAATGTGAGGAGGAGATAGGATTTTGAAAATCGTCATTTTGCAACTACATGAAGCCAGTTTTCGCAAAAAATCAAAGTCACGTGACGTTACGGATCGAGATATTGGTATTCTGTTCAATGACATGAAAGGACAAGCGTCAGCTGCGTATGCAAAGACACCATTCACTAACTTTTACCATGCCCAGTTAGAATATATAGCCCTGCCTGAAGGTAGGCAGTTTTTGCAAAACTTTTGAGTCACGTGACGCGAAAATGAAAGCGAAATTCGAGAAATCCGTCCTGATCAAAATTCAATATTGTCCATACATTCATAGCCACAATCAAATTCAAGATGCTTGAGAAAATGTAAGGAGGAGATAATTTTTGAAAATTCGTCGTTTTCAAGCATTTTTTGCCAACTTTAAGTACACGGTGATCACGAAAACGAAAAGCGAAATATCGAAAAATCCGGCACGAGGAAAATTTTAGATCTTTGCTCCCATAGATTCATATGCTACAATCAAACTCAAGAATCGCTTGAGAAAGGGAGGAGGAGATAGAATTTGAAAATCGTCATTTCGCAACTTCATATAGGCCTTTGGCCTTACCTGACCTTCGGGTAACTTGAAGTCATACCATCGTGTATATTCTCATCGTCCTCTATCAGGATCACTGAATGACCAGATCTCCCGCTTCAACTTAATTGTGAACACGGAACACGGAAACGGACGGATCAAGACATCGACAGCCCATATTATTAGGTCACTAGCCGAACCCCGTCACAGACGGATTCCGTTCAATTCAACCACCCTCACCAGCTCACCCACACTCGAGGACATGGACGGACAGGTGTGCTTGTCCCCGCCTACTCATCCCCTGCCCCTTGCCCCATTCCCCCCCGCCTTCAAACTTGGCTTAACCCCGCCCAAAAATGTAAATTTACCCCGGCCCCGCCTCTTCACTCCCCGCCCACTTGCCCCGCCCCCCTGTCCACCTCCTCACACTCAACCCCGCCTAATTCCACCCCAGCCCCCGGCCCCATCCCCCCCATCTCCCGCTTTCAATTTGCTTACCCCCGCCAAAAATTTGCTTACCTTGCCCCCCGCCTCTCACTCCCTGCCCCCGCTCTTCCATCTTCCCGCCCGGGCCTCTCACGCCCTGCCCCGTTCTCAACGAAAAGTGTTTATTCTTCGCTTCAGAGTTTGAAGTGCTATTGCCACTATGTGCGATGCACTCTTACAGGTACGAAGTGTCTTCAGTCCAGGTCACAGGACGAGAAAAAACGTGACGCGACCGCTAGAGGCACAAGAATTGCGTCCTCAGTATTAATAGTATGAAGATACAATGTTTCTTGTTACATTTTTGTGTCATAATTCATGCATTTCTGAGGTAGTCAGCATGTGCAGAAAGGGTTTTTACATTGCCAGACGCGTATTTTCGAGGAGTGGAATTACACCTCCAGCGGTTAACGGTCTGTCACACGGACGTAATGACGTCAGCGAAATGACCGATGATTCATGATGTCCTGACGCCTCTCAGCGGACGTCACACTGTCACCATGTAAACGGAATGTAAAACGAAAAGTGTTATTTCTGCTTCAGAGTTGAAAGTGACTATTGCCACTATATGCGATGCACTCTTACAGGTACGAAGTTTCTTTCAGTCCAGTCACAAGTACGAGGAAAAACATGACGCGACGCCAGAGGGCACAAAATTGGTCCTCAGTGATTAATATTGTTTACGGCTGTGGAAATTCGCAACCACCATTCAGGTTCCCGTACGGTGAGTATCTTTTAAGTATCATGTATAGTTAGCCCCCCAAAACCCGTTTGTTTAGCAGGAATTAATGTGATCATTGTGGGCTGCGAACGCTTTGAGTCAGTCGTTTTTCTTTTCTTCTTTATTTTTGAACCAACCATGTCAACCAACAACCACGCGCATCCCCACCACAGCGCCGACCGCACTGCGGCGGCCGCTCGCCATTCTGAAACGCGACGCATCTTCGCCACCCGCCATTTCTTCTCCGCGCTTGGTTGGGGGGGTGGAGTATGAGCGTGTAGTGCGCGAGCTGGCGCCGCGGTGCCGAATGGTGGACGCCGCGGGTGACGCGGCCAGGAGGAGAACGCCCCTTCTTTCGAGACCGCTCTCGTAAGCGCCTCGAAGGGGGTGGAGCAGGCGAACCGGCGGGAAGCAACAGGCGGGACCTGGGCGGCGTATTAAAGGACGCCGACCGGAAAGAAGGCTCATGAAGCTCGAAGAAGGCTCAGGGACAGCACGAAGGAAGCTCAAGAAGGCTCGGAGAAGGAGACTCTGGAAAGCTCGGGGGAAGGCAAGGAGGGAAGGCTCGAAGAAGGCTTCGGAGGACAGGCTCGGTGTAAGGCTCGAAGAAGGCTCGGAGAAGGCTCAGAGGAGGCTCAGTGGAGGCTCGGTGGCATGTTCTTGCGCCGCGGTCGTCTGCAACTTCGTCTTCCGGCTCGCTTTTCTGAAGCCGCTGGCCTGGTCTTTTGGGGCGTTGCAATCCCGTGCGGGGAAGGAGCGTCCGCCATACCTCCCCCTCTCCCCCTCTATCCGCTGCTGGGATAGCGCCGAACATCAGTCCTGTGTGGGGGCGTCGATTGCTCAACACGGGCAGCGCGAGGCACGCAGGAGAGGACTCGCCGCACGCGATGGGCACGGAGTCGCGCCAGGCGGGACCCACTCGGCGGACTTCGTGAGCAGTGGGGCTCGACGGCCCACCAGGAAGTCGCCACTCTTTTCTTTGGTTTTTTGGGCAAATGGACTGTGGGCAGGCGCCGGGTCTTGTGAAGTAGAACTATTATAAGGTTGCCGGTGTCGGTCTTAGTCGGTAGTAAATCTGCATTGTTTCTTATTGTTTAACTGCTATATGCATTTGTGATTACTTATGGGCGTATGTGTTCTTTCGTGTTGTGTGAATATAAATGTGGCTTTGTTGAATTGTTCCCCTTCGCCTGCGTCCGTTTCCTTCGTTGGAAACTCCTATCTTGCTTCACGTAAAAAGGTCGTAGTGCCTTGATGATGGCCCGATAATTATCTGAACCGTCAAGGTCGACGAAACTCGCTCGTTATCCCTGTAGCACGAACAGCCGCGTTAAGCGGTCGTGTCCGGAGGTCGACCGTGTGCGTGGTACAACCCCTCGATAGTTACCCGTGCGAGTACTTAGGTTAATCGACTTTCGACCGATTCACCCTATTTGTTCGCGCGGGAGAATGCGGACTGGGTTTGTAGGTAAACCCCCACCCGTGACTAGCTCCTTGGCGATAGTTTCCAAGAGGTCACACTGAATTGCCGTCCGGTGGGCGAGACGTGCCGCGATTCGCAGTCCGTGGCCGTTCGCACGCCGGCGGGCTCGTAATTCGCAACAATATATACATGATCTCGAGAGATGACCTACAAAGGTCAGCTTGCTATGCCAATGACACCATTACTGCTTTTACCATCCCAGGAGAGGAAATATAGCCTCTGAAGATAGGGCAGTTTTTTGCAAACTGTTGAAGCTCACGTAAGTGAAAACGAGAAGCGAAATTTCGAAAAATCCGGTCCTGACCAAATTCTAGAATTGTCTCAACATTCATTATGCCATAATCAAATTCAGATTGCTTGAGAAATGTAGGAGATAGATTTTGTAAAAATCGTCATTTTCGCATTTTTTGCCAACTTTGAAGTACGTGACACGAAAACGAAAGCGAATATTGAAAATCCGGGCCTGACAAAATTTAGATATGTCCCATAGATTCAAATTATGCTACAATCAAATTCAATCGCTGAGAAATGGCGGAGGAGATAAATTGAAAATGCATCATTTCGCAAACTTTCAAAGCCTCGTGACCTTGACCTTGACCTTCGGTGACCTGAAAGTCATACCATCGTTGTACGTCTTCATCGACCTCTATCAGGATCACAAATGTACCAGATCTCGCCACTTCAACTTCATTGTGAAGGACGGATGGACGGACGGACGAATCTTAAGGACATCGACACCCATATTATTAGTCATGCTCGAAAGAGATACCTAAAAAAGCCTCGCAATAATAAATAACAAGGAAGTGTTATTAAATAACAGCAATTGTATCTTCCATCCCTGTATGGTACCTTGCAGAATGTTTCCTGCTGAATGATTATGCCCTTCGACAGAGCGCACCGAGTCATCCGTTTCTAGCAGAGACGTGTGCATTTTGTCTCGCAGGCACCACGCACAGAAATGTGGTCACAGGGATGACACCTGTGAGCCCAACTGTGATGTCTTGGCAAATGGAACAGGTTAGATCTGCAGATGCTCTTTCTGCTTACTCCGTTGTGTTTGATTCCACCTGCAATCACAAAATTAAAACAAACCCTTAGTGGTTCGTCTTGAACACTTTTGTGGAAATATACTATTTCTATCCCAGAAACATAATCATAGAAAAAGAGCAATCGGAGATTTGCAAGTCTTGTGCCAGACTTTCTTTTGAGGGTGTTATTTTGATGAGTTTTCGGGTAAAGCCAATATGGCTTGCCGAACCATGTGACCTTATGATCGTCATATGTGACCCTTTGTTCGCATGGGAAGGCGTCATATTGTTGTGGCGCTGGGGTTGGTGGCAAGAACGACAGCTAGGACGGAGCAGTAGGGCCGTCTCCCACCGAACACCCGGAAAAGTAAGTCGTAACCTTCGGTATAAACGTGCGAAGGTCACGGGTCCCTTAGTGAACCGTGGACGCCTAATATTTCGACCACATGGCATAGGTAATTGTCTAGATCTCAATGGATTACCTAAATTAACCATGCAGTCGGACTACCGGGGATAACCACACCTCGGCCGCTTGTCCGAACCAAGTCAGTTGTTACTGACTCGATCCGGCGTAACCGAGCGAAATTACCAAAGGCCCGCCGGCCCAAATGACAACTTTACGGCACAATTCGGCTTCCTAATTCTCAAGCCCGAACCATAACTGGTCAAATATAGAAACTACAGGCAACAAACTGCGAACATTTAACAGTTATTTATTACAATCATACACACAGGTGTAGGACTTATTCCGAATATTACAGGCAATGTGCAATGAGCAATCAACACATACAATTCTACTTATAGGAGCGCACCAACACAGACACACACACACCAAAAGAAAATGGAACCCGGATGATTCTTTATTTCGACCCTCGCAGCAAAGAGATTAGACAGGCTGGAAATGTAAGAGTTGGTCGTACCTGGCGCCTCGTGCCGTTGGCGCGCCGGACTGCAGGTGTGAAACTCGGTTCGTCGGCAGCCCAGACCACTGCACTGGTCCAGCGGGGCCAGGGTTCGCTCCTCACAGCAGGGCCAGCGGAGTTATTCCCGGCTCGGGACTCGGGTTATTGCTCGACAAAATGAGAGATGGAAGTCGACGGCAGTGGAATAGCCAGAGGAGCAGCTTGAGACACGACAACGAACGACCACAACGATGCATACACCAAGAGCAATGGCGACCCTTTGCTTCTCCACAATTCAAAACCCAACTCCAGCGAACACTAAGTAAGCCCGGCGATTCTTATCCCTTCCCGGGCGGCTGGGTGGGGTCATCGCTCATATCTGAGGTAATCTTTGCCCTGATTGGACAGGGTTTTTTTGGGCGTTATATCTGCCACCTCATGAAAAATACAGGGAGAAAACCCTGCCTTTTGGGGGGAGTCGAGCTCTGAGGTAATAATTTCCCTGGTGATTGGACAGGTTCGTTAGGGGTGATGCTGCTGCATCGTGATGACAGGGGAACCCCCCTTTCCTGGGCAAGTTTGTTGTCTGAGGTGGGAACCTGCGCCCATGTCCGTGGTCGAACGTACGTGCGGCAATGGCGTCGATGGTGCGAAGAGTGAAGGATTGATTTGTGGCGTGGTATTGCAAAAAGCTAACTGAAAGAACTTCGCAGTGCACACATGTAATTCCCTTTAGACATAGGGAGGAATCTAACGTCGACACATACTTATGAAAAAAACTAAGCTTTGGGACGCTGTCTGCTTGTTGCAAAATGGCTTCCAGATTTCGTAAACAATATGTTGAATTCACCTTGATCTGTTGAGCCACTCAGAGAAAGAGATTTTTGAAGGATTTTTTAAATAAAAAAAAAAACAATATGGCTGCCGAATCACATGACCGATTTAAATCACAAAAAAGGTTTGTAGACATTTTATCCCAAGATGACCCTAAATTGTTTATATTGATCGGATGTAGCGTTCTACAAATGCATTTTATGGATGTCATACAAAGCACCTATGACGTCATAAAAGACCACACTCATTCCCCATGAGGAGTACTTGTTATTGCCAGCTTGTACATCCATCCATACTTGAACACTTCTGTGAATTTTCCCCCTTTGTCTGTCCAGCTATTCTGGGAGATAACAGTCAAAATTTCATACTGATCCGATGTGGCGTTCTAGAAATGCCAAATTCATCACATTCATAACGAGGGCACCTATGACGTCTTGCTATGTGTCAGGTTTCAATTTTTTCCTTTTGGCGTTTCAGAATAATAGGTCCAATTTTTTCTATTTTTCCATATGGTTGCAACACCATATGACCTATGACGTCATATTCATCATTAGAACACTCTTACATGAGTTGTCGTCACAAATGCTGAAAATTCCGTCACATCCAACAATAAGTTTGGAGAAAAGCACGAAAGTCTGTGCGGACAAACCAGACAGACAGAAAAACAACAGTGCAAACAGACAGACAAACAAAGGACCCAAATCAATACCTTCTCAGAAACCTTGGCGAGGGGAATTACAGGAGCAATCGATATTCAGAATTGGTTGATACATTGATGATTGATACGGCCAAATATACATGTTACGATTCAGGTTGTGTTGATGTGCAGGTGAAATTGTGAGTTTTTAAAAGGTTCGGCGGTAAATACAGGTAAATAAAAGAAAAGGGAATGGTCAACTGTGAGAAGTTGTGGAGAGATTGGGGGGTATTTTGGAGGTGCGGTTTCGATGCGCGAATAAGACTAGAGATCTTTACAAGGCTATAACCATGACCACCACTAAAGAAATAATTGTTTAATGTTCGCGGTGGATATCCACAAAGTCGTGTTAGTCTTGGATATCAAAATTTCTCAATTTAAAAACAAAAAAAACACTTTTTCAATGAATAAAGGATTAAATAAAAAGATCAAGCATTATCCAATGTTAACCTCAAAACGTTTCTTTATATTAGTCAACCACGTGATCTTGAACCAGAATAGCAACGTTGCAAAAGTGAAATAGCAAAGTGCAGAATAGCAAGAAAATTCCCGTGAAAGCGCTCATCAAATGGCACCTTGCTTGGCCTGAAAAGCAAAAAGTAGATCAATACAAGGAGCCGCTGCTTCGAACCCCAAATAAGCAAAACCTCCACCCCCCCCACCCCCAACGCACACCATACCACCAAGAATCTAAATTCCCAAATATGCATGTGACACACACACACACACACACCACACACACACACTTTCAAGCCGAACATTAACTGGTTAATTTTTGAGAATTGTCATGCTGTCGTTGTTCGTGGACTTTCTCCATTTGCTGAAACGCTCCAGCAAGGATTTGGATTCTTTTTTAACCCTTTTTGCCCTTGTGAAGAGGCAGTAGCTGAAGCATTTTTTCTCCTTCAACAGCTACGATCTACAGGATTTGGTAAGGAAGACACAAATCAACATTTGTGAGTAAATGAAAACATCAAAATTTACCCCCGTGCAGCGGACGGTCATCTATATGATACCAAAACAAGTTCTCATATGTTCAGTTATGACCGAAGACTCACCTGCGCATTCTACCACGCAGCTCGAACTGCGCAGTTGGTTAAGATTGACTCGCATTTTGCGCGCGCGCACGAAATTGTATTTTGAAAATAAATGCTGACTTTACATTTGGGTTTGAAACTTTTGCACTCGCGGAAAAATTAATAATATACAAGCATGGTCCTGTTAATAGGTGTAGTGTTCTCGGCGTCAGGAGGGATTTTTGGCCAAAACTTTTGAAATGTCACGTGACGAAAAAGAAAGTGAATATCGAAAATCGCCGATAAATCTAGATATGTCATAGATCATATGCCAACAATCAAATTCAAGATAACGTTAGAAATGTAGGAAGGAGCATAATGTTTTGAAAATCGGCATTTTGCAACTACATGGGAAGCAGTCTTTCGCAAAATTCAAAGTCACGTGACGGTACGTATTCGAAGATATACGGGTATTCTTTCGACATGGACTGAAATACAAGGTCAAAGCGCTATGCAATGACACCATTCACTAACTATTACATGCCCAGGAGAGAATATATAGCCTCCTGAAGGTAGGCAGGTTTTTGCAAACTTGAAGTCAGCGTGACGCGAAAACGAAAAGCGAAATTTCTAAAATCCGTCCGACCTTATTTAGATATGTCCCATACATTCATATGCCACAATCAATTCAAGACGCTTGAGAAATGTAGGAGATTAGATTTTGAAAATCGTCATTTTCGCATTTTTTGCCGAAATTTAATCCGTGACACGAAACGAAAGCGAATATCGAAAATTCCGGCTCTGAGGAAAATTTAGATATTGGCTCCAACAGATTCAATGCTACATCAAATTCAAGATCGCTTGAGAAAGGCGGAGGAGATAGAATTTGAAAATTGTCATTTTCGCAACTTCAAAGGCCTCGTGACCTTGACCTTGACCTTGGAACCTTGAAAGTCATACCATCGTTGTACGTCTTCATCAACCTCTATCAGGATCACTTATGACCAGATTCCGCCTTCAACTTCATTGTGAACGGACGGAACGGACGGACGGACGGATCTTCACCTTCCCTTCTCAAAACAACCATATTATTATAGTCATGCTCGAGAGATGACCAAACAATTCAACATCTGATGAGATAACAACAGGTTGATAAACTAATGGCATTCAGAAGGAGGTTTTTCATCAAAAACTCACCATTTTTACAATATGTTTGTTTGGATTAAAAAGAACAGGGTGATCCGAGAGGGTGGGCGGTAATGTTGGCGTATTTGTATGTATGTTATAGTAGCGTCCCCCCCAAAGTATTTCTGTCATGACGTTCCAGGTTAGGTAGTGTGATTTGATCTCAGATTGTCTGCTACTGTTCAACCAAATTGATCCAACCATTAAAAAAAATTAAATAAACGTGACAGTAAAAGGATGGGTAAAGTTTGTAAATGAAACCATCCCACATTAGATGGTTACCATTCAATTTTTCTTCGGTGAAGTTAACTTTTTTCGATGAACTGTTGGAAAAGAGTATAAAAATGTAAACATCTGATGGGATGGATCAGTGTAAGATGTTCTTTCATGGAGTATATTTATTAATCTTTAACATTCCCAATTATTGTTACAGTTTACTGTTACTAGAACTCACTCCGAGACCGATGCTGCGGCGGTTTATCTGGTTCTTTACAGTTCATTCAGATTTTTCGTTTACCCTGAACAATGGTTATCTTTATGGACGAGTGTACAAGTAACAGGAACAGTCGATAGTGTTCGGATTTAGTCGGCAGTGAAAAAGAATCATTAATGACGCATGAAGGTCTGTCCTGAAGCTTTGAAGAAAAGAAAATCCCGATCGTGGTTCCCACGTTAACTAGTTACATTAGCGATGAATCAATACTAGTACAGAGCAGTAAAGTGAAGGCCTATTATCAATAAACCAATGATTGATTATAGCCTCAAGATTCTCCTATTTGTTTATCCTTTTGTTCTCCTCTGCTTCCCACAGCACCACATTTCCCTCCTTACTTCACTGGAAGCTTACAAGAAAGGTTCTTTCAATTCTACAATAATTGTTAATTCTTCAAAAAGGGTGTTCTACAAGAAAGTCGAACGCGTGGACGACACCACCACACAAACACATTCAAAAACCACCGGACGTCATGAATTTTTTTTCTGTGACCATATCACTAATAACGGTCCAAAAATTTTTCATACTGATCTTGATGTGACGTTCTTAATATCAATTATGAACATCATAACGAGGGCACTATGACGCCATTTGCTTTGCTGTCAAGTTTCAATTTTTTTCCTTGGTGCGGTTTCAGAGATAAAGAGGTCTATTTTTTCCTCCATTTTTCCAATATAGGTGCAACACCATGATTGACTAATGACTCATATTCATCATTTCGAACACTCTCATTGATAAAAAAAGTTATTTTTTTTGTTCGCCCCACCCCAAAAAAAATGCTGAAAATTCCGTCACAATCCAACAAGAAGTTGTGGAGAAAAGCACGAAGTTCTGTGCGGACAAACAGACAGACAGACAAACAAACAGGTCAAACCAGACAGACAAACAAAACGGACCCAAATGCAATTAACCTCTCAGAATCCTTCGCAGGTAATTGTACAGAGCATCGATATTCAGAAGTTGATACATGATGATTGATACGTGGCCAAAGTATACATGTACGATTCAGGTCAATGTGATGTGCAGTAATGAGAGTTTTTAAAAGGTTGCGTCAGTTAAATACAGGTAAATAAAGAAAAGGAATGGTTCAACTGTGAAATGTGGAGAAAAAGGAGAGGTGGAGGGTTTCGAGCGGAATAAGAGTGAGAGATCTATTCAAAGCATTACATGATCACCAAACTAAAGAAAGAATTGTTCAATTGTTCGCGTGGATTTCCAGTCAAGTCGTGTAGGCCTGTCACACCTGTGGACGTTTTAGCCAGCGTATTTCGGCAATGTCTCAAAATGTATGTAAAACGCTGCGTACCTGAACTATTGATGTTTTTTTAAGTTTTATAACAACGTGTCTGGACTATGCATTAACGTATTAGTAAACGTAAACGAATGTTCAATCACAATATACATAACTTTGATACCAACGAATTGCTGAGCGTATTGTCGGCAGTTCACAACCATGCCCAACGGATAGGTCTAACTTATGCATAGCGCGGCAGCGTACCCGACATCATCCGTGCGTAGCTATTCAACTGCCGGCTCGACGATTCAATCATACCACACAAATCGACATCGAGTGTGAAGCCGCTGCACACCTTGACGTTTTAGCCAGCGTATGCCAACGTATGAAAATTGGCCGAAACCAAACTGGCACACGTCGAATAACGGTTTTGGGTAAGTTTATACGTTAATAGCACACTGCATACATCGTAGGTATTACTTGGCATACGCCGAGTACGCTGGCATACAGTCGTCATTACGCCGAGTACGTCGATAAATTTTCAGCATGTTTGAAAACTTCTCGACGTACTCGACGTATGACACAGTTCCGCATACGCGGCATAAGTTGTAGGCACGTTACGCGATCTGTGACACACTCGACAGACGCTTACTTGTATGTTACTCATAAGTCGAAACCACGTCAATGTTATATGGTAGCGTCAGTTGTTCCAGACTGCCCTGTTTTTTGGTTTTTTTTCTTCGGTATTACGCGTGATGTTGACACTTGCGATTCTAGTTGCGGTTATGCATTTAAATCGTTTGAGCGGCAAGCCGATTAATTTATATTATATTAAACCGCCACAAGAAATCAAAGTTGTAACATCACCGTCATACGAAGAAAAAAAAAACCAGGGAGTCTGGAACACTACGCTAACCATTACATTGACGTGTTTCGACTTATGATAACATACAAGTAACGTCTTTGGTTCCCTCATGTGGTGCTCCCTTGTGTCGACGCGTGTCAACAATCCGGCGTAACGTGACCTACAACACGTTACCATAGGTGGAGAAATTAAGTCGGGTACGCTCTAAACATACCTCGACTCGTGTTTCGACTTAATTGAGTAACTTTACAAGTAAACGTGTGTCGACGTGTGTCAACGATCCGGCGTAAACGTGCCTACAACTTATGGCCAGCATTCTGCGGAACGTGTGAGTCATTACGCTGGCATAACGTCGAAAATTTCAAGCATGGAAAAATTGTGTAACACCTCGCTACTACGACGTATTGCCGAGCGTAAGAAAGACGTATGCCAGTGCACACCGAGAAAAAAGCCAGCGTACTACGACGTATTTGCCAGCGGCTCTTAACGTATACAAACTTACCATAAACGTAATTCGACGGTGCCAGCGTTTGAGCAAATTGCATACATTCAGGCATACGTGGGCAAATCGTCAAAGGTGTGACAGGCCCTTAGTCTGGATAATCAAAATTTCAATTTAAAAACTAAAACACTTTTTCAGATGAATAAAAGGATTAAATAAAAGACTCAAGCATTATAGCAATGTTTAACCTCAATAACGTTCTTTTAGATTAGTTCAAACCTGATGTTGAACCAGAATTTAGCAAAGTGCAAGGTGAAATAGCAAATTGCCCGAATAGCGAAAGAAAATTCCGTGAAAGCACATAATGGACACCTTGGCCTGAAAAAGCAAAATTGTACGTTCATACAAGAGGCCGCTGCTCGACCCCAAAGTAAAGCAGGAAACCCTCCACCCCCCCCACCCCCAACGCACACATACCACCCATGATTAAAGCCCAAATATGCAGTGACGCGCGCGCGCGCACAACACACACACACACCACACACACCACACACACACACACACACACACACACACACACACACGCACCGCCACGCACCACACACCAACACACACATTTTTTAAGCCGAACATACTGGTTAATTTTTGAGAATTGCATGCTGTCCGTTGTTTTTCGTGACTTTCTCCATTTGCTGAAACGCTATCCAGCAAGATTGGATTCTTTTTTAACCTCTTTTTGCCCCTGTGAAGAGCAGTACTGAAGCATGTTTCTGCCTTCAACAGCTACGATCTACAGATTGGTAAGGGAGACACAAACCACAATGTGTGAGTAAATGAAAACATTCAAAATTACCGCCGTGCAGGGGTGACGCATCTCTATAATACCACAAGTTCCAAATGTTGCAGTTATTGACCGAAGACTCGCTGCGCAGTTATCTACTGCACAGCTCGAACTGCGCAGTTTGGTAAAGCAGACTTGGCATTTGGCGCACTGTGCACGAAATTGTATTTTAAAAATAAATGCTGACGTTACATTTCGGTTTTGAAACTTTTGCACCTCGCGGGAAATGTTATAAATATACAAGCATGAGTTCCTGTTACTTAGGGTGTAGTGTCTTCGGGTCAGAGGGATTTTTTTGCCAACTTTGAAGTCAGTGACGCAAAACGAAAGTTTGAATTCGCAAAATCCGGCCTGATCAAATCTAGATATCTGTCCCATAGATTCAGATGCCATAATGAAATTCAAGATAACTGTAAGAAAGTAGGAGGAGATAATTTGAAGAATCGTCATTTTGCAACTACATGAAGCAGTTTTTCGCAAAATTCAAAGGTCACGTGACGTGTTACGTATTCAAGATAATCGGTATTCTTTCGAATGGACATGAAAACAAGGGTCATCTGCTATGCAAAGACCACCATATGCTAACTATTACCAGCCCAGAAGAATATATAGCCTCCTGAAGGTAGTGCAGTTTTGCAAAACTTAGAATCACGTGACGCCGAAAACGAAGCAAATTGAAAATTCCGTCTCCGGCCAAATTTAGATTATGTCCCTACATCATATGCCACAATCAAATTCAAGATCGCTTAGAAATATAGGAGGACGATGATTTTGAAATCGTCATGTTCGCATTTTTGCCAAATTTGAAGTCAACGTGACATGAAAAAACGAAACGAATACTCGCAAAATCCGGCCTGACGAAATTTAAGATATTGTCACATAGATTCAGTTATGCTACAATCAAATTCAAGATCGCTGAAAAGGCGGAGAGATAGAATTGAAAATCGTCATTTTCGCAACTTCAAAAGCCTCGTGACCTTGACCTTGACCCCTTCGTTGACCTTGGAACGTTCATACCATCTGTACGTCCATTAACCTCTATCAGGATCACTTATACCAGATCTCCGCTTCAACTTCATTCGTGAACGGACGGACGGAGGACGCGACGGGATGGATCGTCACCTCTCCTCTCAACACCCATATGATTAGGTCATTCTCGAAGAGATGACCCTAAACAATCAACATCTCGAAAATGAATAAAACTAAACAGGGTTGATACTAATTGCGCATCCAAAAGGGTTTTCATCAAAACTCACATTTTAACAATTTGTTTTTGGATAAAAAGGAGGCCCGAGTGGGAAGACGCAGAGGGTGGGGGTGGGTTGGAGTGAATTTGTTAGTTTATGCATGTTATATGTAGACGTCCCCCCAAAGGTTTCTGTCATGACGTCCAGGTTAGGTAGTGTGATTTGATCTCAGAGTTGTCGTGCTACTGTGTTCAACCAAATTGGATCCAAGCATTTAAAAAATTAAATAAATGTGAAAGTAAAAGGTTGTAAAGTTGTAAATTGAACCCATCCCACATAGATGTGTACCATCATTTTGTTCTTCGCGTGAAGTTAAACTTTTTCCATGAACTGTGAAAAGCATAGATATTTGTTATTATTATATATTTTTTTATTTCATTTATATTTTTTCTTTTTTTTATTTTATTATTTATATAAATACTGATTCTTAATTTTTTTTTTGTTTTTTTTTTTTTGGATTTTTTAGTTTTTTGTTTTCTAGTTTTCTGAATTCTTTATTATATTCAATGTAGTTATTCTTTAATTTTCTTGATTATTATTATTATGTTTATTTTGTCATTTTTTTATTTTATTTTTTTTATCTATAATCCTATTTGATTTAATTTTTTTTATATTTATAATATTTTTATTTTTATTTGATTAGTTTTTTTTTGTTTTTTAAATTTTTTTTATTTATGTTAATTTCTTTTTATTATAATTGATTTAAATTTTTTGTTTTATTTGTAATTTTTTATATCATATCTTTTGCTTTTTTTTTGTGTGTAATTTTTTTAAAATGTAAAACATCTGATGGGATGGATCAGTGTTTAAATGTCTTTCATGGAGTTATTATTAATCTTTTAACATTCCCAATTTATTGTTACATTACTGTTGCTAGAACTCACTCCGTGGACGATGGTGCGGTCGTTTATCTGGTTCTTTTACGTTCATTCAGATTGTCGTTTACCCTGAACAGATGGTTATCTTTATGACGAGTGTACAAGTAACAGGAAACAAGTCGATATAGTCGGAAGTTTAGTCGGGAGTGGAAAGAATCATTAATGAACTCTGTGAAGGTCTGTCCTGATAGCTTGAAAGAAAAGAAAATCCGAATCGTTTTCCCACATTAACTATTTACATTAGCGAATGAATCAAAAACTAGTTACAGACAGTAATGAAGGCCTATTATCCAATAAACCAATAATTATATTATTACCTCAAGATTCTCCTATTTGTTATCCTTTTGTTTCTCCTCTGCTTCCCACGCACCACATTTCCTTTCTTTAACTCACTGGAAGCTTACAAGAAGGGTTCTTTCAATTCTACAAGAGATTGTTAATTCTTCAACAAAGGTTCTACAAGAAAAAGTTCTAACGTTGGTGGACGAACACCGCCACAGCAACACACTCAAACCACCGACGTCATGAATTTTTTGTCTTGGACCAATTTTATACCCTAGATAACTGTCAAAAATTTTCATATGATCTGATGTGGCGTTTCTACATATCAATTATGACATCATAACGATGGCACCTATGACAGTCATTGCTTGTGTCAAGTTTCCAATTTTTCTCCTTGGTGCGGTTTCAAGATAAAAGTCCATTTTTCCCCATTTTTCCAATATGGTTGCAACACCATATGACCTATGATTCATATTCATCAGTGAACACTCTCCAGAGTTGTACGACCAATGCCTGAAGAATTCCGTCACAATCCAACAAGAAAGTTTGTGGAGAAAAGCACGAAAGTTCTGTGCGGACACCCAGACAGACAGACAAATAAACAGTCAAGAACAGACAGACAAATAAAACGCACCCGAAATGCAATACCTTCTCAGAATTCCTTAGCAAGGGTTATAAACAGGAGCATCGATATTCAGAATTGGGGATTACATTGATGATTCATACGTGGCAAATATACTGTTACGATTCAGGTGTGTGATGTGCAGGTGGAATGAGATAAAAAGGTTCGTCCGAGGTAAATACAGGTATAAATAAAGAAAAGGGAATGGTCAAAACTTGGCTGAGAAGTGTGGGAGAAGAATGGACGGGGTATGGAGGGGTTCGACGGTAAGATGAGAAGATCTTTACAAGCATACCATGGACCACAAACTCAAGAAAGAATTGTTGTCCAAAAGGTTTCGCGTGGCATTTCCACAAGTCTTAGGGCCGGGTCACACCTTGACGTTTTAGCCAGCGTATGCAAAGCGTCTCAAAATGTATGTACAACGCCTGGCGTTACGCTGAAACTATTGATTTTTGTTAAGTTTTGGGGTATAATAACGTGTTGGACGTGATGCATACGTATATAACGTAAACAGAACATTTAATCACAATACATAACTTATACCAACAAATGGCTGAAGCGTTTGTCGGCTTTCACAAACCTATGCCCAACGATATTAATATGCATAGCGCTGGCAGCGTGATCGCACGAGCACGTGGCCGTAGGCTATTCATAGGCTGCGGCTCGACGATTCAAATCATAACCGCACTAACATCGAAGGTTGAAGCCGCCCTGTCCACACCTTGAGGGTTTTAGCCAGCTATGCCAACGTATGAAAAAAATTTGCCGACACCAAGCTGGCAACATGTCGAATACGGTTTTGGGTAATTTGTATACGTTAATGCACGCGGCATACATCTGAGTACCTGCATACGCCGTAGTACCTGGCAATACGTCGTCATACGCCGAGTACGTCAGATAAATTTTCGGCATGTTGAAAATTTCTCGACGTACTCCGACGTATGACACAGGTTCCGCAGACGCTGGCATAAGTTGAAGGCACGTTACCGATCGTTGACACACGTCGACAATACGTTACTGTATGTTACTCATAAGTCAAAAACACGTCAATGTAAATGGTTAGCGTCAGTGTCCAAGACTCCCCGTTTTTTTTTTTCTATCGGTATGACGGTGATGTTGACGACTGCGATTCTAGTGCGTTATGATTTAAATGTTGAGCGGCAGCCGAATAATTATATATATATTATAACCGCACTAGAAATCAAAGTGTTAACATCACCGTCATCCGAAGGAAAAAAAAAAAAAACAGGGAGTCTGGAACCACTGACGCTAAACCATTACATTGACGTGTTTCGACTTATGAGTAACGTACAAGTAACGTTGTGTCGACGTGTGTCAATGCATCGCGTAACGTGCCTACAAACCGTACTCATAGGTTAGAAATAAGTTTCGGGGTACGACACATTACCTCGACGTGTTTTGACTTTTGAGTAAGCTTACAATAATGTCGTGTCGACGTGTGTCAAAACGAATCGCCGTACGTGCCTAAACTATATGGCCAGCATTATGCGGAACGTACGAGTCATTAACGGCTGGGCATACGTCAAAAATTTCAAAGCATGGAAAATGTGTCTTTAACACCTCGGAGTACTACGACGTATGCCAGGATACCAAAGACGCTTATGCCAGATACTACGAAAAAAAGCCAGCTTACTACGACGTATGCCAGCGTGCTCTTAACGTATACAAATTAACCCATAAAGTATTCCCGACGTGTGCCAGCGTTTTAAAGCCAAATTGCAACTTCATGATACGCTGGCTAAACATCAAGGTGTGAACAGGGCCTTTAGTCTTGGATATCAAAAAATTTCTCAATTTAAAAACAAAAAACACTTTTTCAATGAATAAAAGGCATTAATAAAAGATCAAGCATTATTAGCAATGTTTAACCTCAACTGACGTTCTTATATGTATCACACGTGAGTTGAACTCAGTAATAGCAAAGTGCAATTGAAATAGCAAATTGCCAGAATAAGCAAAAGAAAAATTCCGTGAAAGGCTTCATCAATGGCAACCCCTTGGCCTGAAAAAGCAAAATGTACGTTCATACAATGGAAGCCATGCTTCGCCCCCAAATTTAAAAGCAAGAACCCTCCAACCCCCCCCCACCCCACCCCAATGCACACACACCACCCATGAATTAAAGCCCCCCAAATATGCAAAGTGACGCGCGCACACGCACACACACACACACACATACACACTTTCAAGCCGAACATACTGTTAAATTTTGATAAATTGTCCTTGCTTGTCCGTTTGTTTTCGTGAACTTTCTCCATTTGCTGAAATGCTTCCAGCCAAGATTTGGATTTTTGTTTAAACTCTTTTTTCCCCTGTAAGAGGAGGAGCTGAAGAATTGTTTTCTCCTTTCAACAGCTACGATCTACCAGGAATTGGTGAGGAAGGACACAAACCACATGTGCGTGAGTAAATGAAACATTCAAAACAACATCTCGATGAATAAAACTAACAGGCGTTGATCCTAATTGGCATTCGCCAAGGTGGTTTTTCATCAAAACTCACATTTTTACAATTTTTTGGATTTGATAAAAAAAGAGGGTGGGAGCCGAGAGGGGGTGGGGGTGGGTGGGGGTAAATGTTAGGTAGTTAGTATTTGGTTTATATGTAGACGTCCCCCCAAAGGTTTCTGTCATTGACGTCCAGGTTAGGTCGTGTGATTTGATCTCAGATTGTCGTGCTCGGTGTCAACCAAATGAGTCCAACCATTAAAAAATTAAATAAATGCGAGAGTAAAAGGTTGCTAAAGTTTGTAAATGAAAACCACATCCACGTTAATGGTTACCATCATTGTTCTTTCGGTTGAAGTTAACATTTTTACCCATGAACTTTTTTAAGAGTATTAAAATGTAAACAGTTGATGTATGGATCCAGTTTGTAAGATGTATTTCATGGAGTTATTTATTAATCTTTTAAACATTCCCAATTATTGTTACAGTTCTGTAACTAGAACTCACTCCTGGGACCGATTGTGCGGTCGGTTTATCTGGCTTCTTATACGTTCACTCAGATTGTTGTTACCCTGAACATGTTATCTTTATGACGAGTGTAAAGTAACAGAACAAGCCGATAGTGTCGGATTTATCGAGCACAGTGAAAGAATCATTAATTACCTCATAAGGTCTGTCCTGATAGCTTGAGAAGATAAGAAAATTCTGATCGTGTTCCCACGCTTAAACTAGTACATTACGACGAATCAAAACTAGTACAAGAGCAGTAAGTAAAGCCCGAATTATCAATAAACCAATGATTATTATCTACCTCAGGTTTCTCTCTTGTTCATCCTTTTGCTTCTCCTCCTCTTCCCACAACACCCCATTTTCCCTTCCTTACTTCACTGGAAACCTTACAAGAAAGGGTTCTTCAATTCTACAGATAATTGATTAATTATTTCAACAAAAGGTTTCTACAAGAAAGTTCGAAACGTCGTGACACACCAGCACACGACACACTGAACCACGCGACGATGGGAAATGGAACAACAAAGCTTTGTGCGTCCCACAATGGGAAGGGGGCGCGCGGCTTCGTCTCCATGGTTACTGCTCAACAAACAACAGCGTATCGAATAAAGCCAAAACACGGATTTGACCCGTCCTTACATTTTGGTTTAAAAAATGTATTTTAATAAAACAATTAATCGTTTTCTCTTCAGACCGAGTGTGCAGGATCAGTTTTCTCTCCCTCATTATCCGGCCGCAGGATGAAGTGAAAATGGCGGTATCAATCGCTTCATGTCCGTCGGTTTATCAGTTTATTCCCGTCGTTTTATCGAGGAACAACGTGTTTAAATCGAATGACATTTTGAACAGGAATCGGACATGATAAGAAAACAGAGTTTTCTCATTTAAACCGAAGCTGGATTGCAGTTCATCCGACCGCGCAAGCGCAGAAGCAGTGAGAGATTACATTTCATCCGACCGCATGTCATGAAGCATGTGAGATTACATTCATTTCCGGACCGCGCAGTGCAGAGAGCAGTGAGATTACAATTTCATCCCGACCGCGCATGCGCAGAGAATAGTGAGATTACATTTCATCCCGACCGCGCATGCGCAGAGAGCAGTGCAGGTTACACTTCATCCCGACCGCGCATTACGCAGAGAGCAGTGAGTTTACACTTCATCCCGACCGCGATGCGCAGAGAGCAGTGAGGATTAACACTTCATTTCCCGACGCGCATGCGCAGGCGCAGTGGAGATAAATTGTTACTGTGACAGTTGAAACAAAATGAAAATCAAAACTTATGTGATAAGGGGATCATGAAGGACTAAATAACAGCACGAACAACTTCATGTGACATGCTCGGTGGGGTTGGTGTAATAGACGCTGGGTAACATGCGGTAAAACCCTGAAATTATTATTTATTCATTATTTAAAAACCTCTTTAAACGTTATTTAAATATAATTATATATTTGAACTGTATTACAAAAATCACTTCCATTCATACTTCCCAAAAACCTCCAGTTTGCCAGGTTGTGTTCAGTTACGAAGTTATTGTGGTATGTGCTTGCCAATAGCTTAAGCCACTCCATTGGAAACCGTTTCATAAAGAACCCGGTCTTGGCGAGCGCTAGGCTACTGCTTGGAAACTGAATACACCTGAGCACTTGGAGAGAATTTATTTATTTTTCGACTCCACAGCCTTTATTTTAAAATTTCGACTTATACAACCAACAAACTTTTATTTGGTCAAAACTCCATCCAAGCGAGTTGTGTATTTTACTGAGTTTGTTGTATTTGCTACCTGAAGTTTGATTGTAACTTGAAAGATGTGCGCCATGCATAAGGAACATAGAAAGGGAAACTGACATCGCCCGCAACGCCGATACCCCTTGCTCGTTAACAAATAGAGATTCAGGTAAAACGAAGAACACCGTCCGCTTATCCATGAAGCCGTGGACTAATGTCTCTTAATTACGTACTGTTTGAACTCAATTACACCCTACTTCACACACGTACATCTATTATATTTACGTGCTCTTCGAGCCAAGCCGATGTAGTTTTAGTTCAGGTCCGAATCCCAATCCGGCCTTTCATTGCGCCTAGGACACGACACGAATGCGCTTTAAAGATGGCGAGACTGAGTCAATCGGACAAGTGTCGGTTGCAAAGTTAGTCGGTCAATTATGCAAAACCACCATGACCCACAACAAATTCAACAAAAGGTTTAGCTGGTTTTCATTCCTATGGATATACTGATCAACAGAAAAGAAAAGTCTACCAAACTGACATCCGGAAATGGTTAAAAACAGTCAAAATTTTCAAGATGGCCGACCGGGTTTGAAATAACTGAAAAAGCTTAAACTTTTTCAATATTAGTGATAAAAACATAATTGTTGGTTCTGGTCATGGTTTTTAGATGATCAGCAATCCACTGGTTCATAAAATTTAATCTGATCAGTATTAACATGAATGCCAGATGGGCAAAATTAAGAGTGGAAAAATCAATAAATTTTCCATCTGAAACCAAAATCATAACACTGGCACTGGAACATTTTTGTGAACATAACATAATGGCAGTTTAGTTGAAATTCATCTCATCACTGCCTCTATTCTCAGAGGCTATTTAGTGGATGTCACAAAACGTCACTTGGCATGATCCACATGCAGAGTCACGGAAGCCATTCTTCTGCAGCGCAACGGGGTGTGTCAACAATTGCTGAGTGCTGCAGTGTCATCATTCAGAGAGCTGTCTGGTGCGAGCATTCATCGGCAGTCATGAAAGGTACAATATCGAGTGTCCTTCAAGTCCCAAGGCCCCAGCCAGAGGAGAGGTCACCCTCCATCCCCCATCCAAAGACCTGGTAGTACACTCGCAACAATGAAACTTTATTCCGTTGGTGAAGATCGTTCAAGCTGCTAACGATAAGACTTAGCAGCC
>CM068960.1:16527864-16550208 GCA_035128595.1 Eptatretus atami
CCGACAGGGCTTGAACTCAGGACCCTATGATCCCAAGCCACCACCCTAACCACTGAGCCAACACCAGGCTTAGAGAGAGGGATGAAAACATAAGCCCCTTCACCTTCGGTGGTAGAGGTAAAGATGTGACATTGTGTTCAATATATTTGAAATGTTTAATAGTAGAAGAGAGATAGTTTGTCGACATTTTATCCCGAGATGACTAAATTTTTATTGATCGATGTAGCCGTTCTAACAAATGCATTTATGATGTCATAACAAGGCACCTATGAGTCATAAAATACTCTACACTCCATTCCAATAAGGAAGTAACTTGTATGTGCCACTTGTACTCATCCATCACTTGGGACACTTCTTGAATTTTCCCCTTTGTCTGTCAGCTATTCTGGAGATAACAAGTCAATTTTCATACTGATGCGATGTGGCGTTCTAGAAATGCAATCATCACATCATAACGAGGGCACCTATGACGTCATTGCTATGTGTCAGGTTTCTATTTTTTTCCTTGGTGCGGTTTCAGAGATAATGAGGTCCAATTTTTTTCTAATTTTTCCAATATGGTTGCAACACCATATGACTATGACGTCATATCATCATTAGAACCCTACATGGATTTGTCGCACAATGCTGAAAATTCCGTCACAACCACAATAAGTTGTGGAGACAACGAAAGTTCTGTGCGGACAAAACAGACAGACAGACAAACAACAGTCAAGACAACAGACAAACAAAGGCCCAAATTCAATACTTCTCAGAAACCTGCGAGGGGAATTACAGGAGCATCGATAGTCCAGAATTGGTGATACCATTGATGATTATAAGTGGCCAAATATATACGATTCGGTGTGTGATGTGCAAGGTGAAGTTGTGAGTTTTAAAAGGTTCGGCGGTAAATACAGGTAAATAAGAAAAGGGAATTGCGTCAACTGTGAGAAGTGTGAGAAGAATTGAGGGGGTTTTTTGGAGGGTTCGAGCGGAATAAGACTGAAGATCTTTACACCAGGCATGAACCATGGACCACCAACTAAATGAAAAAATTGTTTAATGTTCGCCGTGGATATCCACGAAGTCGTGTTAGCTCTGATTAAAATTTCTCAATTTAAAACAAACACTTTTTCATGAATAAAAGTGATTAAATAAAGATCAAGCATTATCGCAATGTTTAACCTCAATAACGTTTCTTTATATAGTTCAACAACGTATTCTTGAACAGAATAGCAACGTGCAAAGTGAAAATAGCAAAGTGCAGATAGCAGGGGGAAGAAAATTCCGTGAAGGCCATCAATGCATTGCCTTGCCTGAAAAAGCAAAAATGTACGATCATACAGGAGCCGCTGCTTCGACCCAAATAAAGCAGAAACTCACCCCCCCCCCCACCCACCCACGACACATACCACCATGAATTTAAATCCCAAATATGCAGTGACACACACGACACACACGACACACTTTCAAGCCGAACATACTGTTAAATTTTTGAGATTGTCATCTGTCCGTTTTTTTCGTGACTTTCTCCATTTGCTGAAACGCTTCAGCAAGATTTGGATTCTTTTTTAAACCCTTTTTGGCCCTTGTGGAAGAGGCAGTAGCTGAAGTCATTCGTTTTCTCCTTCAACAGCTACGATCTACCAGATTGGTATAGGAAGACACAATCACTTTTGTGAGTAAATGAAACATTCAAAATTAACCCCCGTGCAGGGGTGACGTCCTCTATATAATACCACAATGTTCTCAATGTTCAGTTATGACCGAAGACTCCTGCGCAGCTTCTACACGGCAGCTCGAACTGCGCAGTTTGGTTAAAAGATGACTCCGGCATTTTGCGCGCGCAGCACGAATTGTATTTTGAATAAATGCTTAGAGTTTTAATTTCGGGTTTGTTGAAACTTTTTGCACCTTCGGGAAAATGTATAAATATACCAAGCATCGAGTTCCTGTTTAATAGCGTGTAAGTGCGTTCTCGGGTCAGGAGGGAATTTTTTGGCCACTTTTGAAGTCACGTGACGAAAAAAAGGAAAGTGAAATATCGAAAATGCCCGATAATTTCTAGATATTGTCCATAGATTCATATGCCACAATCAAATTCAAGATAACTTAAGAAATGTAGGAGGAGATAGATTTTTGAAAAATCGTCATTTTTGCAACTACATGAAGCAGTTTTCCAAAATTCAAAGTCACGTGACCGTTACGTTTCGAAATATCGGTATTCTTTCGAATGACATCGAAAACTAAGTCACTGCTATGCAATGACACCATTCCTAACTATCTACCATGCCCAGGAGAGAATGATCTAGCCTCCTGAAGGTAGGGCAGTTTTTTGCAAACTTTGAAGTCACGTGACGCGAAAAGAAAGCGAAATTTCGAAAACGTCCCGACCTTATTTAGATATTGTCCCATACATTCATATGCCACAATCAAACTTTCACAGAATCGCTTGAGAATGTAGGGGAAAAATAGAAAAATAGGATTTTGAAAATCGTCATTTTCGCATTTTTTTGCCAAATTTGAAGCACGTACAGCGAAAACGAAAGCGAATATCGAAAATCCAGCTGAGGAAATTTAGATATTGTCCAACAGATTCATATGATGCTTACAATAATTCAACGATCGCTTGAGAAATGGCGGAGGGATAGAATTTGAAAATTGTCATGTTTCGCAACTTCAAAGGCCTCGTGACCTTGACCTTGACCTTTGTAACCTTGAAAGTCATACCATCGTTACGTCCATCAACCTCTATCAGGATGCATTATGACCAGATCTCCCGCTTCAACTTCATTGTGAACCGAGGACGGACGACGGACGGATCGTCACACTTCTCCTCTCAACACCATAATATAGGTCATGCTCTGAAGAGATGACCTAAAAATCAAACATCTCTGATGAATAAACTAACAGGTTGATCTAATTGCATTCCAAAGGAGTTTTTTTCAATCAAAACTCACATTTTTACAATTATGTTTGTTTGGATAAAAAGCGAGGGGTGGGAGCGGCGAGAGGCGGTGGGGTGAACTGTTGTAGTTTTTATGTAGTTATATGTAAGACGTCCCCCAAGTTTTCTGGTCATGACGTCGGTTAGGTAGTGTGATTGATCTCAGAGCTTGTCCGTGCTTACTGTGTTCAACCAACATTGGATCCAACCATTAAAAATTAAATAACGTGACAGTTAAAAGATTGTAACAGTTGTAAATGAACCCATCCAAACATTAGATGGTTACATTCATTTTCTTTCGGTGAAGTTAAACTTTTCCATGAACTGTTGGAAAAGAGTATAAATGTAAACATCTGAATTGGGATGGATCAGTGTAAGATGTTTCTTTCATGGAGTTTTTATTCATCTTTTACATTCCCAATTTATTGTTACAGTTTACTGTTACTAGAACTCACTCCGTAGACGATGCTGCGGTCGGTTTATCTGGTTCTTTACGTTCATCTCAGATTGTTTTCGTTTACCCTGAACAATGGTTATCTTTATCGACGAGTGTACAAGTAACAGGAACAGTCGATCGTGTTTTCGGATTTAGTCGGCAGTGAAACGAATCATTAATGCCTCATGAAGGTCTGTCCGAAGCTTGAATAGAAGAATCCGATCGTGTTCCACGTTACTAGTTACATTAGCGATGAATCAAACTAGTTACAGAGCAGTAAGTGAAGGCCTAATCAATAAACCAATGATATTATACCTCAGATTCTCCTATTTGTTTATCCTTCTTTTTCTCCTCTGCTTCCCACAGCACCACATTTATCCTTCCTTACTTCACTGGAGCTTACAAGGAAAGGTTTTTTCAATCTACAAGAATTGTTAATTCTTCAACAACAGGGTTTTCTACAAGAAAGTTCGAACGTCGTGGACGGACACACCACACACACACTCAAACTCACGACGTCATGAATTTTTTTCTGTGGACCATTTTATCCTAGATAACGGGTCAAAATTTTTCATACTGATCTGATGTGACGTTCTACCATATGCAATATGACATCATAAGGAGGGCACCTATGACGTCATTGCTTTGTGTCAAGTTTCAATTTTTCCTTTGGTGCGGTTTTCAGGAGATAAAGAGGTCTAAATTTTTTCCCCATTTTTCCAATAATGGTGGCAACACCATATGACCTTATACGTCATATTCATCATCTCAACACTTCATGAAGTTGTCGCACATTGCTGAAATTCCGTCACAATCCAACAGAAGTGTGGAAAAAAGCACGAAAGTTCTGTGGCGGACAAACAGACAGACAGGACAAACAAACAGTCAAACAGACAGAGCAAACAAACGGACCAAATGCAATACCTTCTCAAATCTCTTCGCAGGGTAATTACAGGCAGCATCGATATTCAGAATTGGTGATCACATGAGTGATTGATCGTGGCAACAATACATGTACGATCAGGTGTTGATGTGCAGGTGAATTGAGATTTTTAAAAGGTTCGTCGGTAAATACAGGGTAAAAAGAAGGGAGGAATGGTCAATGGGGCAGAGATGTGGAGAAGAAATGGAGGGGGCTATGGAGGGGTTCGAGCGGACTAAGATGAGAATCTATTCAAGGCTTCATGAATCACAAACTAAGAGAAGTAATTTTCAAATGTTCGCTGGATCCACAAGTCGTGTAGGGCCCTGTCACACTTGACTGTTAGCCAGCGATGGCGAAGCTCCCTCAAATGTATGTAAAAACGTGGCGTGCGCTGAACTATTGATGTTTTTTAAGTTTTGGGGTATAACACGTGTTGGCGTATGTATAACGTATTGGTAACGTAACAGAATGTTTCAATCACATTTATCATAACTGTATCACACGAATGCTGAGCGTATTGTCGGCGGTCACAACCTAGCCAACATAGTCTAACTTATGCATAGCGACGGCCATCGCGTATGCCGACGATCACGTGGCGTGGCTATCAATAGGCTGCGGCCTCGACGCATTCAATCATAACCACACCGACATGAAGTGATGAGCCGCTGTCACACCTTGACGTTTTGCAGCGTATGCAACGTATGAAAACATTGCCGAACCAGCTGGCACACGTCGAATACGTTTGCGGTAGTTTGTATACGTTAATAGCACACTGCATCATCGTAGTAATACTGGCATACGCGGAGTACCGGGCACTCGTCGTCATACGCCGAGTTACGTTCGATAAATTTTTCAGCATGTTGAAACTTCTGTCGACGTCCGCGTATGACACAGGTTCCCATACCGCTGCGAAAAAGTTGTTAGGACGTTACGCGATCGTTGACACACGTCGACATACGTTACTTGTATGTTTACTCATAAGTAAAACATCGTCAATGTAATGTTAGGCGTAAGTGTTCCAGACTCCCTGTTTTTGTTGGGTTTTTTTTCTTCGGTAATGACGGTGTGTTGACACTTCGATTTCTAGTGCAGGTTATGATTAAATCGTGAGCGGCAGCCGATTAAATATTATTATTCATAACCCGCATCTAGAATCAAAGTGTTAAATCACCGTCTACGAAAGAAAAAAAAACAGGGAGTCTGGAACAACTGACGGCTAAACATACATTGACGTGTTTTCGACTTATGAGTAAATACAAGTCGTGTGTCGACGTGTGTGGCAACAATGCGTAAGTCCTACAAAACGTTACTCATAGGTTGAGAAATAGTTTCGAGGTACGCTAAACATTACCTCGAACGTGTTCGACTTATAGTAATTCCAAGTAAGTGTGTCGACTGTGTCAACGAGTCGCGTAAACGTGCCTACAACTTATGGCCGCATTGCTGCGGACGTGGGTGACATACGCTGGCATACGTCGAAAAATTTCAAGCATGGAAAATTGTGGAACACCTTCGGCGTACTACGACGTATGCCAGCGTAAAAGACGTATGCCAGTGCACTACGGAGAAAAGCCAGCGTACTACGACGCTATGCCACGTGCTCTTAACGTATACAAACTTACCATAACGTATTCGACGTGTGCCAAGCGTTTTTAGCCAAAGTTTTGCATAGTCAGGCATACGCTTGGCTAAGATCGTAAGGTTGACGGGCCTTTATCTTGATATTCAAGAATTTCTCAATTAAAACAAAACACTTTTTCAATGAGATAAAGGATAAATAAAAGAATCAAGCCATTATAGCAATGTTTAACCTCATAACGTTTCTTATATTAGTTCAACACGTGATGTTGACAGAATAGCAAGTGCAAGGTGAAATAAGCAAATTGCAGAATGCAAAGAAAATTCGTGAAAGGCTCATTAGATGGCACCTTGGCCTGAAAAAGAAAAGTACGTTTCAATACAGGAGCCGCTTGCTTCGGACCCCAAATAAAGCAGGAACCCTGCCACCCCCCACCCCCAACGCACACATTACCACCCAGTGAATTAAAGCCCAAATATGCAGTGTGCGCGCGGCGCCACACACAACCCACACACACACACACACACACCACAGCTGACACGCACGACAACCACACACACACATACATTTTCAAGCGAAATACTGTTAATTTTTGAAATTTCAGGCTGTCCGTTGTTTCGTGGACTTTCTCCATTTGCTGAATACGCTTCCAGCAAGATTTGTGGATTCTTTTTTAACCCTCTTTTGCCCCTGTGAAGAGGCAGTAGTGAAGCATTGTTTTCTCCTTCAAGCTGAGATTACAGGTGGTACAGGAAGACGAATAACCACAGTGTTGTGGGTAAATGAACATTCAAAATTACCGCCGTGCACGGGGTGACGGTCATCTCTATAAATCACACTAGTCTCAATGTTCAGTTATGACGCGAGCTCTGCGCAGTTCTACTGCACAGCATGCAACTGCGCAGTTTGGTTAAAGATGACTTGCATTTTGGCGCACGTGCAACTGAAATTGTATTTTAAAATAAATGCTGACGTTTACATTGCGGGTTTTTGAAACTTTTGCACCTTCCGGCTGGAAAAAATGTTATAAATATACAAGCATGGTTCCTGTTACTAGGGTGTAGTGTTTCTCGGAGTCAGAGGGATTTTTGGCCAACTTGAAAGTCATCGTGACCGCGAAAGACGAAGTGAATATCGAAAATCCAGCTGCATCTAGAAATTATTTGTCCATAGATTCAGATGCCATAATCAGAAATTCAGAATACTTAGAAATGTAGGAGGAGATAGATTTGAAAATTCTCATTTGGGCAACTAGCATGAAGCAGTTTCGCAAAATTCAAAGTCACGTGACGTGTACGTTATTCGAAGATATCGGTATTCTTCGAATGACATGAAGACAAGGTCAGCTGCTATGCAAGACATCCATTAGCTACTATTACACCAGTAGAGTAATTAGCTCCTGAAGGTAGGGCAGCGTTTTGCAAACTTAGAAGTCATGCGCGAAAACGAAAGCGGAAATTTGAAAATCCGTCCCGGCCAAATTTAGATTATTGTCCATACATTCATTATGCACAATCAATTCAGATCGCATTGAGAATATAGGAAGAGATAGATTTGAAAATCGTCATTTTCGCATGTTTTTGCCAAATGAGTCACGTGACATGAAACGAAAGCGAATTATCGAAGAATCCGGCTGACGAAGCTTAGATATTGTCACATAGATTCATATTGCTACAATCAAATTTCAGAGTGCTTTGAGAAAATGGCGGAGGAGATAGAATTTGAAAATCGTCATTTCGAACTTCAAAGCCTCGTGACCTTGACCTTGACCTCGGTACGTTGAACGTCAACCATCGTGTACTCGTCCTTAACCTCTTCAGTGATCACTTATGACCAGATCTCCGCTTCAATTCATTGGAACCGGACGGAACGGATGGACGGACGGATGGATCGTCACCTCTCCTCTCACACACCATTATTAAGGTCATGTCGAAGAGATGACCTAAAATCAACATCTCGATGATATAACTACAGGTTTGATCTATTGGCATTCCAAAGGGGTCTTTTATCAAAACTCCGATTTTTACAATTTGTTTGTGATAAAAGAGGAAGGGTGGGAGCCGAGAGGGTGGGGGGGCTGGGTGGGTGTGGGTGGTAGATGCATATGAGTAGTGCTCTTAATGCATTGGTGTCAGGTATACCGCGTTTGATTGTTAGTTTTGTATCGTTATGCTGTTAGATAGCGTCCCCAGGTTTCTGGTATGACGTCCAGGTTGGTAGTCGTGATTCTTGATCTCGAGTTGTCGTGCTAACTGTGTTCAACCAATTGGATCTCAAGATTACAAATTAAATAAAATGTGAAAGTAAAAGGGTTGTTAAAGTGTAAATGAACCATCCACATTAGATGGTTTTAAATCGTTTGATTTCGTGAAGTTAACTTTTTTTCATGACTGTTGACAAAAGTTAATACAATGTAAACACTGATGGATTGGATCAGTGTAAGTGTTCTTTCTGGAGTTATTTATTAATGTTTTAACATCCCAATTATATGTTCACAGTTACTGTTGCTGAGAACTCATCCGTGGACGATGGTCTGCGTCGGTTTATTGGTCTTTCGTTCATTCAGATTGTTCCGTTTACCCTGAACAATGTTATCTTAGTGACGAGGGTACAAGTAACAGGAACAGTCGATAGTGTGTCGATTTAGCGGAGTGACAGAATCATTAATGCATGAAGGTCTGTTCCTGATAGCTTGAAGAAAAGACAAGTTCCGTATCGTGTTCCACATTATCTTTACATTAGCGATGAATTCAAACTAGTTACGAGCAGTAGTGAAGGCCTATTATCGAAATCTAAACCAATAATTATTATTATAACCTCAAGATTCTCCTTTGTTTTATTCCTTTTGTTTCTCCCTGCTTCCCACAGCACCACATTTCCTTTTTACTTCACTGGAACTTACAGAAGGGTTCTTTCAATTACAAGAATTGTTAATTTTCAACAAAGGGTTTCTTTACAAGAAAGTTCGATACGTTGTGGACCGACACGCAACACAACACTCGAAACCACCGGACGTCAATGAATTTTTTTCTGGGGACCATTTTATCCCCTAGATAACGGTCAACAGAATTTCAATACTGACTGAATGTGGCGTTCTACAATGCATTTATGACATAACGATGCACTATGACGTCATTGCTTTGTGTCAAGTTTATTTTTTCTTGGTGCGTGTTTCAGAGATAAAGAGGTCGATTTTTTCCGCCATTTTTTCCAATATGTGGCACACCATAATGACTATGATGTCATATTCATCAGTAGGAACACTCTCCATGAGTTGTCGAACCATGCTGAATTTCCGTCACAAATCCAACAGAAGTGTGAGAAAAGCACGAAAAGTTTCTGTGCGAGACACCCAGACAGACAGACAAATAAACATCAAACAGAAGACAAATAAACGCACCCAAATGCAATAGCTTCTCAAAGATCTTAGCAAGGAATTACAGGGACATCGATATTCAGAATTGGGATACATGAGATTGATACTGGCAAACTATTACATGTATCGATTCAGGTGGTGGATGTGCGGTGAATTGAGAGTTTTTAAGAAGGTTCGTCGATAATACAGTAAATAAGGAAAGGGAATGTTGTAACTGGTGAGAGTGTGGAGAGAATGGAGGGGTATGGGAGGGATTCGAGCGGAATTACAGAGTGAGGATCTTTCAAGCATTACCATGGACCACAAACTCAAAGAAGAATTGTTCAGTGTTCGCGTGGATTCCACAAGTCGTGTTAGGGCGTGTCACACCTGACGTTTTAGCCAGCGTATGGCAAGGTCTCAAAAATGTTGTACACGCTGGCGTACGCTGAAGCTATTATGTTTGTAGTTTTTGGGTAATAATAACGTGTTGGACGTATGCAACGAATTAGTAACGTAAACAGCAAATTTTAAATCACATATACATACTCGATACCAAAATGCGAGTCGTATGTCGGCTATTTCAACTATGCCAACGATAGTCTAACTTATGCATACGCGCGGCAGTATCGCGCGAGCCAATGACGGGCGTAGGCTATTCATAGGCTGCGCTCGACGATTCATCATAACCCACTAGACCATCGAAGTGTGAAGCGCTGTCAACCTTGAGGTTTTAGCCAGTCGTACCAACGGATGAACAATTTGCCGACCCAAGCTGGCACATGTCGACATGACGTTTTGGGTAATTTTGTATACTTAATAGCACGCTGCATTACATCGTTAGTACGCGGCATACGCACGTTTACGCTGGCTACGTCGTCATACGCCGAAGTACGTCGATAAATTTTTCGCATGCCATCGTGGAAATATTTCGACGGTACCGACGTATGACACAGGTTCCGCATACGCTGGCAAAATTGAAGGCACGTTACGCGATCGTTGAACACGTCGAACATACGTTACTGTATGTTACCATAGTCAAAACCGTCATGTAATCGTTAGCGTCAGTGTTCCAGACTCCGTTTTTTTTTTTTTCTTCGTATACGGTGATGTTGTACATTCGATTTCTAGTGGGTTATGATTTAAATCGTTGAGCGCAGCCGAATATATATATATATTATAACGCACTAGAAATCAAGTGTTAACCTCACCGTCATACCGAAGAAAAAAAAAAACGGGAGTCTGGAACACTGACGCTAACAAGTTACACTTAGACGGTGTTTCGACTTATGAGTAACGTACAGAGTACACGTGTGTCGACGTGTGTTTTCAAATGGATCGCTAAGTGCCCACAACACGTTACTCATAGGTTTAGAAATAAGTTTTCGGGTACGTCTAAACATACCTCGACGTTTTTGACTTTTGAGTAACTTACAGTGAATGTGTGTGCGACGTGTGCTCAACGAGTCGCGTACCGTTGCTACAACTTTGGCAGCATTATGCGGAACGTACGAGATACGCTGGCATACGTCGAAACATTTTCAAGCATGGAATTTGTGACACCTCGGAGTACGACGACGGTATGGCCAGCGTACAAAGACGTAGCCAGCGATACTACGAGAAAAAGCCAGCGTACTACGAGAGTATGCCAAGCGTGCTTTAACGTAACAAACTTACCCATAAAGTATTCGACGCTGTCCAGCGTTTTGCCAAATTTGCATACGTCATGCGTATCACGCTGCTAAACATTCAGAGGTTGGACAGGCCTTTTATCTGATATCAAAATTTCTCAATTTAAAAACTAAAACACTTTTTCAAGGAATTAAAGGATTAAATAAAGATCAAGCTTATAGCACTATGTTTAACCTCATATAAACGTTTCTTTTATATAGTTCAACACGTGATCTTGACCAGAATAGCAAAGTGCCAATTGATAGCAAATGCAGAAATAGCAAGAAATTCCGTGAAGGCTCATCAATGGCACCTTGCCTGAAAAAGCAAAATTACGTTATACAAAGGAGCGATGCTTCGCCCAAATAAAGCGCAACCCTCCAACCCCCAACCCCACCCCCAAGCAAACACCACACCCATGAATTAAGGCCAATATGCAGTGACGCGCGCACACGCACACACCACCACACACACACAACACATTCAAGCAACATACTGTTAATTTTGATAATTGTCCTGCTGGTCCGTTGTTTCGTGACTTTCTCCATTTGCTGAAAGCTTCCAGCAAGATTTGGATTTTTTTTTAACCTCTTTTTCCGCTGTGAGAGGCAGGAGCTGAAGAATTGTTTTCTCCTTCAACAGTACGATCTACAGGACTTGGTGAGGAAGACAAAACCACATGTGGTGAGTAAATGAAAATTCAAATCAACTCATTCGATGACATAAACTACAGTTATCCTAATTTGGCTTCCAAAGGTGGTTTTCATTCAAAAACTCACATTTTTACATTATTTGTTGCTTTGGATAAAAAGGAGCGGGTGGAGCGAGGGGGTTGGGGGGTGGGTGGGTAAATGTTTGGTACGTTTTATGTATGTTATATGTAGACGTCCCCCAGAGTTTTCTGTCAGACGTCCAGGTTAGGCGTGTGATTTGATCTCAGAGTTGTGCGTGCTACGGTGTTAACCAATTGGATCACCTTAAAAATTTAAATAAATGCGGAGAGTAAATAAGGTGTTAAAGTTTGTAAATGACCATCCCAGTTAGATGGTTACATTATGTTTCTTTCGGTGAAGTTAACATTTTTACCACTGACTGTTGGTAAAGAGTATAAATGTAAAACATTTGATGGTATGGATCAGGTACAGATGTTATTTTCATGGAGTTATTTATTATTTTTTAACATCTTCCAATTTATTTGCTTACAGTTCGCTAACTGACTCACTCCGCTGGACGATGCTGCGGTCGCGTTTTATCTGGTTCCTTTACGTTCACCTCAGATTGTTCCGTTACCCTGAACAACTGGTTATCTTTATGGACGAGTGTACAAGTAACAGGAACAGTCGATAGTGTTCGGATTTATCGCAGTGAAAGATGATTAATGACTCATCGAAGGTCTGTCTGATAGCTTGAAGATAGAAAATCTGATCGTGTTCCCGTTAACTAGTTACATACGACCGACAAACTAGTTTAAGAGCAGTAAGTAAAGCCGATTATCCATAAACCCAATGATTATTTACCTTCAGGTTTCTCCTCTTTGTTCATCCTTTTGCTTCTCCTCCTTTCCCACAACACCCATTGTTCCTTCCTTACTTCTACTGGAACTTACAGAAAGGTTCTTTCAATTCTACAATATGTTAATTATTCAACAAAAGGTTTCTAAGGAAAGTTCGAACGTCGTGGACGACCAGCACACGACCAACCTCGAACCAACCGATGGATTGGGAATGGAACGAACAAAGCTTGGTGCGTCACAATGGGAGGGGGCGGGGCTCGTCTCCATGGTTACTCTCAACAAACACAGCGTATCGATAGCAACACGGATACCGTCCTTACATTTTGGGTTTAAAAAAAATGTTATTTTTACAATTAAAACAATTAATCGTTTTCTCTTCAGACGAGTGAGAGGATCCAGTTTTCTCTCTCCTCATTATCCGGCGCAGGTTGAAGTGAAAATGGCGGTTTATCAATCGCTTCTGTCCGTGGTGTTATCAGTTTTATTTCCGTCGGTTTGTGATCGAGGACACGTGTTTAAATCGAATGTTACATTTGAACAGGATCGGAACATGATTAAGAAACAATTTTCTCATTTAAAACCGAAGGGTCAGTTCGACGCATCGGAGCAGTGCAGGTTTACTCATCGCCCGGCATCCGCGGAGCACTTCCCGCGCGCATGCGAGAGAGCAGTGAGTTACCTCACTACCTGCGAAGCATATTTACATTCGGACCGCGCATGTGCAGAAGCAGTGAGATTACATTTTCATCCCGACCGCGCATCGCAGAGCTGAGTTACCTCATGACATAGAGGCTGAGATACTTCTTCATCCGACCCCCCGCGCATTGGCGACAGAGCATAGTGAGTTACATTTCACCGACGCGCATTGGCCAGAGGCAGTGAGTTTACACTCATCCGACCGCGCCATGCGCAGAGAGCAGTGAGTTTACACTTCATCGCCGGGCATGCGCAGAGAGCAGTGAGTTTACACCTTGCACGCGCGACCGGCATGCGCAGAGAGCAGTGAGTTTAACAACTTATCCCGACCGCGCATGCGCAAGAGGCAGTGGTAATTTCCGACCGTGCAAGCATGCATTCATCCCGGACGCGCAATGCGCAGAGCGCAGTGGATAAATTGTTACTTGTGACAGTGAAACAAATGAAAATCAAACTACTGTTGATAAGGGGATCATGAAGGAGTAAATACAGGCACGAACAACTCGATGTGACATGCTCTGGTGGGTGGGTGTTAATAGACGCTGGGTAACATGCGTTGTAAAACCCTGAAATTATTCTATTTATCATATTTAAACCTCTTTAAACGTTTTCGATTAATATCCAATTTTAATTTGAACGTATTACAAAGAATCCATTCATCATACTTCAAAAACTCCATTTTGCCAGTTGTTTCAGTTTCGAAGTTTATTGTGGAGTGCTTGCAAGTAGGCAAGCCACTCCATTGGAAACGTCATAGGAACGGCCGTTGGCGAGCGCTAGCTACTTGCTTGAAACTGATACACTGAGCACTTGGAGAGAATTATTTATTTTTTCGACTTCCACAGCCTTATTTTAAATTCTCGACTTATCAACCAAGCAACTTTTTATTTTGGTCAAAACTCATCAACGGCTGAGTTGTTGTATTTTCTGATTGTTGTATTGTACTGAGTTTTGGGTTTGTAACTTGAAAAATGTGCCATGAAGGAACAATAGACAGGGGCCTGACATCGCCGGCACGCCGAGTACCCCTGCTCGTTACAATAGAGATTCATAAAAACGAAGACACACCGTCCGTTAATCCATTGAAGCCGTGTGACACATGTCTCCTTAATTACGTTACTGTTTGAACGTCAATTACCCTGACTTCACATCACGTACATCTATTATTACGTGGCTCTTGGGAGCAAGCCGATTAAGTTTTAAGTTCAAGTCGATCCATCCGGCCTATCATCGGCTAGGCACGACACGAATGGCTTTAAGAAGATGGCGGCTGAGTCAGTCGACAGGTCGGTTTCTGCAAGGTTAGTCGGGCAATTTATACAAAAACACCAAACCACAACAAATTGCAACAAAGGTTTCTCAGTGGTTTTCATTCTACTGGATTGACTGATCACCAGAAAAGAAGTTAGCAAAATCTGACATCGGAAATGGTTAAAACAGTCATTTTCAAGATGCGCGCCACCGGCTTTGAAATAACTAAAACAGCTATACTCTTCAATAATGTGATAAAACTATATTGTTGGTTCTGGTCCATGGGTTTTAATGGATCAGCAATCACTGTGTCAATAAAATTAGTCTGTTCAGTATTTACAATGAAATCAAGATGGCGGCCAAAATTCAGAGGAAAGTCATAATATTTCCATCTGAACCACATCCTGAACACCTGGTGCCACTGAACATTTATTTGTGACAGTTAATTGGCAGTTAGGTACAATTTCAGTCCTCCATCATCTGTCCTCTAGTTCCTCAGCGGACTTATTATGTGGATTGTTCAAACAGAACGTCATTGGCATATCCACATGCAGAGTACACGAAGCCCATTCTTTCTGCAGCTGCAACGGGGTGTGTCACAAGCTGTGTGCAGTTTGCAAGTTTCATATTCAGAAGAAGTGTTGGTGCAGCATTCATGGCAGCATGATAGGTACAAATCGATTGTCCTTCAAGTCCCAGCCCAGTGCAGAGGTACGGGTCACCCTCCATCCCTCCAAACCTGACTGGTAGTTACACTCGGAGACAATGAAACTGGGTGGCAATTCCGTGGGGGAAGATGTTCAAGTGTAAGAAAACTTAGCAGCAGCGACCTTCTTTGTGAATATTTGGTAATGCATGCTGTCCAGGAGACTTGTGCTTCCCCAGCAAAATATACCGGCTTGTCGCTTGCTGCCAAAGTTTCTTTATTTCACGTGGGCTGATGCCTCTCAAGTGAATGTATCTGCAACACTGGAGGCCTGCCCAAACTGGTTTGTTCGCGGATCACATGGAAGCATTTTGAAACTTTCATACACATCTGGCTGTTTCTCTCGCGTTCACTCATTTCTTGTACGTAGGAATTTAAGGGACTTCTGTAGTTGTAGTGTCCAGCTGCTGCAATATTGGCAAGGCATTCAGCAACGGCTGGCAAGTGAATCCTTCCAAGACCCAGTTACGATCCGCCTTGATCATTGCCGGCAGTATGGAGGCATTTTCTGATAACCCACCACAGCTTACTCGTTTTGGATTGTGCAGCAATTCGATTTCTTTTTTTCAAGTTTCATGTGATCTTCAACATTGCGCTGGATTGTTCAAGATTTCAAGGAGATGTCACCGTTAGCAAGGACGATACATTTCATATCTCTTCTTCCTTGGAGCAATGACACAGATTTTCCTCACTACAGATTGCACACATAATTCTGTTAGGAACACTGCGTCCGCAGTAGATGGCTCGATGGCCTCTGAAAGTCATTTTCCGGACATATATGACTACAGCCTTTTCACGTACACAGTTCAGGATGTTTTTGAGTCCTGTTCCCGCCATACGTGCTAATTGCCAAGCAGATCTGTGATGACGTGTGGAAATGTACCCAGGCCTAACAACGTCCCCTTCAATGGCTTTTTGGTGCATGCACTGATTATCTCGGCGCTTCAGTACAGCAGTTGATTCAAGTGATCACAGGAGGGACACTGGTGATCTGATGGCATGTTGTTAAGGAAGTTCTTCCAGATGACTTAGATGCAAGTTGTGCCTATATAATATTGGCAAATACAGATGGGAGGATGCGAAGGGATGTGTCTGTCCTCGGGAAGATGTGATCATCCTCTGCCAGCCTGGTACAGTCTGATTGAATGGAAGGATAGCTCCGAAGATCTCAACTCTTCATGCTACAGACTCGGAAATCTGGGACGGTCTCGAAACTTGATGTTGCGAAAATTGGTTGCAGCCTTTCTTTGATATCATTTTGACTAATCTGTACATGTTCAATTTGAAATCTTCTGCTCTATGTCACAAGATGACTTGTTTTTCACCAGGAGTCTGCAGCTATCGTTGCCCATTTCATGAAAGTACTCTTGCGTAAGGGTGATTATGTTGTGATGTCATGTCACCGGCAAACAACACTGAGTAGGAAATTAGCTGTTTTTCAATTAGCAAATCGGGTGTGACACAGCTTTGCCGCATCTACTTTCAACCGCAGTTACTTAACCATATGACCGAGCCTACCCCATATTACAGGTTCCAGCAGAGGAATTTGGCCGATATATGTGATGGACCTGCACAGCGGACCAATTGGTGGTGCAATGACAGCCCGTGGTCTCACTGCTTGTGCAATTGGCTTTGGTCCAATACTAGGCCACTTTTAACGTGCTGTGGTTTTCACGCACAACAGACTATTCACATATTTTCGAGTGTATCTGAAGAATGACAGTGCAGAGTCAAGTGTCAAGTTCTTTCTGATTTTGGGTAGTGATCAGTAACAGATGGGTACACCGTTCTTGATATCGCTCTTGATCAGCCTTGCTGCGTTCTCTCAATTATGGCCTTCTGTTTGTGCCTCTTCATCTTCCTTCTCCGCTGTGCTTCTTTGAAGAATGACGCGAGTATGTGTGGATGTGTTTTTCCCTGGAATGTAACTATGTCATTCGTACAAACTGCCATTATGTAATGTTCACAAATAAATGTTTTCAGTGCACCCAGAGTGTTCAGTGATTTTGGTTCAGAGGAAATTTATTGATTTTGCACTCTTGAATTTTGGCCTCTATCTTGGATTTCATTGTTAAATACTGATCAGATATAAATTTTATTGACACCAGGTGGATTGCTGATCCAGTAAAACCATGGACAGAACCAAACAATTATGTTTTTATTCACAATTTTTGAGAGTTATAGCCTGTTTTAGTTATTTTCAAGCCGGTGGCAGCCATCTTGAAAATTACTGTTTTACCCATTCCAGATGTCAGATTTTGGTAGACTTTTTTCTGTTGATCAGCATATCAGTTAGGAAATGAAAACCACTGAAAACCTTTTGTTGCAATTGTTGTGGTCAGGTGGTATTTTTGACCTGACTGTAGAAACAGAAGCATGAGCCAACCTCCCATCGCGAAGTAAAAAAACTCATGTCAGAACGGCTGTACAACAAGAGCTAACAAGGTATGTTTGATCAGCAACAGGAAACTGCAAAAAATATATACCCAGTTCCAGAAATCATGAAACGATGACTGAATGATCCTCGAGTGTGCAACTTACGATCAAGCACTGCAACCAGGGGGGGGGAATGATATCAAACTTGTGTGCAAAAAAGAAAAGATGTCATTGCTATGAGGTGCAGTACCCAGCGATGGTTGGTTAAATAATGCAGAATTCTAAAAAATGACTAATTTCAAGACCTCAAAAATAAGTGAAAAATTCTTGGAAATTGTACCCAGTATCTTGGCAGTAATGAGAATGAAACGAAGAACTTACAAACTTTAAAACCATCCCTGGAATGTCCTACAAAGAACTACAGTTGGAAATGGAAGGTGTCCGGGTCAGTGAGATCCTGAACAAATCTTCGGACAAAACCTGACAACAAGAAAACTTCAGAAATCTGTCTTTGAAACCTGATTCCGTACCGAATGGAGGTGGAAACTTCGGCCTTGGTATTGCGGAATGTGTATTTGTAAGCTGGCTTTGTGGCACAACTTCAATCTTGCTTTTCCAAGAAGATTCATGGCTAGAGTAGGACCAGGAGTTTATGTGAGTGAAGTGAGGGGAGGGGTGGGAAGACGAGCCTCTCCCAAACAATGCATAGATATGCTTGGTGGGGCTCCTCTGACCTCCCCATTTCCTGTATCTTTCTTCTTCTTCCTTTTGCTCGTGTAGGTTGCTGCTAATTAAATACATTCGTTTGGTGAAGTGCCTCAATAGGTATGATGAAATTGAAAACATCGGCTGGACAGATTTGTTTGGTACCACCAGTTCAATTGTTTACATCGAACCACATGATGTTAAGTGGCAACAACACACTCCGTCTGTTTGTTATTTGTTTGCTTGAGCACTTTGAGGATGGTACAACAAAATGTTCTTCGAAAATAATAATGTCGACCCTTTGTTACAATAACTTTAATAAAACAGTGATTGTAAGGAGGAGGGTTAAGTAATAACTAAACTGGAGGGCACAGTATCACATACGCTGCAGCACATGCCTGATCCACGAGTATCACATATCGGCCAATACATTTTGAAATATCGTGCACATATGTGATTTCGTCCTTTCTCTCAATGGTGAAGAATCCTTAAAAAATAGAATATTGTACAGATCCGCATTTGGATTTCACCAAAATCGAATCAATTCGTCTTGCTACCAACCAGCCGTGTCTCAAGTTTCATCCGGATCCGTTTTCACACTTTTTGCAGATCATTCGTGCTACTATATTAGATTTAGTTCCTCTCTCTATGTGAGAATTAATTTTAAAATAGAGATTCCGGAATCCGCATTCAGCATCTTCATAAAAATCTAATCAGTTCGTCATTGTTACAACCCAACGTGTCCGCCAAATGCCATCCGAATGCCACAACTTTTGAGATTCCTGCACACAAACAAACAAACAGAGAGAGGGAGAGAGAGAGGGGTGGTGGTAGATGGCAGCTTAGTTGCCAGGGTAGCTATCATTTCTTGAAGCGCGACTGTGTCGCTGATGCAGTGCCCTCTACCAGGACACACCTGGAATTGGTACTCATTTCGCCAACCTCAGAAGGATGACAGCTGAGAAACCACACCTGGTATTAATTCAGCGGCCGACAGGGCTATGAACTCAGGACCCTATGATCCCAAGCCACCACCAACCACTGAGGCAACACAGGCTTAAGAGAGGGATGAAACATAAGCCCTTTCACTTCGGTGGTAGAGGTAAAGATGTGACATTGTGTTCAATATATTTGAAATGTTTAATAGTAGATGTAAATATAAGTTTTTGCTTTTACAATGCACACTCATCTCTCAATCCAGCTATCCAGCCTGGGTTTGATCCTGACCCAGCTATAACTGTCGTCCCGGTGTTTCACAAGCAGGGTGTTTCATCAATGTGTGTGTGTCTCCTTCAATGGGATGATGTAAAAACTGGAGTCCCTTTCTCAGCAGTCATGTTAGATGTGAAGGATCCCTTCTGTCACAAGTGTAGGAGGCTATCGCCGCATCATGAACAAATTACAATTTCCTGCCGAACTACAGAGGGCATTCTCATCAACACGCCGCACATTCAGCCATGATGCTACCCCGCAACGAAGAAGTGTTTTGCAGAAACAAGTGGAGTTGTAAACGGATATCTTTTTGTTGAAATCGTCTTATTGAAATATATAATAAGCCCTTTAATTTTAAACTGCAGACTCTGTATGTTTACATAAGAAATGTAACTTTTAGGTCGATGTGTTTAGGACTCCGACATGAGTCGATGTGGAAGTCCAAGGGATCCAGCGGGGACCACAAATCTTTTTGGAAGCTCTCAACACCTCTACTCTGCCTCGTTTGATGTCCAATGTTTAAATGCTGAGTCTGTGTTCAACTGTTCCTCCCACATGCAAGTCAGCACGCTGGGTGGTATTACCACCATGAGATAGCTCCACTGACTTAGACCCCTCGTTCCACCTCATTCTCCTCCCCGTTGTCAGGAACAGAACTCCCGTGCACCTTCATATATAAGGATGAACACGTTAGAGAATCTGTGTCTCGACGCACGAGCGATTCGACTCGGTGGAAATCAACGACGGAATTTGGTCGGATTCTCTTTCCACTTTACAAACACTTTGGGTTTAACAGCTTCGGTTGGACCACATACAGGCATGTATACACACACACACACACACACACACACACACACACACACACACACACACACACACAAACCACTACTCACGTAGACACACATACACACATCATCTCACACACATACACACACATTGTATGGGTTTGCTTAATGTTAGGGTGTGGGTTGGGATCGGAGCATCCTGAGTTGAAATCCCACCTGCTGTTGAATTAATACCAGTTGGGGTTGACTCTGCTGTGATCTTCCGAGGAGGCAAAATGAGTACCAGCATGCTGGTATCCTGTGTCGAGTGGCGACCCGTCCAGGATTGTACCAGTAGCCAAGGAGACTGCTTCGCAGCACCAACGCCCTGTACAGAGTATGGTCCCATGGATGGATACACGGATACACGGATACACGGATACACACATACACACTTACACACATACACAATGTGCGGAGGTGATAGTTAGACCTGGTAGGTCTCCATTTAGGGACGGAGTGAATATATTGTGGGCCCATGGGTAAAAAGGGTCTTCGACCCTGAGATAAAAAATTTTGAATGAGATTGAGTGTGAAATATCGTTTTCTTAAACAAGCATTGTGCATAAATATGCGGAATAAGAAGGAGACCGTGAATGAAAAACAAATACAACTGCAATGTATGTACTGGACAAGGAAGATACAAACCGTGCTTCGTCATGCATATTATGGGAAATAACCATTATCTGTAAAGTTTGAAACTTTCGCAACAACAAGGTAAATGTTTGTTTAAAGCAGGTGGAATGTTTAATTTATTTATTTTGTTTAATTTTTGAACAGGGCCGTGTATGGCAGGACTCTCAGTCGTCCCCGAATGCCCAACTGCTCAGCTCACCCATGTCTGTTCCATGCCCTGAACACACCACGTGGAGAGAGACGGCAGTCAACAACAGCAACTTGCATGAACACACACATACTAATTAATGTTATATTTATATATATATATATATATATATATATATATATATATATATATAATATATATAATTGGTTCGCGGGCGCCAGGATGACCACTATTTTCGTTGGTGTTGGGCTAGTCGATCTAGTCGAAAAAAGAAAAAAAATTTTTTTTTTTTTTGAGATTTGTTCTACCCTTATTATCAGTATTTAAAATGGCGATTTCAGTTAATAACTGGCGATTTCGATGAACTTGGTTGGTAGGTTCAGACCATGACCTAGTTGTATGCAAATGAGAACCGTTGCTATGGACACCACGTTGCCTAGCACGGGACTTGAAATTTTTGAAAAATCATAAAAAAATTATTTTTTCGAAATCAAAAATGGGCCACGAGCGACTGTGGGCAGTACATTCAGCCATATTGTCAAAAATTTCCAGCGGATCCTATGAAAACTGTCGGAGAAGATAGATTTGAATGAACCCTGGTCGAAACAATAAAAAAACGAAGTTCGTTATATCTCAGAACTATGAGTCAGATATACATGAAACTGGTATGGTAGTTCCGGTATGTCCTAGTTATGTGTGAGAAAGAACCGTTGCTATGGACCTCCTTGCCTACAACGGCCGAAAACCTCTAAATGTGGGGTATTTGAACGAAAAACAATATGCAGCATTACCCTTGAAGTAGAATCATGAATTTTCTTGTGCTTAATCCTCAGTCATTCCCCATCGACGGCCCATCGCGTCAGGTTCTCTTGGGTAGTGACTACCATGTCGCCTACCGCTTGTCTGTATGTATGTCTGTCTGTGACCTCTCCAGAGCATAGCTCCGTGACGTTTGATGCGATCTTGATGAAACTTGGACACAAGCTAGTATCATGGTCCTCGTTGTGTCTTTTTGTTGAGGGCTGCTCCACGCCCTTGTGGCGCAGAGCCACGCCCACTTGAACTTTGTTTTTTTGCTTAATTTTTTTCTCGCAATTTCATTTCCTAGAAGCTGTGCGTAATGTCCATAAGTACAACATATAAAAAATCCGATTTGATTTGGTCAATTTTGACGGAGAGAATAGGTTTTTACGGTAGGGGCTTCCTCAAAAGCTTCCACAAACTCAATTGTACTTCGTGGCATTTTCAATAATCCCAGCGAACCATCGTCGTGTCCCGGCTTGTCTTCTTTTCTTTGTTCCTTATTCATGGTCACATCTTTAGTTGCAAACCAACTCGGGAATCAAAACACCACTTCGTGTGGGAGTAACATCGGCAGATGT
>CM068960.1:16608715-16622848 GCA_035128595.1 Eptatretus atami
GATTTCGGTGCAATGCCCCCCCTCATGGCGATCTGGTGCCCCCCCCCACTTGTAAGTCCACCATTTAGTGTTACACTGTGAACAACTTGTTTTTCTCAGGATGACGACGCCCTGTGAATCCTGCTGTTTAAAGAGTTACTGTGTGAACTAAAACCCTTATCCCAGAAATGTTCAACGTGGTAATAATAAGGCCTTCTTGGATAAACTGTTTTTATAATATCTTCTTTGAATAAAGTCAATGAGATAAGTTGCGCTTGTCTTCAGCGCATCTCCAAAGCAGATTGGCAAGACAATACAGTCCAGCCCACAAGATAAAGATAATAAGTAAGCGAACAACCAGCGCAAGACGACAGACAGAAGACTCGTTTCGAGTTGATGCTGTGGGGGTTATATATATAATATATATATATATATATTATTTATTATTATATATATATATATAATATATATCGGATCATGTTAGTTTTAAGGAATAGCCAATTTAGCGTCTTCGATATGGAGCCTATTAAGCAGGTTACCTGAAGAGGTTGTAAGTTAGGTTAATGTATATAGTATAATATGATAATATGAATAAGGAATAGGCATAAATTTACATAAATTAAAGATGAAGTGCCGCGTGACCTCACACCTTCATCTTAAAAGTAATTTTAATAAATAAAAAATTAAAAATATGGTGGTTGCAAGGTTAATTGAACATAGTGCAGATAAAACTTTTTTGTGGAGTCATCATTTAATAATAAACGTCAACTCAAATGCACGATCGGATATTAAGTGACGCGAGTAACCGAGGACGAGTCACGAGACGCGTAGCTAGCAGCAGGAGAAAAAGACATGGGAATAGAAAATGGCTAGAAAGAAAAAAAGGTTGCGGTTTGTTGGTTGTGGTTGGGTGCGTTTGTGGTTGCAGTTGGGTGTGGTCAGCACCAGAGTGGTCGGCTGTTTGTACTTCTGATGTTAAGTAAATGTTGTGTTTGGTGCTTTGCATAACATATCTAGTGCTTTGTGCAAATTACTGCTCTGTGATTGACTGCTTGAAATGCGGACTTGGTGTATCTGTTCAGGTGGTCGTAGTTCTGCCTGTGATAGTTTTAACGTGAGATCGCAGGTCATAGCCACTGTATCTGATTGTAAAGTGCACTGATCGGTGCAACCTCCAGTTTAGTCATTGTATCTTTGGTATATTAATTTTTAATGCTAATTCTTGACCAACACCTTTGTATAAGTTCACTTGAGTGGTGCCACCCCATGTCTAATATGAATATCTGCTTGTGAATTGTGCTCGTTGTTGCGGTCTCCTTGCTTCGACATAATTTTAGGCACAAAATGAACATATTAAATCAAGCTGAAATCAATTTGTTAGTATGCGAACGGCACCTCGTAATGAGATGCGTCAAATGCTACATGAATAAAGTAGCATAACAAGGGTTATAAAAAATAGTTAATATTAATGGTGCCCCCCCCCCATCCAGTTTATATGTCCCATTGAATGAGCCCTGGCGAGGCTGTGATTAAGGAAACAAAGAAAAAGAAAGACAGAGACAGAGAAGGGAGGAGAGAGAGGGGAGAGAGAGAGAGAGAGTGAGAGAGGCGAGAGAGAGAGAGAGAGAGAGAGAGGAGAGAGAGAGAGAGAGAGAGAGAGAGAGAGAGAGAGAGAGAGAGAGAGAGAGACACAGAGAGAGACACAGAGGGAAGACACGAGAAGAGACACGAGAGAGAGACACAGAGAGGAGACATACAGAGAAGACACAGAGAGAGACACAGAGAGAGAAACAGAGAGAGAGAGACAGAGAAGAGAGAGACAGAGAGAGAGAACACAGAGAGAGAGACAGAGAGAGAGAACGGAGAAGACAGAGAAGGACAGAGACAGAGAGACAGAGAGACAGAGAGACAGAGAGACAGAGAGACATGAGAGACAGAGAGACACGAGAGACAAGAGAGAAGAGAGACAGAGAGAACAGAGAGACAGAGAGACAGAGAGACAGAGAGACAGGAGAGAGAGAGAGTAGAAGTGAAATAATATAGATATTTATATAACATCTAGCGTACCCGTGCACATGCAGGATAGCGTACAACATCGCGCAGCAGACGACAGACGTACATCGGTAATGACAAAAAACGCATTGTGCAAAATGCAAGTGTATATGAAGCAAGACTTCAAACATTTGTCGGTATGTGCTAAATGCACAGCAATTCCATAGGGATCGTGGTGACGGGAGCGAGTTTTTTAGTGTGCAGCTGGTATATAGATTATACAAGTATAACATTATATATATACTACACTGTATATATATATATACATAATCTTATATATATTACATCTATATATATACACACTGTATGTCTATATATATTATATTATAGATAGATATATAGATAATTATATATATTATAAATATATATATATTTTATATATTATATTAATATATAAGTATAGAGCTGGGCTTGGCTGAGTGTTTAGGGCAGCGGCTCCTGGATCAAAAGGTCTGAGTTCAAGCCCGTGGCCGCTGAATTAAACACGGGTGTGTTGAACCTCAGGCTGTCACCTTCGAGGTCGGGAATGAGTACCAGTATACTGGGGCTGGTAAGCGGTTAAAATAGGTTACACATATCCTGTGTTGTAAGAGACGACTCGGGTGGCGTCAGGAAGGCATCCGCGTAAAAACAGTGCCAAATCACTATGCGATCATACGGATGATTGTGTGGCGCACCCCTAAGACGGGAGCAGTCGAAAGTAAGAAGAAGAAGAGATATAATATATATATTGTTGCGAATTCGGCCGCTGCCGCGGCGAACGCCACAGTAGCTCGAATCGCGGAACGTGCACGACGGACAATTCAGTCGTGACTCTCGAAATCAACGCGGGAGCTAGTCATGGGTGGGCGGTAACCACCGCGCGTGATTGCCACCCGAGGAGGGTTGCCGCAAATTCGATTACAAATACTGCGCGGATGTCGACCGGGCCGATCGACACCAGCCAGGCCGATCTCCGGAAACACGATACGTTAAGCGGTCTTCCGTGCTAGTGATAAAGGCGGTGTTATCATGCCTCTGACGTTCCGATTAATTACAGGCGTATTAAGCCACTAGAACCCCTTACGTGAAGCAGGATGGAAGTCAACAAAGAAAAGACAAAGCGAAATGGGCATAGTTCAACAGAGCAAGCATTATTCAATACGCAGTCACACAGACAAGACGGAAGGCACGTATTACAGCATACATTATGCACAAAAAGCAATGTAAAAAACATAAAGCAACAACGACACAGTTAATACGACTACGCGCACACACGGATAATTATTACAGTTCTAACTTGTCGGACAGGCGCCACCCACGGACATTCACAAAACGTCAAAGAAAAGAAAGAAAGTAGTGCGTATTCTTTTATGTGTGAGACATCCCCCCGCGACGGTCAGCATGGTGGCCTGGCCCGCTTCTCGCGGGCCGGACCCTCTCCGGCACTCCCCGTCCGGGAACAGGTCACCTTGCACGGGCGCTGCACGTCTCCCGTCCGTGCTCGTGAAGGGCCGCTCGCCAAGGCGCGGCACCAGGATATTCCTGAAGACCAACCAACCGAACCAAAGCCAAGATGAAGAGGAGAAGAAAGCGCTAGAGGGAGCCTTTTTTGAGCCTTTCGGAGGCTTTCAGGGACCTCTGTGCGCCGGCGTTGTCCGTCTTTTATCGCGCGGGACTCCGCCTTGCCCGCCGTTTTTCGGCCCGCCTCCGTTCGAGCTTCTTGGAGAAGCCTCTCGAAGGGGGGTGCCTCTCGCTTTCCCTTCCACGCTTCGTGGGGGCCGGGAGCAGTTTTTGGCTTCTGGGCAGAGCATTTATTCCGCCAAAATCAGGCCCTCTTACTGAACTCTGACCCTTGACTTTGCCCTGCATCGACCTACCTCCATGCCAAAGAGGGGAAGTCAAACGGAAAAACAGGCGGGGAACTGCGCATCCCTCGAGTTCCTCTGGCGCCATTTGTTTTGCCGTTCCGAAGCGGACGTAGTGGCGAAGATGTAGTTAGCGGAGATGGTGGAGGTGGGGTGCAGTGTGGTTGCGCTGTGATGGGGATGGCGTGGTTGTTGAAATGTTGTGTTGTTTGATAAATAAAGTGGTATAGGACCAAAAAGAAAAACGACTATCAAACTCGCAGCCCGATTGGATTCACTTAAATCCCTTATAACACGGGTATTGGGCTAATACTACACATGTACTTAGAATGATATCTCACCTAGCCTTTATGAGTTGCGAATTTTCAGAGAACACGTAACTACTCCTTTTTACAGACTCTGTCCGAGTCGCTAAATTTCGTGTGCCTCATGTGTAGTTCTCCCTCAGTACGTTTTACTATCGGATTCCCTGATGCGGACATTCATGGTATCGTGTCCCAAATAAATAACCTGGAGCTGAGTAAACTAACTAAACAAACTCCATACCGAGGACTTAAATAATCTGCGGCGCTTAGACAGAACATGCCGGGGGCACTCACATTTAAGAATTACAACTTAACACCTATAACCCTTATAATTTACACTAACGCTATCCTGTGCACAGGAGATCAATGGACATCTGCAGGGAGCAAACAATGTAGAGTAGAAACCGGCTGCACGGGGCCGCCACTGCAGCCGTGTGTAGCGTGCAACAGGACAGTTTCTTGCAGCTTGCAACGTGCTTTCCGATGATAGCGCGCATGGACAATGAACGGGGGGGGGGGAATCAAACAGAAGGGGCAAAATGAAACGGGCAGCAGGCATGAATGGCAAAGGCGGCAGGCAAGGCATGGCATGACAGAGCCTGTAGAAACAGCCGGCCGATGATCCGACGGGCACAGGGCTGAAGCAAAACACAGCCAGCCGATGAATTTGGCCGGAAAGCTTGAAGCAAAACAACAGCAGAGCACGATCGGCCGGCAAGGCTTACAGTAAACAGCTTGCGACGATCAGGCGGTACAGGCCGTCAAACCAGCAGCCGATGAAGTGGGCCGCTTTCGGGCAGTGAGGGATTGGTGGAGGGAGTGCAGTGTCTGGCCACTCGAGAAGGCGGGCTCGGACCTACTACCTGTCTCCTCCCCTATCGCCTTTGCTGTCACTGTCCATACCACTCCCTTAATTTGTAAAAACCAATTTAGCCACAACTTATTTTTTGTATTCTCTCCCCACTATAAATCGTCCCTAACCCTTTATGTCTCTGTTCGGCAACCTATTGCACTCTAGCCTATCCCAACCCGTACGTTCCTTCCGAGGGGAATGAGGGAGAGCTAGCGTCCTGTGCGAGGCCCAACGAGCCTCAGAGTGCCTCCCCAGAGTTCAGCGATCTAACCAAAGTGGGTCCAGCGGCCACACGAGAGCGAAGGATGGATGGTGCGGTAGGGGTACACTTCTAGCTACCCTACATTTAACTTTTAAACTACCCCGGGGTTCCAACAAGCCTTCGTTAACTATGGTCTTTAAACCAGTTCCTCGCTGTGTTGTTCCTCTCAAATTTCGGGCTCGCCCCTCAATTTCCTTCCGTGCCTACCGGTCTCTGGCGGACGCGTGGCTCCTTGGAGGCACACCTCTTGCTGTCCTAACAATGGCACCCCGCTACTACTGTCCCGAGCCTACAAGCTCCCTAAACACCGGGAGTGCCCTCTGGCACTCCCTGAAACGCACCTGGCAGGCTGGCCCGGGCCCTTCCGAGGGTCACCACGTGCCCACGACACTGCCACTGCGGCTACGGCTGCGCGGGCCCGCACAAGGGCGGCACCTGTGCCCACTACGTAGTCCGGCCCCCATGGGCCTAGGCCCTGGCGACTATCCGGTGCCGGGGTACCATCAGCATACACCGTTTCGAGCCACGTCCCAGCCGTCAACAGGGCTCCTGCACCTCCAAACGGGTTCGAGCCTATTCCCCACCAACAACAAAACCGACCTCATTTTTGTAAATTTACTAACCCAGCTAACTCACTATACTGCCCCGGTCCTTGGGCGGGATCATCTCCCAATTACTATTCGCACCATGATTCCACTTCGCTCCACTACCGACCCGCTGCTACTCCTCACTCCACGTACTCCTCAACCACTTTCAACACACCTCGCGGATCTCGGCATCTTGCTAACTAACATCCTTAGACTCTGCATCGGCTCCAGACGTCGCTCTTAAACACAGCACGTTATCTTTTACACTAGTAGCTAAGTACGTCTCCCTCCTACACAATCCACAGTCTGTCACTTCTCAAATCCAAATTTTTTCCACTAAATCTCACCTAAATCACTCTACCTATCCATTACGGGCCAATGAGGGTTACCCTGCCCATGAGCGGTTCCTAACATAACTTCCCCTGCTGTGTCCATCTGTCCGGACAAGGGATATCACCCTTGCCCAGGAACTTACTACCGAAGCGAGGTTGCTTGTTAAATTTTTTTCAATAAGCGCAGCACAGCGCGCAACTCACAGCTGGCCTTGAACCTGCCGTGAACGTCAACGCAGCTCACATGACCGTCTCTGACGTAATCCGGAGGGATTACCCGCTGCGGATTCAACCAGTGCGCCATGAAGTCACCTGCACACCCAAAAGAAACTCGCCACTCCGAGGGCTCCCCACGGAGCGAACACATGTGTCTGCCCGTTGGAGCTTAAACAAGCTCGCTGAAACCCTCGGTCCAAATCCGTTTATCCTGCTACACTTGTCCTCCGGATGCGCAAAATCACGCTGCTTTCCGTACCGGGCTCTCACTCCACCAACGATGCACGTGCGCCTCGTGCTGAACAGCACGGACCTCGCACTCGCTGCTGGAAACGCCGGCACGGTTCCTGAAATAGCTACGGCCTACCGGCCTTGTATCTGTCGCGTCGTCTCCTCGGCACTCTCGCGCCAAGGTCTGTGCACGAGATCACACACATCGAGATGGCATTTCAATGGGAGACGGACGCATGCTCACGATGCGACAGACATCGTCCTTACCACGCTGTTCGCTCACCACCGTGTGCTGGGAGGCACGTCAAAGATAACCGCGCAACCTGAAAAACGACCACACCGGGGTCGCACTCACCCTTGCAACCACCGGGGACAACCACTGGGATCGTGTCCCAAGGGTTCCAGGTCTTATACCCCAAGCTGCACGTGCACCTATCACAGATCGTCCTTCAACTCGCTGGCACGACCGAACCACTGGTCGTGCGATCGCTCAAGGGGGCATAACTCCTCCTCGTTCCTAGAGGAGCCATCCAGCGCTCGTGCACGGTCCGACACAGTCCGCCAGCATATGTGTGTGTTGTTTGTCACTAACCTCCAATTACTCTCTATCTCCCGTGTCTATGCAATACTTTCTTCCTTCTTTGTCTTTGTTACTTCCGTCTCCATTTTATTTGTGTCTCCTTATCAGGGTTGGTCCCAATTGTTCCTTCATGCCGACGGTTGGCGTCGATTAAGTTCTGCACCACGAATTGCCCTTGTTGTGCTGTCACACGATCCAACTTATTACGTTGTTTACTAAGGCTCCTCTGGTCTTCCCTCTCGTACTTCCTGAGTTCTTTGTTCTCACCTCCGGAGTTTTCAATCTCGTGGACCAATCTGCTCCAACGTTTTAGTTGTCCAATTTCAAAACTCAATTTCTTGTTTTTTTTCCTCAAGTTCTCCTGCTCTTCATTTCCAATCTCATCGTTTCTTTCAATGGCTATTTCTTCCCTGTTGCTTATTCGATTTCTCATTATCTTCCTTGTTTCCTTCTGTCTTCCTTCTCCCAGTTTCATTGTTTGCTCATTTGGTTAACTCCTTTTTTTGTGTTTCATTTGCTGCTGTTCATACTCTTCCTTGTTTCTCTCCTGTCTTCCTTCCTCCAGTTTAGTGGTTTCTCATTTGGTTAATTTCCTTTGTGTTCATTCGCTGTTCTTTGTATCTTCGCATCCCGCCATGCTTTTCTCAATTGGTGAACCTCGGGCTGTCATGTTCCTTTTGTTTTAAATCCATTGTTGTGTGGCTCTCGTAATACACTAAAGGATGTATTTCGCTCTCTCAATTCAATTGATGCTTCCGTAACAATCTCTGATTCCAAAATTCGTGTCCTTGCTGAAAAGTTATATGGTGAATATCAATTGGCGCCTTCAGGATGTCATCGACTGCTGTTACAAACTAGCTCGCATCCATTGATGTCTATGAGAGTTTTACGAAGTCACATACTACTTGGTACAGAAAGTTTTCTTAGAATGACATTCCGGTGCGTATAGCTGTACCACAACTACGATTCGGAGGCAGGATCGTCATTGTATTCAAGCTGACAGAGAGATGTATACTACTATGGGCCATAGTGAAAACTATCACAATATCTACTTGTTTGTTGTTTTCTATTCCAGTTTGTGTCTTCGATGGTTCGCTACATTCTAGCAGTCTGGCCGTGCGCGTCAGACAAGATGTGTCAGATCGGTAGCGGTAGTGGTGGATTCTGAACAAGTTTCAGTTATGCCGAACTGTATCTTCTCATCTTCTGCAGCAACAGGTACACATCAAATGCGTTGAATGAACTCAAATTCGCATACTAGAAATCTTTGTTGTTTGGAGAAGTTGATAGTGTACATGAACTGACAGAAGACAACAATTTTCCATAGATGATCGTCTGTAATTTGCATGACGCATATGATTACTACTTCTAAACGGGTGCACTAGACAACCACAATGAAATGGCAGCAGCGAAGGACAGGAGAGCGAACACGTGCTACAGATGTAGTGCAGAGAAAGCGCATACGAACCTATAGGTTACGTGAAGGAGCAAGTTTGTTACTTAGTAAAACGATTTGAGATTTGTTTCAAATTTAAGAGCAGGAGCCTAATATGGGGAAAAAAACAAGAACAATGTGATTTGAGAGTGGACATAATGGATATTATACCGGTGAGCAATTTGAATCTGGCATGGGTCATTACCGGATCGCATTGAGAAACTCGAGAGAGCGATAGAATCGACAGCAGCTACTAGGAACGTGTTCCGGAGAGGAGGAATTGATCTTCAGTATAGGATCCTCTAGGAATTGTATCGATTTCATACGAATAAGGCCTGGTGACGGTGTCGCACTACAGCACTCTTTTTCCTGTGTCTTCGAACTGTTCTGATTTCCAGCATTCTCTGTCCTTTCCTCGCAGATGTTCCTACTCCTTTTTACCTTCCGTTTTTTGGCTTTCTCTTCTCCTGATTGCTGTTCTTAGTGCTCCTTAAGGTTGCTTTTATTTGACATACGTTTCGCTATTTTCTCTTTCTCCCAACTTTTTTTTTGGTCTTCTTCTTTCATGTGCCTTCGGAGAATCACATCCGAGAGAGATCCCTACTAATTTGACTCAGTTGGATTTATTTCTATACAGTATGCCAAGAACTCACATACATCGGCGATGACGGAAAGTCCGCCAGAAGGAAAATCCGAAGCATTACTTTGTGCATGGTGCTCTCTCTTTCATTTCGTTCTTCATCATTTTCTTTTAGTTATTCCCAGATATTTCTCTGTTTTGTGCCCGAGCCCATGTCGCCAGCCGTGCCCATGGATCACGTGGTTCAAATCAATGCTTGGTTTTGGGAGCCCGCCTCGTCCGCATTGGACGCAAGAATAGCCGCCTCCTCGTGCTTGCGCGCGTGGAGGTGCAATCGCGCGCTATTATGCGACCTTTGCCGGCAAAGTCCTGTGCTCGAGAGTATGAGGGTGAAGCTCCATCGGTATTTTAAATGTGACAAAGTAGTACCACTCCCCGGCGGCGGCGCATGGGATTCCTAAGAATCATTCACAAGATCATTTCTCTAATAACCCGCACCCCGCCTTGATAACGCCATCTATTTCAACTAGACCGATAAATTTTTATATTTATTGTTCGTAATTTAAATGAACATCGGAGGGTCGCTCCACTACCCCTTGATCGCGGTGATCCTCCGCGTTAATTAGTTGTGAGACGGGAAGATTTTGTTAGTAACTGGCCTGGTGCTTTTGGCGAGAACGATGGAGCACAACGAATTAGTTGTTTAGCGGAGGAGAGTTAGGGGAAGTGCAGGAGTTGCATTGATGAGCATCATCCGATTGGAGCTCGTTGGAACACAGAAGGTTTGTCGAGGGATAATGTATGATGAGTTGAGTCAGGGCCAGGGTTCGTGCGGAGTTGGAGCGAAGGGGAATGCCATGGTCGATGATTTGGGGCGGTGCTTGCGGGAAGGGGTTGTCCTGCGGGCGGTGTGCGAACGTGTCACAGGCGGGTTTGGTGGGGAGCTGGCACGTTTGAGGTGCGGGGGAGACTGGGAGGGCGCATGAAGCGGAGGATGGATCGATTCGGGCACGATCGCCCGGGAAGGGCGGGTGCGGGGGGGGGGGACTACGTGTGGAGCGCTCGCATGAAGGACGGTGGGGAGCCAGGAGGTCACGCGGTCGTGAGGCGTCCGGTGGGGCGTGAACAAGGGAAGAACGCGGGAAACAGACGAAAAGGGAAGGTGGAAAAGATAGTCACGGGGGTGGTGTAGGGTGAGTGGTAGGACGAGCATGCAACGAGTCGCCGGGGTGGTGCAAATTTGTTAGGAGTCACCAAGAGGTATGCATCGAAGGACAGCCCCAGCCATGAAGCGTGTGAGGAGTAAGAAAATGGGGGCGAAGATGAGAGGAACAACCAACGCATGGAATCGGGTTGCAATAAGACAAGAGTAGGGGGAGTATGGGCTTTCGTGGAAGACCTGATCGGATCTAGTGATAATGCCTTATAATGCGGAATTGGGCGATTAGATAGAGTGCTACCCGCCATATCCCTGCGGCGCATCTGTGTGGGCCGCGTAGGACCACTCTTGGGTTAAAAGCAATCGTGAACGCTCCGAGAGGCCAGCTTCCGGGACCAGCGGTAACCTTCTTTGGGCCGAAGGACTGTCTATTAGGGGGAGAGGGGGGAGGAAGGAGTGAGTAACGGGATAGGGTTGGGACGTTTGGGAGTACGTTGGTACATGGTACAAAGGGAGTGGGGAAGGCGGCAAGGGATAGGTGGAGGGACGGGTGAGGTGAGAGCAGGGGTGAGGCGGTTACCTGTTTTGAACCGTGACTGACAGCGTGATACAACTATGAGATGGTCGTGGCTGGGAGCTGACGGAAGTGTAATTGTAGGGTGCGCGGCCTCGGTGCGGGACTTTGGGTTAAGCCGAGTAACAGTATTTAACTAGGGCGCGGATGTTTTGCTATTCAGAAGGCTGTGCCGTGACCTACATAACGATGCGGATCGTTGACGTGGACGTGAAGTCTGCGCCTTGACCGGGATCGTAGAGCTCATCACCAAATGTGAATAAGAACAGGAAGTCGCTGAAACACGTCAATTTGCCGTTCGTTTTGCAAGTGTGCCACCAGTTCAACAACTCCAAGCGTCAATTCACTGATGCGCGTTGGGAACGAAGAGTTTGCCAGCTGCAGAATCTGTTGCAATTACAGGGCGATGGGCCGTCGCGGTTCCGTTACTTTGGATCTGTGCCTCCACATGCAGGTACATTGATCCGGGCCATGGTTAGTGTAATTATAAGGTTGGTGTTAGTTGAATGTAATGTGAGTGGCCTGTCGTGCTAGGGGCAATTTTATTTAAGTCTCTAGTGAAAGGGTTCGTGTGTTGACTGTCAGTCAGTTTTTATTTTGGGGAGAATCAGATATGCCACAGGGATCCGAAGGTAAGTACTGGGGAACTAACTGAGGACGAAAATACGAAGACTGGACGAGTCGAAGGGAGGAGGTGTGTAGGCTGTGGATGATAACATAAGGCGCGTAGGTAATGTCTAAGTACATAGCATTGAAAAGCGTCGGAAGGGCGTATTCCACAGAACAACCCATTATTCAAGTATAATGGGGAATTAGTGATCACAAAAGAGCAAACATGTAACAGGAACAGACTCGAGCAGGATACCGTGTATTGATATATTTTAGTTATTTTTCTGAAAACACAACACTTTCAAACCAACGATCCCCACAAGCGCCAACACAAGAACAACAGCCGAAGTCACAATCTCCGAGATGATAAATGTTACCGCACAGTGATCGCATGGAACGGAAACAAGGGCGCAGGGAGGCAGCTGCGGAGCGAAATGCGCAGTTCCCGCTGTTTTTCTTTTCCCTTTTGGAGTGGGAGGGTGGATGCAGGTCAAAGGTCCAAGGTAGGGTAGACAGCTGGAAAAGAGGCGATTTTGGGGGAATCTAGCTGGCCGAGCCAAAAAATGACATATTCACCCGGCCGGACGGTAGCTGGTAGGCAGGTTTGGAAAGATCGAGGGAACCTGCTGTCCCGTGACCTGAGGGGCGTTCTGAAAGAGCTCGAAGGGAGGCGGGCGAAACTGGGGCGGGGAAAGGGCGGAGTCCCGCGCGATAAAAGATACGGAACGGGAGACCGGCGCAAAGAGGTCTGAAAGGATCCGGCAGTCAATAAAGCCTCTAGTTCTTCCTTATTTGGTGGTGGTCGGTTGGTTGGTCTCCAGGAGGTCCTGGCCGGCCTGGCGAGCGGCACGGACATTCAACCAAACAACTCAGAAAGAAAGGAGCAAAGAAAAGGAGAGAGGAGATCGCACGTGCAGGCCGTTCGCAAGGATCGTGACTGTGCGTCCGGGGGCTCCTTTTAGTTGAGCTATGGGTGGGTAGGCGTTGGCCGGCCCGGCGAGAGAAGTGGGTCACGGGACCCGCTGAATCGTTCGGGGGAGTTACCAGCATAAAGGGACACGCTCGCGAGTCCTTTTTTATCTTTCGCTTTTGAGGTTTTGTGTGCAATGGTCCGTGGTCGGGGTGCCCTGTCGACAAGTAGACTGTTAATTTGCCGTGGCCGTTGGGGGCACCTCGGATTACTTGGCGATCAGTTTGTTGCTTTTTATTGTCTTTTCTCGTTAGCGGATTTGCTCTCTTTGTGCATTAATTGTTGCGTAAAGTCGAACACTCTGGCTCCGTGCCGTCCGTTGGTTGCCGTCCATCTGTTGCCCGCCGGTGGCAGATCGGCACGAGTGGTATTACAAATGTTGTTGCTGCTAATGAACACTAACAGGCATTCGTATGGCTTTGTCTTTTCCTCTGTGTTGCCGCAGCTTTCCCATCTCCTCTGCCTCCCGTCCGTGCCTTCATGACAGGCACGGTAACGGGTTGTATGGTGGCGGCTCACGCAGCTCGTAGACTAAGCCTCGGGGGCAAAAGGCACCATCTTCGCTGAATCGGACACGGGCAGAATGATACACACCAACAACCACCAGCCCAAGATGAAGAGGAAGAAGAAGCGTAGAGGGAGCCTTCTGGGGAAGCTTTCCCGGGAGCCGCCTTTTCAGGGAGCCCGGTCTTTCTTGGGCGTAAACTCCCATGGTCAAGAAAGACGTTAAGCGGTCGCGTCGCTGGAGCAGGTGGTAACGCCGGATGCATCGGAGTTCTAGGTGACGACATTTGGCGGCACCCTATCTGCGGGGGTGGGATGACCGTCGAGGTGGGGTAACCCACTCTGACTAGCTCGGTTGTTCGAGGGGCGATGAATGCCGCCGGCTAGCGGGGCGACGTTCGCGTTTCGGAGCTTTTATTCACGGCGGAGCAACTTCCCGGCTTTTCTCGCCCCGCCACCGCCACGTTTCGGCCTGCTCCCGCGGAGCTTCGCTGTGGAGAAGGCCTCCTCTGGAAGGGGGGCGTGCCTCCGCCTTCCTCACCCGGTCCGTCACGGAGGGTCGCGGGGAGTCAGTTTTGGCTACTGGGCCAGAGAGCATATTATTATTACCCAAATCAGGCCCTCTTATGATCTGACTTTGACCTGCATCGCCCGCACCCCCCCCCCCCCTCTCCCCAAAGGTGGGGAGTCAACGGAAAAAACAGCGGGGACCTGCGCATCTCGCAGTTCCTCCTGGCGCTTTGTTTGCCGTTCGAGCGGACGTAGGGTGAAGATGGGTAGTAGCGTAGATGGTGAGGTGGTGTGGTTCGTGTGGTTGGCGCTGTGATGGGGATCAGAAGGCGGGCTCGGACCTACCTACCTGTCTCCCTCCCACCTATCGCCTTTGCCTGTCACTGTCCATACGCACTCCCTTAATTTGTAAAAACCAATTTAGCCCCAACTTATTTTTTTGTACTCTTCCCCACTATAAATCGTCCCCTAACCCCCTTTATGTCTCTGTTCGGCTAACCTATCGTCACCTTGCCTACTCCCAACCCCTACGTTCCCTTCCTGGAGGG